>JBCNJP010000009.1:40716064-40751064 GCA_039602395.1 Deinandra increscens subsp. villosa
AAACATTGTAAGTCCAAGTTTTATAAAAATATTAGTGGTTAAAGATTTGGTTAAGTTTTATAAAACTTGTTAAACATGTGGGCTTCAAAACAAATAATTAAATTTTGAGATTGGGCCCAAGCCCAATCGGTTTTTAATTGAAAGAATGGGCCGAAGCCCATTCGTTTTGGGAAGGGGACTGGGCCGAAGCCCAGTCGGGTTGGTCGCGGGCCGGGTTCTCGGTCGCGGGCCGGGTTCTCGGTCGTGGGCCGGGTTCTCGGTTCGGGCCGCGAAGGAGAAAGAAATGGATTGGGCCGGTTCGGCCCAACACGCTACGGGTCGCGGGTCGGGTATCCGGGTTGGGGGTTTTACTTGTCTGGTTGATACGAACCTTTGGTTAAATTTTCGGGTCAATCGGGGTTAGTTTGGGCTTATTGGGCTTTACTGGGTCCAATAGTGTTAACGGATGTTGTTTTGGTTAAAGTCTTGACAACGAAAAGCTTTTTGTAGCATTTTAAATTCATAAAACGTTTTAACAGTTTAAATCAGTTTGATAAAATATAAAATGTCAAATTTTATATTTAATTTCCTATTATTAAAATTCCATTAATAATAATATAAAACATTCATAATTCACAGTTTTTCAACGCGAATTTCATATCAGTTAATCATTTAACTAAACGTAGTTAATCATGCGGTTTTAAAACGGTAAATCACGCAATTATCACAAAATGAAAAGTCAACAAAAGTCAACGGAGAGAGAGAGTTGACCTGATTTTTGGTCCGGTTGTCACATTCTCCCCCAGTTAGAAGAATTTCGTCCCGAAATTCAGCTTTTGTTACTGGTGGATGCGACGTTCTCAAATAGACGTGGATACCTTCGGCGCATTTGATCCTCGCGTTCCCACGTGTACTCTGGTCCTCGCCTAGAGTTCCATCGTACCTTGACTATGGGAATGCGGCTATGCTTCAGCTTTTTAATTTCTCTGTCAAGTATCTCCACGGGTTCCTCAATGAAGTGTAGGGTCTCGTCCACTTGAATTTCATCAAGAGGAACGATGAGGGTTTCATCAGATAAGCATTTCTTAAGATTACAGACATGAAAGACATTGTGAACGCTGCTTAGCTCGGCGGGTAGGTTCAAACGGTAAGCTACTGGTCCGATGGTTTCGGTGATTTCAAAGGGACCAATGTAACGAGGGTTGAGCTTTCCTCGTTTGCCGAACCGGATGACACCTTTTCAAGGTGACACCTTTAGCATGACGCGATCACCCTTTTTGAAGGACAAGGGTTTGCGTCGGTTGTCGGCGTAGCTCTTTTGTCTATCCCTGGCAGCTTTCAGACGGTCTCGGATTCGGAAGATCAATTCGGTCGTTTCAAAGATTAGCTCGGGTCCAGTCAACTGACTGTCGCCAACCTCATTCCAGCAGAGTGGAGATCTACACTTTCGTACCGTTTAGCCTTACCACCTCAACTCTCTCATGTGCATAACGTGTTTCACATATCTCTTTTAAGAGGGTATAATTATCATCCGCTTCATGTCGTGAACTATCCGCTCCATCTCATCCGCGAAGACTTATCTCTCGAAGAAGAACCTGAAGCTATTCTAGATCGACAAGAGCGTGTTATGCGTCGCAAGACTATTCCTTTCGTTAAGGTTCTATGGAAGAATCATTCTGCACGCGAAGCTACTTGGGAAATGGAGGATTCGATTCGCTCGCAATATCCCGATCTATTCACGTCTTAGTACTCCATATTTCAGCCTTTCGCATTTCGGTACGTTCTACTTTTGATTCTGACATTTAGTATTGTTTATACGTTAAGCTTAAAAGTATGTGTTTTAAATTGTTTGAAGTCATGTTCCGCTTCTATCATGTCAAATGTTCTCGGTTAGCCGCACCTAGCAAATTTCGGGGTCGAAATTTATTTTAAGAGGGGTAGAGTTGTAATACCCTCTATTTTAATAAATGAATTGTGATATAATGTTAATAATAATAATAATAAGTAATGGGATAAGTTTTAAAAAAAAAACATGTAAAAGCTTAGCCACGCTTGCACCATCAGACTTTCATAACCCACATTTTGACTTTCAAAACTTAAAACCAATCTGCTCCTTCCCCATCGAAATTCAAATTGGAATCCATATCTTCTGCACCTAACAAACAACCGAGAAATCGGCATCGACCGCCATATAATCCCCTGCTTTTCACTCTCGATCTCTCTCCACTACCCCTCTTTGATCTTCTGCGACACCATAAACCACCACCACAAGTCCGCCGGTGCAACCTGCGTCGCCGTCGCACCACCTTGTCTAAGTGGTTGTCTGTCGAAACCGCTGCTGATACGCCGCACCTGCAACCCGTGTGAACTCCGAGCATCCCTCGGTTCGCCAACGGATCGACTGGAGACCAGCCGTAAACATCGAGTATTCCCTCAGCCTGTTTGCCCGCTCTCTGATTTGTTCCCATTCGATTGGTAAGGTACCAAGCTTCCTACTTTCTCTTCGATTCTGAACTCACATCCTGTTGTCCTTGCTTCTGAAAATAATCCATGGATTTTGTCGCATACAGGGTCGTGAAAAGCACCGTATACTTCCACTGTCAGTTGTTTGCTCTGGACCTATTTGTATTCAATTGTCAGGTAATGTTCACCCCTATTAAACATTGAAACAACTTCATGAATCAGTGGTATAAATTATTTGTCTATATTGTAATACCAGCTTCATATCGCTCCTTTATAATTTCGTTGATCCGTTTGGTTAATCCTATTGAAGGCTCCAAGTTATCGACCCCAAGCTGTCTCGGTTTGACGATTTGAGGTAACAATTCCAACCTCTAATCCTACTCCATACTTGTCTCATGAACAAGTTCTTGTTTCTCTAAATTTTTGGACGACTTGAGTTTGATGCTTTTACTTGGCTCTGTAGATGAACGTTAAAAAAAAAACATATATTCACTCATTATTCCTTCATGTTTCAAGCTGGTTGCATATATACACATAAAAAGGGAGTTTGAGCCGTACTGAATCGACATTTGAAACTATAAATTTTTATAAGTCATACTACCTTAAAGTTCAAATTGATTTTTCTTTTCATGTGCATCCAAGGTACTAAGTTAAGTACTTGCAATATAATATTGATTTATAGTTTAACACAGTAAGTTTTAAAGGGTAGAATGCCATGACAAATTTTAATGTAGTCGATATGTGGCTAGGCAAGGGCTCCTTAAGCAATCTGACCACACTTAATTGAAGTTCTATGTATCTAATGGAATTCTAATTAAACAATAGGTTCACGTATTTATTAAAGACAACCAACCTGTTTGCTTACTTTTGCTTATTTGACTAAGGTACGGATTCCGACCCTTCTCACTTTTAGTGTCTTTTTCTCTATTCCGAGTTATGACCCATTGGGCCTTTGGCATTTGACATGTTTTGATCCGCTTGATTAGTGTAAATGTTCAACTTTTATATCATAAAAGTTTATACGTTATATGCATCTGATTAGTGCTTCCAGCATGCAATACATTTAGTAGAGTTGTACTCATTATTGCATGTTCCTTCAGATTTGTTTTATTCACTATATGCCTTATATGTTTGCTACTCTGTACCTGAGCATTTCTGATCCGTCATATGGGCGTAAATGACGAGGCATTTTCGTGAGGTGCTAAATAAAACTCACGGCGTCTCTATTAGGTGCTTGTGTAGTACTTAGGCCACTAGAGGCGTATGGATCGATCCTAGTTCAGTTATACGTTATATGTTATATGTGATAAGTTATATGTTATATGGGGGATGGGATAACGTGTGTACGCCACACACGCCATCTCTACTGGTACATTAGCCTAGCTAGCTATGTACACATCTGTTCTGGCTCTATGGGTACTTCAGGATATGTTACACGACTATTTTTCTTGATTAATTGTCGTGAATATTTGATATGTATTATGTTACATGTTCCGTCAAATTCAGTTATATGTTCTGTTCAGTTCGGTCCCGTTACATGTCTCGTTTTGAAATTGTTTCCGCTTATGGTCCTTATTCGTTTACTATTGTTTCTCCGTTACTGAGCAACTTTTGGCTCAGCCGTATTTTCTTTTGTGTGTTGGTTATGTTCTTATTCCAGGTAATCAGGAAAATCCGGGGACTCAGGGATGAGAGCAAGTGAAACCGAGACTTTGTTTTATTTTATTTCAGTATTTAAATAAGACATTAATTAGGATTTCCTTTAATTAATTGTTGGTTTGGATTGATAGGATTTCGTTAAAACCTTGGACTTTGTTTATTTATGGAAGACGTTTTTGATTTGATATCTGTAATAGTGATATCTCGTCCCTTACGGGTTGGGGTGTTACAATTATGGTATCAGAGCCAAGGCTCTTTCTTGTAGAAAACTTAAACCCTAATAATTTAACCTGTGAGGTAATGGGTAGACGTTGGGTTAGGATTTCACCGTTCACTTATCTGTGTCCTTTAGTTTTGCTCTCCTTTATATTTGTCTGCTCATAAGTACACCTTCGTTTCAGATGCCTCCTAAGAGAAGTACTCGTAAGAACAATGCGAATGACCCTCCTTTAGAGACTCTAATTGCTAATGCCGTCAATGCTGCTATTACTGCAATGATTCCAAATTTGATTCAGCAGTTGCAACAACATCCTGGCGGAGCTGGTGGCAATGGTGGTAATGGTGGGAATGGTGGAAACGGTGGAGACGATGGAAACGGTGGTAATGGTGGAGATGACGGCAATGGTGGTAATGGTGGAGATGATGGAAATGGTGGGAACGGTGGTAACGGTGGGAACGACGACCCGCCACCTTTTGTTGGTATTCATGTTTGGCTGGAGCGCTTTCAGAAGCAAAGGCCTAACTCCTTTAGTACTGCTATGACCCCTGTCGATGCCCAAAACTGGATTGCTCACATCGAAAAACTATTTGAAGTACTTGGGGTAGATGATGTATTAAAAGTCAGATTGGCAGCATACAAACTAGAGGATGATGCCCTTCGTTGGTGGGAAACTCTGAAAGCAGCTAGAGGCGGGAGTGCTTACGCGGCTACACTTCCATGGAATGACTTTAGGGCACTATTTTATGAACAGTACTTCACAGCTGCTGACCGCTCTGAATATCGTCGAGAATATGCTCATATAAGACAGAGGAATGATGAGTCCATAAATGATTTCAAGACACTGTTCGTTAGGTTGGTGAGCTTCCTCGGTACAGCTGCAGGCACACGTGAGGAACAGATTGAGAACGTTAAGTGGGCAGTATGTGAGCGAGACAGGAAGTTTATCTTGAATCTTCAGTTTAGGGATATTAATGAAGTGGTGGATGCGGTTAAGAACTTGGCGAATGATAAGAAGGACCGGAATAAGTTCACTGATGATAGTCGTAAACCGCCCAGGGATGGTAACTATGATCAGTCTTCTTCCCAGACAAACAAAAATCAGTCTTCACCACCTCGAGATCGTCGAAACAAATCAGATCGAAACAACACCTATCATACTCGTAGCTGGAAGAATCGCGAGCAGAACCGAAATCAGAATCCAAAGGCAACTAATAATCAGATACAAGCGGCCCCTACTCATGCTCAACCATTAAATCAGCACCCACCGCAAGGTCGTGACAATGTTCCTCCATGCACCAATTGTGGGAAACCTCATAAGGGAGTATGTCGTTTTGCCGAAGGATTATGTTTCAAATGCGGACGTTCTGGACACAAGATTAAGGATTGCCTAGAGAAAGATAATGGGAAGAAACCTGCTAGGTCTACAGCAGGTGGTCGAGTTTTTGCTCTTACAGCTAATGATGCGGCTAATGCTCCAGGTACGGTTTCTGGTACTCTCTGTTTAGGCGAACGTGATATATGTGTTTTATTTGATACCGGTGCTACGCATTCTGTTGTGTCTCTGTTATTTGCTAAGTACTTGATGATTGCACCTACTGCTTTAGACGATACCTTGAGGATTACTACTCCCTTGGGTGACTCTGCTATTATATCGTATGTATATAAAGATTGTCCAATCCGAGTTATGTCCACTATCTATTATGCGGATTTACTTCCTATGCAAATGCGATACTTTGATATTATTCTTGGTATGGACTGGCTATCTCGACACCGTGTCACAATTGAATGTCAGACTCGTCGTGTTCTTTTTGGTGACCCTCTTCGTCCTGCACTTACCTACCAGGGGACTCAGCCTCGAAAATCTTTGAAAATCAAATCTGCACTCAAGGCTCAAAAATTCCTATCACATAGTTGTGCGGGATTCCTAGCTTCGGTGAAGGCTATAACATCTGATGTGCCAAGTATATCTGATTATCCGATTGTTTCTGAATTCCCAGACGTCTTTCCTAAGGAGTTACCTGGACTCCCACCAGATCGCGAAGTGGAGTTTACCATTGACCTTATTCCAGATGCCGAACCAATTTCTAAGGCACCGTATCGTATGGCACCTCTGGAACTTAAGGAACTCAAGGAGCAATTACAGGAGTTACTGGAGCTCGGATTTATTAGACCGAGTGTCTCACCATGAGGCGCGCCGGTCTTGTTCGTGAAGAAGAAAGACGGTTCTATGAGACTCTGCATCGATTATCGCGAGTTAAATAAAATCACCATCCGAAATCGTTATCCGCTACCTCGTATTGACGACTTATTCGATCAACTTCAGGGCGCAAAGTGTTTTTCCAAGATTGATCTGAGGTCTGGATATCACCAACTAAAGATCAAAGATTCTGACGTTTCGAAATCAGCATTTCGCACTCGGTATGGTCACTATGAATTTTTGGTTATGCCGTTTGGGCTAACCAATGCCCCAGCAGTTTTTATGGACCTAATGAATCGGATTTTTCATGATTTTCTGGATAAGTTCATTATATTTTTTATCGATGACATTTTGGTTTATTCTCGGAGTAAAGAGGAACATGAAAACCATCTTCGTATTGTGCTCGAGACTCTACGTCAGAAGAAGCTTTATGCTAAATTCTCAAAATGCGATTTCTGGCTAAGCTAAGTAGCTTTTCTGGGTCACGTCGTTTCTGCAGATGGTATTACTATGGATCCAACTAAGGTTGAGGCGATCACTAAATGGCCTAGACCTACATCTGCCTCTGAGGTTCGAAGCTTTCTTGGCCTTGCCGGTTACTATCGCAGATTTGTAGAGGGATTTTCTATCATCGCCCTACCCCTCACGCAGTTATTGAGGAAGGGGGTTAAATTCTCTTGGAATGAGGACAGAGAGAAGAGTTTTGAAGAATTGAAGAAGAGACTGGTTTCTGCCCCTATTCTGACACTTCCATCGGGCACAGGTGGATACCAGATTTATAGCGATGCTTCTAAAAAAGGGCTTGGATGCGTATTTATGCAGCATGGAAAGGTTATTGCTTACGCCTCTCGATAGTTAAAACCATACGAGGTTAATTATCCGACTCATGACCTCGAACTCGCTGTCGTTATTTTTGCGTTGAAGATCTGGCGCCCCTACTTATATGGAGAGACTTGTGACATCTTCACTGATCACAAGAGTTTGAAATATATCTTCACGCAGAAGGAATTGAACATGAGACAAAGAAGATGGTTAGAGTTATTGAAAGATTACGATGCCAACATTCAGTATCATCCAGGGAAGGCTAACGTAGTAGCTGATGCCCTTAGCCGAAAGAACTCGGGATCGGTAGCTTCGCTTCGTTTGCAGCCTCATATAATTTCCGATCTCAATCGATTGGGTATTAGCCTTCATACTGGCGGGACTGGCGGGTATCTCGCTAAATTTCAGATAGAGCCGGACCTCATCTCTAGGATTAAAGATGCACAGCAATATGATGGTGAGCTTTGGGATATCTTGCAAAACCTTGAGGTTGGTAAACAATCAGAATTCAGGGTTGATGAACATGGAGTAGTTTGGTGTGGAATACGATTGTGTGTGCCAAATGATTCCACTCTTCGAGAATCGTTATTAGCTGAGGCGCACAGTTCGCCATTTTCTATACACCCAGGATCTACGAAGATGTATCGGGACCTTCGTCAGCACTTTTGGTGGAGTGGAATGAAGGAGGATGTGGCTAGGTATGTTAGTAGGTGTCTTACTTGTCAGCAGGTTAAGATCGAGCATCAGAGAGTTAGTGGCTTGCTTCAGCCGCTACCTATTCCGGTATGGAAATGGGATGAAATATCTATGGATTTTGTAACAGGGTTACCAAAGACTTTCAAAAGGAATGATGCTATATGGGTTGTTGTCGATAGGTTAACGAAGTCTGCTCACTTCCTTCCGATTCAAGAGGGATTTTCAGTTAGTAAACTGTCTGAGGTATTTACTGAGGAGATCATAAGGCTTCATGGCACCCCGTCTTCTATTGTGTCTGATCGAGACCCACGTTTTACTTCACGTTTTTGGAAAGGCTTTCAAGCAGCGTGGGGCACTAAGCTAAAGTTTAGTATTGCATTTCATCCTCAGACTGACGGCCAGTCAGAGCGCACTATTCAAACACTCGAGGACATGCTACGAGCTTGTGCCTTAGAGTGGACAGGGAACTGGGACGAATATCTCTGCTTGGTTGAATTTGCTTACAACAATAGTTGGCAAGCTAGTTTTGACATGGCACCATTCGAGTTACTATATGGACGTAAGTGTAGAGCACCCATATATTGGGAAGAGGTTGGTGAAAGGATGATTGAAGGACCGGAGTTACTTCAGATTACAAATGAAAAAGTCGGTGTTGCCCGGGAAAAACTAAAAGAAGCAAAAAGTAGACAAAAGTGTTACGCAGATCGACATCGTCGTGAATTAGAGTTTAATGAGGGTGACCGTGTATTTCTGAAAGTCTCACCTTGCCGAGGCGTACGCCGTTTCGGTATTAAAGGAAAACTCAGCCCTAGGTTCATTGGACCATTTGAAATTCTGGATAGGGTTGGAGAATCTTCGTACCGTTTAGCCTTACCACCTTAACACTCTCATGTGCATAACGTGTTTCACATATCTCTTTTAAGAGGGTATAATTATCATCCGCTTCATGTCGTGAACTATCCGCTCCATCTCATCCGTGAAGACTTATCTCTCGAAGAAGAACCTGAAGCTATTCTAGATCGACAAGAGCGTGTTACGCGTCGCAAGACTATTCCTTTCGTTAAGGTTCTATGGAAGAATCGTTCTGCACGCGAAGCTACTTGGGAAATGGAGGATTCGATTCGCTCGCAATATCCCGATCTATTCACGTCTTAGTACTCCATATTTCAGCCTTTCGCATCTCGGTACGTTCTACTTTTGATTCTGACATTTAGTATTGTTTATACGTTAAGCTTAAAAGTATGTGTTTTAAATTGTTTGAAGTCATGTTCCGCTTCTATCATGTCAAATGTTCTCGGTTAGCCGCACCTAGCAAATTTCGGGGTCGAAATTTATTTTAAGAGGGGTAGAGTTGTAATACCCTCTATTTTAATAAATGAATTGTGATATAATGTTAATAATAATAATAATAAGTAATGGGATAAATTTAAAAAAAAAAACATGTAAAAGCTTAGCCACACTTGCACCATCAGACTTTCATAACCCAAATTTTGACTTTCAAAACTTAAAACCAATCTGCTCCTTCCCCATCGAAATTCAAATTGGAATCCATATCTTCTGCACCTAACAAACAACCGAGAAATCGGCATCGACCGCCATATAATCCCCTGCTTTTCACTCTCGATCTCTCTCCGCTACCCCTCTTTGATCTTCTGCGACACCATAAACCACCACCACAAGTCCGCCGGTGCAACCTGCGTCGCCGTCGCACCACCTTGTCTAAGTGGTTGTCTGTCGAAACCGCTGCTGATACGCCACACCTGCAACCCGTGTGAACTCCGAGCATCCCTCGGTTCGCCAATGGATCGACTGGAGACCAGCCGTAAACATCGAGTATTCCCTCAGCCTGTTTGCCCGCTCTCTGATTTGTTCCCATTCGATTGGTAAGGTACCAAGCTTCCTACTTTCTCTTCGATTCTGAACTCACATCCTGTTGTCCTTGCTTCTGAAAATAATACATGGATTTTGTCGCATATAGGGTCGTGAAAAGCACCGTATACTTCCACTGTCAGTTGTTTGCTCTGGACCTATTTGTATTCAATTGTCAGGTAATGTTCACCCCTATTAAACATTGAAACAACTTCATGAATCAGTGGTATAAATTATTTGTCTATATTGTAATACCAGCTTCATATCGCTCCTTTATAATTTCGTTGATCCGTTTGGTTAATCCTATTGAAGGCTCCAAGTTATCGACCCCAAGCTGTCTCGGTTTGACGATTTGAGGTAACAATTCCAACCTCTAATCCTACTCCATACTTGTCTCATGAACAAGTTCTTGTTTCTCTAAATTTTTGGACGACTTGAGTTTGATGCTTTTACTTGGCTCTGTAGATGAACGTTAAAAAAAGAACATATATTCACTCATTATTCCTTCATGTTTCAAGCTGTGGTTGCATATATACACATAAAAAGGGAGTTTGAGCCGTACTGAATCGACATTTGAAACTATAAATTTTTATAAGTCATACTACCTTAAAGTTCAAATTGATTTTTCTTTTCATGTGCATCCAAGGTACTAAGTTAAGTACTTGCAATATAATATTGATTTATAGTTTAACACAGTAAGTTTTAAAGGGTAGAATGCCATGACAAATTTTAATGTAGTCGATATGTGGCTAGGTAAGGGCTCCTTAAGCAATCTGACCACACTTAATTGAAGTTCTATGTATCTAATGCAATTCTAATTAAACAATAGGTTCACGTATTTATTAAAGACAACCAACCTGTTTGCTTACTTTTGCTTATTTGACTAAGGTACGGATTCCGACTCTTCTCACTTTTAGTGTCTTTTTCTCTATTCCGGGTTATGACCCATTGGGCCTTTGGCATTTGACATGTTTTGATCCGCTTGATTAGTGTAAATGTTCAACTTTTATTTCATAAAAGTTTATACGTTATATGCATCTGATTAGTGCTTCCAGCATGCAATACATTTAGTAGAGTTGTACTCATTATTGCATGTTCCTTCAGATTTGTTTTATTCACTATATGCCTTATATGTTTGCTACTCTGTACCTGAGCATTTCTGATCCGTCATATGGGCGTAAATGACGAGGCATTTTCGTGAGGTGCTAAATAAAACTCACGGCGTCTCTATTAGGTGCTTGTGTAGTACTTAGGCCACTAGAGGCGTATGGATCGATCCTAGTTCAGTTATACGTTATATGTTATATGTGATAAGTTATATGTTATATGGGGGATGGGATAACGTGTGTACGCCACACACGCCATCTCTACTGGTACATTAGCCTAGCTAGCTATGTACACCTCTGTTCTGGCTCTATGGGTACTTCAGGATATGTTACACGACTATTTTTCTTGATTAATTGTCCTGAATATTTGATATGTATTATGTTACATGTTCCGTCAAATTCAGTTATATGTTCTGTTCAGTTCGGTCCCGTTACATGTCTCGTTTTGAAATTGTTTCCGCTTATGGTCCTTATTCGTTTACTATTGTTTCTCCGTTACTGAGCAACT
The DNA here is from genome assembly GCA_039602395.1 of Deinandra increscens subsp. villosa. Lineage (NCBI taxonomy): Eukaryota > Viridiplantae > Streptophyta > Magnoliopsida > Asterales > Asteraceae > Deinandra > Deinandra increscens. The sequence continues at coordinate 40,727,584 of JBCNJP010000009.1, forward strand.
TTTGGCTCAGCCGTATTTTCTTTTGTGTGTTGGCTATGTTCTTATTCCAGGTAATCAGGAAAATCCGGGGACTCAGGGATGAGAGCAAGTGAAACCGAGACTTTGTTTTATTATATTTCAGTATTTAAATAAGACATTAATTAGGATTTCCTTTAATTAATTGTTGGTTTGGATTGATAGGATTTCGTTAAAACCTTGGACTTTGTTTATTTATGGAAGACGTTTTTGATTTGATATCTGTAATAGTGATATCTCGACCCTTACGCGTTGGGGTGTTACAAAAGTAAAGCAAGTATATCAATGACCAATCTTTATTTTATGATTTTATGTTATAAACATGAGGTTCTAACTCTATAATCAACTTTGAGGTTTTGTATTTTCTTGTAGGAAATCCATATGTGCAATATTTCTATAGCTCCCCCCTACCATTTTGGTTGATGAATGTGTTGGGCTGAAGGCAATTTTTAGCCTCAAAGCTCTTGATCATAGACTTGGAAAAGGTTTATAAAATGATATCACTTAACAAAGGTAAAGCCTAACGATTAACAACCATGTAAAAACATCTAGAGCATGATATATAGGTAGAACCTTGAACATAGGATGACAATAAAATTGTGTTACAAACACACATACCTTCAAACACCCGACAACAATAACAGGTAAAGCAACCTACAAAAAGAGCACATATACAATGAAGTTAAAAGAGCACATATAAGAGTCCCAAAAGACCAAAGAAAATTTGTAAAATTGCCTAAAACACCTTCAATAGTTCATAAAGAGGACAACAAACCCAAAATAAGGATCCAAAACATATCCTTAACACAAAACTAACAAATCCCAGAACAGAACACAAACCAAAATTTATACCCAAAGATTTCTGCTAAACATAACCAAAACATATCCTCCTAATTTTTAAAACTATAATGTCAAACATAAGACGAATACAACCCAAACTGTATAAACTACTAATCTCAAACGACATAATTAACACCCGTAAAGATAAACCGGTTGATTGAGCCCCAAATTATTAAGAGCAAAAAGAATAAACGAACCTCAGAGCAAAAAGAATAAATGAATTTCAGAGAGAAAAATACTAACCAAATCCAGAAGCAACAACCTCTGCTTCAATAAACCTGCTGAATGATTATGATATAGAAAGGCCTCACGGTAAGGTAGGTAAGTAAGGTAGAGGGAGATATGGGTGTAATAGTAGACGACTGTAGAAGAGGAGGGGGATGGAAGCATGGTGTAAAGGGATCGTATCATTGAGAAGCGCAAGATACAACAAAGGAAAGACAACTTCCCTACTGAAATTGAGGGAAGTCAGCGAAGCAGGTGGCCATCGACGAAAGGAGGTACACGGCATCGCCTTGCAAATTGAGAAATACACGAAACCAGAGGAAAAAAAGCGTACGATGATGCTAAGTTGCCTCAGTTTGACTGTTTCATGCTTAAAAAATAACTAGAGATCAACCGCGCGTTGCTGTGGTTATCCGGGTCAATCAGGATACGAACTAATAATACATAAAATATGAAAATTCATAAGTAGATTAGGTTACACATATTTTACATTTACAAAACAAAGAAACTACGAACGGGCGAATTTGATTGATACATAGACTATTTTATCATAAAAATTTGATCAAGAAAGTGCACGGGGTCTGAAAACATTATTCCAAACGTGTGGTCTTACCACATCTTTGGAAGTTGGACAATCACTAAAAAAAGGTCAAATAATTTAATAATATAATAGCGAAATTTAAATATGAAATATAGAACAAAATGCACAAAATGCAATGAGAGAACTTAGATTTTATAATTTGAAAATCCGAAATGCAGGCAACGTAACCTTTTGATTTCTTGCGACCTGCTAATCAAATTTAATAAAGAACATGGGGTATAGTAATTAGTAGAAGTGTGTATCAATAAATGTAAAAAAAAAATAGGTTCTTAATAGTACATAAGAGCGTTTAAAAGAAATGTATTATAAAATAATAACCTATGCCTCAAATTTAATGTATTGTAAAATAATAACCCATGCCTCAAATTTGTATCAATAAGCAAAATCATATTCTATATTCGAAAAACAAATTGATTCTATTAAAAAGTTTTTTTTAAAGGCTAAATTTCACATCATATACACCACTTTTTGAATTTGGGTCTTCACCAAAAAGGACATTGCCTCCTACCACTAGGCTAAATCCAATTCATGAGTTTTATTTAATATCTTATTTTTTTCTTCTGTGTCTTCACTTGATATCACTGTTAGTTGTAAGCAACTGATGACCTGTCTATATAATATATAAAAATAAACAATTAGATTTACCATTTTCAATTCTAAACAATAGTAACTAAAATAAAAATAATATTATGATCACCGATTCTATTGGTTTCTTTTTTTTTTCTTTTTTCCTCTTGTTAAACAAACACTTATGTGATATTATAGTTTCCAGTTGAAAAAAACGATAAAATTTGTAAATTTAACAAAAAATAACGATCTTTCGAATCTCAAATCGGGTTGGGATAACATACCCATTTAGTAGAGCTCTGAATCTTCGGTGTTTGGATTAATGTAAACATACCTGCCAGCTGTTGAGCCTAATTGGAGGCAACCTAATATTGATTAGTGGTGGAAAACTAAAATATAAGTTGAGATAAATATTTCCTTCAACCTATTACAAATAAAATCTATGTTAAGCAAAACAGTGATTACAAAGCGGTCACATTCCATTAGAATTGCAATCCAACCTTCAGTTATGTTTAGATGACATGTTTAGTGTGTTTCAACCGAAAAGCACAAGGATTGAAATTTGTGTTTTCTTTGAAGTTAGACCGTTAGTGTCTATGGCTCGAACCGGCGTCACTGTGATGCTGCTGTAAACTGTTGAATCTGTGTTTCTTCGGCCATTTGTTTGCTGCACGACATATGTACAATTGAATTTAGTATAACACAAGATGCATACTACTCGCGCGTTGCGGCGGGCAGTTTATTTTTTTAAATGTATTTTTTTATGTAATTGTGCTTTCTTGTTATTGCAAGCATATAAAGAAAATGTAAAGTATAAAAGAATAACATAACTTGAGTTAAACAAAAATCTATTTTAAAGCTTAACACTTTGTGTTTTATTAATTCTTTTCGGTTGCATTAAAAGAAATGAGTCATCTTAAAACATTATTTTGTTCTCAATGGATTCTGTCTTTTAACACTCTTTGTGAAGTGTAGACCAACGAATTAGGTATAGGTGCATTTTCCCATCATAATTTATTTTGAACTTTAAAGACAAATAACTTAATGAAATGCATCAATCAATTGTCACATAATAAGCATGCCCAAACATAAAATGCATACAATATACACACATGAAGTAGGCCCAAATATAAGAAAAACACAAACACAACCGAATATCATAAGGAGAAATAGTTGTCAAAATAATTGGTTAAATGACAAAAATACATGGAGAAATGTCATTGGTCCTAACCTAGTACAGTAAATGTGTGAGAGACCCAACTAATTGCAAATGTTATATATAGTTGGTGACCCGCTGCGCGTTGCGGCGGTGTCACCTTTTTCGCACCACTTGCCGATTGTATTTTCTGCGTCAATCACGTGTTATATCCGGCAGGCAGATGTCCATCACAACAAACCACCCGTATATATAAACCATAATGCAACCCATTTATGTAAACCATATACAGCAGCTTTGTACCAAAGATAGTATACATTTTGGACATGGTCATGAACTCCGCCACATCCAATTCTAACCATTTCTGTATCAGGTCACTACCGACATAAGTATCATACCAAAGCTAGAATGATAAATAAACAAATATGCATTTTTTAAACCCATTTGAGGGCTGTGGCAATGTAGCATAGAAGAACTCATAACAAACACTAAAATGATCCAATAGAATCTGACCAGTTTAAGTAAAACACATCGGCTTATTTGTTGGACAACTAATATGCAAACAAAAAAGCTTACCGTAATTGCTAGGGAGGAGTATTGGTCACTGATTTTTCAACCATCTATGATCTTGAATGACCATACCTTCATATCACTCTGAAGAATCACTAAACTTTTAGCAGATTAATCGTTTTGCACCTGCCATTCAATAAAAACTTTTGTTGAGTACACAATCCAGGGCTAATACATGTAAATAGACTATTATTCGTATTTAGTATATGAAGAGTATATGACTCAACTTTCAGCAACTACAATTTTGATTTTCTGCATTACTTTTAAACAAAACTACAGCTAAAAGTCTAAAACCTAGTCTTAACCAATTAAACTAAAAGTTACTAACACACTAACTATAAACATATCTTATATGTGCAGACTTACTAATCTTCATATAAGCCTTCTGGTTGTAGAAAAGAAGCACAATAATGTGTACATCCTCATCATTCCAATTAAATAATCTTGATTACCCAGAATAATACTTGTAAATGTGTGTATTTAGTTATGAATAACTGCGAGAAATTTAAAAAACAACTAAAAACAAAAATCTCATTTATCACATGCTCACAAATCAAACTGGCCTAAATATGAACCTAACATTTCATTACACCAAGCATCATACTTTTACAAACAAATTGATTAATAAAAGGACTGCTAAATTTGTTGGACACACATCTTCACTCTGAGTGTGACACTCCATCCGCTTTCTTCTAATCAAGTCTAAATTTATATTGTAGGTTCTGACAACCATAATTGCATCATGTCATTACTTCATCTTGTGCATTGCGATGGACAACGGTTTAAATAAAAGAATGTGTCCCATGGTATAACGAATGCAAGGAGACTTACGAACACAAACCCGTCATAAGACAACACATTTTTAACCTTTTCAAAGTCTTTAAAGCTTATTGTTTCGACCCATCGCAACCTTTAGTAATACAAAATTTAAACAAAATAAGATTATCATACCTTGAGAACCTCCATATTTTCTTAAGCAGGAGAAAACATATTAAAGTTGCAGCCTGTAGATGCCATTTTGCTTCATACGGACCTGCCTAGATCAAAAACTTGATCATATCAAAACATCAGTGCTTAATACATAGATGAGATTGTGAACAATAGTCAAATAATGGTTATACTTTCAGACGAAGGTTATACTACAACACTTCTTGCTATCTTAAATGAAATCCTACCTGTGCAATTTGCTGAATGGTTATACTTTCAGATGGAGGGCGCCTAGTCCTTATCTGATGGGTACTATTGCTACGTATGCATAAAGTAAAACTCATGGTCTTTTGAAGGTTTTGAAGTCATGTATAAACTGAAGCAACTTAATGGTGATTATATCACATCTTTGAGAAAGGTTGGATGAAGAGTAAAATAACAAACAAACCCCAATAATCTCTGACATCAATAATCAAGAAGAAACTGGCAAGGAAATAGAGACTAAACCATAGGAAACAACAACCCGCTACTAATAAGAGTAAATATTTACTTTATAGAATGATCAGTTAACATCAGGACACCAAAATGTACAGCCTGATTCAACTCGTGGAAGCAATTGAGACACTCAGAACAAAATGTGGCATCAAAAGCAAAATCAAATGGCATCAAAAGCCAAATAAAAAATGTGTGTGCCATTCTAAATACTAAACAAAATCTGAACATGTTAAATGGACCAAACAACAAATAAACCTATCCACTACAAATTACACTTCTAAAAATACCAAACAAAACATACCTCTGCTATTACTCTTTCCAAACGAAGCTTGCAACAAAACAAATGGTACCAATCCACTAATGTCAATTCCATATGAAATTTCTAAAACAAATCAGAAACCAAATGCATGAGAGAACAAATGGATGATAGTAGCTTCAAAAACCCACAAATCGGAGTCTCAAAGGCAATAAATCTGCTTAAAAAAAACAGATTCGTTAAAAGAAGAAACTAAATATGTGAGGGATAAAAAATCATTTTAGATGAACAGAAAAGTCAATTGCAACACACCTTGGCCTTTGAATCCAGTTCTTTTCATGAATGCATACATCACAGAAGAAATCAAGAGTTGGCTACCGGAAGTAAATCGTAGAAATCTTAACTCAATTACCATCATGGCGCATCCCAATCTCTTCTCAACGAATTGGCCGACATATCTTTGTCCGTTAACCCTAATTTTTAACTCGCAGCGTATGAAGATTTCTCATCTTCTTGGTCAGAAGAGAGGGCGGTTGAAGTAGGGCAAAAATTAGTCATAGCATTAGAAGATGAGGAGGAGATAAGTATTCACAAAACCTAGTTTTACGGTTACCTTGGTACATGAGTGACGATGAACATAACATTAGATGATGAGGAGGAGATTAGTATTTACAAACCCTAGCTTTCGGGTTACCTAGCAACAGGCCTAGACCAAACCGATCCCCAAGCCACCGCCGCATCGTCATTCGCCACCCCCGGAGGGGCCCCCGTCGCTGATCAGGTTGGGTCGAACAGAGACGGGTGTCGGATGGTTGGATTGAATCAGAGAGGGATGGATGGAGGACAGTTCGGTGGTTGACGGAGAAGGTCGCCATGAATGACACTGCTGTAAATCGGGCGGAGGAGGAGTCAATATGCCAATCGCCGGAGCAGGGGTGGGGGAAAGAGAGCGCCGATTGTTTCTTCTCTCCCTCTTCTTCTTTTAGGTAGTGAGAAATGAGGGCGGGCACGAAAACATAGGTTATGTTTTCGATTGTATATATATACAATATACACAATACCTTTTTTAATGATAAGCGAATCCTTTATTTCTATTGACAATTTGACACTGCCTTTTTGCCCTATTTTCTTTTCCTTTATTTTTTAATAAAAAATAGAAGAAAACCCCCAAAAATATATACATATACAATGTCATGCGTGAATGTGAAATAGAAAAAATTCCCAAAAAATATATATATAAAATACAATGTGACGTGTGAATGTGTGATTAGTCCAATCCTTATGAATAGGGTTTGTTGTGTCTCAACTAGGGGTGTAAACGAGCCGAGCCGAGCCCGAGCTCGACTAGGCTCGAGCTCGGCTCGTTTAAAAATAACAGTGCTCGAGCTCGAGCTCGGCTCGTTTCAAGTTTTGTTTGTAAAGCTCGAGCTCGGCTCGTGAGAAATTATCCTGGCTCGAGCTCGGCTCGGCTCGGCTCGGCTCGGCTCGTTTAATATTTTATAATTATTATTATATTATTTTATTAATTAAATTTGTACATATTTATAATTAAATATTTTATATACAATTAAATACGTATTATCTTAATGATTTTTTTATAATTTTATTTATAATATAACTAATATATATCTAAATGTATATAAAAAATTAAATAAAAACTATATAAATATAAATAAAAGCTATAAAAATATAAAAGCTCGTTAAGCTCGCGAGCCGGCTCGGGCTCGTTTATTAAACGAGTTATATTTCAGGCTCGAGCTCGAGCTCGGGCTCGATTAGGCTCGGTTCGTTCGAGCTTTTTACCGATCCGATCTCGAGCCGAGCACGAGCTGTCTTGACTCATTTACACCCCTAGTCTCAACCACCATTTGGTTTTTGTATTATTGTATAATTTGATTCAATTTCTTATATAACACTACCCCCATTAGCGGCCACTCTACACTTTAACAATACCGTTCCCAACCATAAGGTAGTTTTATTCTACTCGGAAGAAAAACAATGGACTATCAATCTTGGTATTCGTAATGACCTTCTCTCTTTTACTCAAGGTTGGGGAGATGTGGCGGATGGTATCCCTATCTATGAAGGCTATTTTGTCATCTTCTATCGAGTTGATTATACAAGATATGACATGGAAGTGTTATCTGAGAGTGCCTGTGACATTAGAGATGTTCCAGCTGATTTTGAAAACACTCCTCTTTCAAGACACCATTATGTAAGTTTTCTATTATTTTGTATGTACAATGATTCATGTTTAAATAAACTTCATTTTTTGATTTGTTTATTTTTTCTCAGAGGGCTCCATTGAGTTTTGTTAGGGATCATATCCATTCTTTCTATATGTGCAAGAAACATGTTCAATATATAATCAATCTTATTTTTGGATAAAATAAATTTGATATCCCTATCCCTTTATCTAAAACATCTAACTCTATATGTGTGTATAAAATGTGATAGGTAATTGTATGTATGCATCTATTCATATATTCTTTGGTTTAGTTTTTACTTCGTTAGTCTTATTTTCTTTTTTCTCATATCTTTTATGAGTTTTAGTTTATTAAGTTATAGAAGACATAAGTAAGGAGTTGAGAAGATAAAGATTTGAAGCTCAAAAAAATTTATGAAGGTACAGAGAAGGAAATCATACAAAAAAAGGTATTAGAATCATTTTAAGAAAAAATCATGTTTCCAAATACATTTTAATAGGAGCTTGAGTATTACCTTTAAATAAACACTCACTGTAATTTCTAGGGGAAATTTAGGATGATACAAAACTAATTTTGTCTTTTGAATGATCCGTTTGTTAAGTATAATGTGTTTGAACATGTGTTGTGATACAAGTTGTGGTTAATTAAAAAGCAGGTTTCGATGGACTATTGACATTCAGACATCCTAGATACTTCCTTTCTATGGGGTGGGGGGTTAATATGGATACATATATGTTGGGGTGTGTGTATTCTTGGTGAATACCTTAGCCGTTTTTGGGAGGCCGATTGTGTTTGGCGCGAGTTGAATTGGAATTAATATTAGTTGTGTGGAGTTAATCGTGTTGGGGGAGCGACTAAGTGTATCTCAGTTCGTGTTCTATCTTTTCATGGTTGTGTACGTTAAAATTTGAGGCTGATAATGAGGAAGAGAAAACCAAAGTTTATAAACTTCAATTCAAATTCACATCTGATTAGTTCTTTCATGGATGTTGAATGGCATGCAAGGAATATTTGTTCATCTTTCAGGAATCAAACACAGCAAAATTGAATTTGCATGAGCGTTGAATCGTCTACTCGGTCGTATTGAAATTTTTGTAAAATGTTGACCACGGAGAGTAAATACAAAGAACTTGTATTAACCACAGAGAGATTACACACTTAGACACACACAGTATACTGAACAAGCTGTCCCAAACTCTATATAAGACAAGCTATTTATAGTTGAACATCATTATGCTAAAACACGATCATCCAAACTGCCAGTTCGGACAGGTTCCTGTGTGTCTAAACTGGCAGTTCGTCTTCAGTTCGGACCAGCACAATTCTATAACTCTTTGTCTTGTTCTTGATACTTCACATGATGACTAAGAACCATGCATCTACAAACTCCCCCTCGACATGTACAGTATCAACTTCCACATAAACTTGTATCTGCAATCAAACTCTCCTTCAACTTGATAATAAGTCTGATCTTGAATACTTGACATTGCAGTGCGTGTAAACTCTTTTTATCAACAGCTTCAGAAGACTTGAAGTTGCGATGATCTTTTTCCACTTAGAAACCTTCCAAGATAAATAATCTTGGCGCAAAACGTCTCTTCAAGACTCCAAGATGTATTGAATTTTGGAAATCTGATTTCGTATTCCGTGTTGATCAATCGAAAAGAAATAAGAAATAAAACCTTTTTGTTTTTTCAAAACATTATATCAAAACACTTCTAAAATCTTTTTGGTATTTTCTAATATGAAAAGTAAATGCATAACGGAAACAAACACTATTTTTTTCTTTTGTGAAAAAGATCACGACTTGAGATCATATTAGACATAACATGTTGAACTTACTTCAATTTCGATTATTGTAGCACATAAGCCATGCCGATTGCAGATAAAATTTGTCCAAATTTAAACTCAGGCAAAATCATACTCATAATATCTGGATATGTTAAGGTATTGATTAGATTTGCATTGACCAGCGTACCCCACACTATAAGACATACTCAGATATGTTTTGCTCATCACATTTTGTGATTTCACTTGTGATTTAACACATAATGATTGAATTCATGATATATTCAACTGTGTTCCAGGCAAAAAGAAATAAGAACGTTAAATCGTCTACCTTAAGGTCGATCTTTCGATACGCAGATAAGGCCTCGGATTTAACAAAATAAGAAAATAAAAAACAAGTTGAAATTGTATAACTCAACAACAATCAGGTTGGTCTTGTGGACACGCAGAGAAAGTCCGATGAGTTATACGAAACACCAAGAAAATAAAGCATAACCTTAAATGATCAACTATTAGGTCGGTCTTGCGGACACGCAAAGATAGTCCGATCATTTAAGAAAATAAAGAAAATCAAACAAGTTTAAATCTTTGCAAAATAAACAAATATATACACAATGACTTCTCATTTTTCTTTTCACATACCATTTCTTGATATGTGTATATCACATTCATATACTTTCTGATTTACAGAGCCTACCTAGCACATCAAATAATTGTCTTGTGGCTTTTTCATCTAGTTTATCCATAAGTCAGACAATGCAAGCCAATGTACCATCATTTCTCAATCATGTTGGATACAATTTCTCATTTTTCAATGTTTTTGTATTTTTTGCATTTTTCAATGTTTTTGTCTTTTCAAACTTTCTCCCCCTAAAACAAACTCTATTTTTTAGATTTTCATTTTTTACCATTTGAAAAACGACACACAATTTTTGTATTTTTTAAAAACAAACTCCCCCTCAAAATGAGATGGAATGAAAAACAAATGAAAAATTGATCAATCAACACGGGTACTTGCATTTAGCCTTTTGAAAACAAAAAATTGATTTGGAAATTCAATTTAAATTGCTCTGGGATCAACCCGATTCAACACGTCGGGTTGCCCAGTGTCTTCCACATAGTCATTATTGGCCTTGGAAACAATCTTTGGTTTTCATATTTTTGAAGATTTTCATTTTTGATCAGAACCAGAATCAGTATCAACTGGCGTACTCGGTTTGAACCAGGACGGCTTACGGATTGATTTGACGTTTGGAGACCACGGTTCATCAAAAATCTGACCTTTGTGATCCACATATTTAGTAGTTTTGTAGATATATGCAGTCATCGGACAATCAACAGCAAGATGTCCAGGTTGACGACATGCATAACAAAGTCTCTCATGAAGTTTAAAATCATTTAAAAAATTCTTTGAATATTGAGAGCATGAAGAATGGTCAGAACCAGAGTTATCAAAAAATCATCATAGGAATCATACCTCGGAGATTGACTCCATGAAGATACCTTTGATTCAGATGAAGAACCTCCAGAAGAATAAAAAACTTGATTTGTCTGAGGAGGTGATTTCTTTTGAGTTCTGATCTTCAACACTTTCTCTTGCTTCTTCGATTGTTGAGCTTGAACTAGAACATCTTTAATTCCAAATCCCAAACTTTTTTGCCTGAAACCCGAAGTCTTTAAAGACCCAGATTGAGAACCAAAAGCATCTCTCCCTTTTGATTCTCTAGTAAATTGACCTTTAATTTCCTTCGGTTTGTTCTCACGCACTAAAGATTTAGCGGCTTCATCTTCGGATGAAGAACTTGAAGATTTTTCAATTTTGCCAAAAATATTTTCATTCTTCAGAAATGATGAACTTGAAATAAACTTTGGAGCTTCAGCAAAAATGACTTTCTTCTTTGACTTATTTTTCTTTTTCTTTGATGGTGTAGCAAATTTTGAATAATCAAGTAACTTAGCTTTAGGATCAAGAGTAGCAGAAGTAAACTCAGATAAATCCACAGGCTGAGGAACCTTGTGAATATCATCCTCTTTTGAACTATCCTCACTCCTATCCTTCTTATATAAGAAATTCAACAAAGTCGGTGATAAGTTGCAATTCTTGACTTGTCTTTGGAATTCCAAAATTTCCAGCTTTAACTCAGAAATTTTCTGTTGAGCAGCAAACACCTCTTTCTGTGACTTAATGAATTATCATTTAGATCATTGTACTCATACATTTGCAACTTTCTGATTTCACACTCAGCTAAGACTTCTTCTGTAACTTTCTCCCACTTCTTTTTGAATATTTCCACATCCTTTGTCAAAACTTCATTGTTATCTCGAAGAAGAACATTTGAATCTTGAAACGTAGACATTTTTTCTTGAAGTTTCTCAGTTGTATCAGCAGATTCAACAACAAGAGCATTTGCTTGTTCATACTTCTTTGGAACTAGATAACTCTTTTCGAATAATGCTTCAAAATCTTCAGCGACTTCTTTAGCTTCCGCTTTTGCCTTTTCACACTCTTCAATCAATCCCTTCTTTTCTTTCACCACATCTTCATGAACATGGACCAAGTCATAATATTTCTTTTGAAATTCTTCCAATTCTTGCTTTAGAACCACAATCTCTTCAGTCGATAACTGAGAGTCTCTTTCTAGACTTGCATTCTTTTTGCGTAAACTTACACATTCAAGACATTTAAAATCTTCGGTCTTTGAACCATTATTCACCTTTGACGAAACTTCTTTGACCAGTGATATGCTTGAATTAGAATCAGAATCAGTTAGAAGATTATCATCTGAATAATGAGCTATTAAAGCAACCTTAATTAGAGCATGTGGCATTTTTGTGATGTCAGAATCTGCATTCCAAGCAAATTCATTTGGATGCCAAAATATTTCCTTCATTTTGTCTTCAACAGAATCAGATTCTTTTTGATCTTTTTGATCTTGATTTGGTGAATGAACAACCAAATGAGCATGTTGACCAGTCTTCAATTTATTATTAGTTGAACTTCGACATTCACGTGCAAAATGGCCATATATTGAACATTTGTAACATTTCACCTTTGATTTGTCCAAACCAATCTTTCCATCTTGATTCAACCTTTTCTTTCTGGTTCTGCTAAAAAATTTCTTCGTTCTTCGAACCAACATAGCAGACTGCCAATTCAGATCCATTTCTTCCAAATGATCATAGTCTATCTGATCATAATCTTCATTTGTCAATTCTGCGTTACTTACTGAACCAGTAATAACCCCAAAATATGAAGATACTAATGCAGACATTAAAGCCATATAATCATCGGTTGTTTGAACAGATAAAGCATTTTGAGTTGAAGAACTAGGAATTGAAACAATGCAACCAGAAGAATAACTAAAATTTTCAGATTTACCGGCAATAAATGTTGTAGGAGGTGCTGAACTAACGATATTAGATTTCACAGCGTTCACGGTAGAATCATTTTCACCATGTACACAGCAGGATTCTGAATCTGTGCAGGAAGTGACTTATTCACCGTTAACTCCATATCCTTTGCTTGTATTCTTTGAATCAGATCATTAAAAGACAATCCTGAATATTCTTTATCATGAGTAATCATCATCACATAATTTTCCCATTTCTCAGTAATGCCTCTAAAATCTTTTCATTTAAATCAGCTTCTTCCTTTTTAAGACTTAACAAACGCATCTCACTCATTAAATGTGCAAATCTTGCAATCAGATTTGGAATTGATTCGTTCTGATAATGCTTGAAACTATCGAATTCCTTTTGCAAAACCTTTTGTCGACTTTTCTTGTATTGGTCATTACCCTCACATCTCTTTTCCAAAGCATCCCATAAACTTTTCGATGTATAGTTAGCAGAAAACTTATGTAGCAATTCTTTAGGCAATGCCATTGTCAAAGTACCATATGCCTTTTTCTCATCTTGATATGATTTCTTTTGTTCAGAAGTAAGTTTTCTTTGAAGTATCGGCTCTCCAGACTTATCTTTAGGATAGATGTATTGTTCATTAAACGCTAGCCACATATCAACATCATTCTTATCAACATAAGCTTCAAACTGTTAATCCAACTATGATAATCCTTCTAATTTTAGCAATTTTGGAACTTTCTGACTTGTTCCAGTTTCATTATCATGGTTCATCATTGTTTGCATTGTAGCTTGCATCCAATTTTGAATTGCAGCAAATGCCTGAAAATCTAACATTTTGAACAAACTGGTTACTGTTCACCCTAACTGATCCCGAACTCAAAATTGCTCATCCTAACTATGCCGAACCGGAGACGAACTGAAGATTCAATCCGAACCTAAAATGAACTCAGCCGAACCTTGACTTCGGATAAACGAACTAAAACCAAACCAGAAAATAGCATAGCCGAACTCGAGCCGAACTAGAAACGAACTCTCAGACGAACACTCCCGCACCACCACTTCGTTTGAAAAGTATCCGAACTGGATCCCAACCGTGAGTTCAGATGCAGTTACAATCTCGAAAACTCAGATCTCACCCGAACTCATTACGAACTAAACCATTCTCGACTCAAATTTCACAATTTTTAGTGTTTTCGGACGAGATTTTCAACAAGGACTCAGGTGAACTCAGAAGAAATGATTTAGGAGAAGATATTTCACGAACAACACACTCGAGATGATCAAACGAATACAAAACCGATTAGATTTCGTAAAAACCCCAAAATTTTGACTCAAAATGTTGGAAAACAGAGATTTTTGACCAGTAGAATGAACCTCTTGCTCTGATACCAATTAAAATTGCATGAGCGTTGAATCGTCTACTCGGCGTATCGAAATATATGTAAAACATTGAACACGAAGAGTAAATACAAAGAACTTGTATTAACCACATAGAGATTACACACTTAGACACACACAGTAATCTGAACAAGTTGTCCCAAACTCTATACAAGACAAGCTATTTATAGTTGAACATCATTATGCTAAAACACGATCATCCGAACTGCCAGTTCGGACAGGTTCGTGTGAGTCCAAAATGGCAGTTCGTCTTCAGTTCGGACCAGCACAATTCTGTAACTCTTTGTCTTGTTCTTGATACTTCACATGACGACCAAGAACCATGCATCTACAAAAAACTCAGCGAATCAATTCTTATGAGATTTGTGGGCAATACGAGGAGGTTTTCAACGATTTTAAAATGGTACTTTTCTGTTTGTTTCTTACTTCATTTCTACAGATTACTTTTAATATAACCCATTAGTTGTATGTGTGCAGGAACTGCGCAATTGTTTAACCTTCTTTGTGCTCTCGACTCATAGAATAGAGCCGTTCGATCCACTGTCTGCGATATGGTATTTCATTACATTATGTCAGTTTTGTTTTTGTGTGTTTTACAATTACATGTCAGTGAGGCAATATATCGAACACTTTGATGTGTAATGTCAACAAAATTAGGGCTTTTGAAGCGAAAATAAACAAAGGGAATCAATGGACAACTGGACTTAATAGTTCCCCTATTTTAAACAAGAACACATGCCAATTTCATCAGTTTCTGAACAACCAATTTGCTCTTTATACTGAAGCTAAATATGATAAAGGAACCATTGCTACGTCTGAAGTCCCTTGGAAGATTTACTATTGTGGTCAAGAATTATGACATAAAATTGTTATGTATTGTTTGGATCTAAAGAGAAAGGTAACTGCATAATTGTTATAGGAGATGATACACTTATTGATCCCTATTTAAGTTTGATAAGTAGCAACAAATTCCTCATAGGTGGCATTTATATATAGAAAATGACATATTTACATAGTTATTACACAAGATGATACGTTTATTGATCTCTATTTAAGTTTGATAAGCAGGGGATATTCCTCATAAGCATTTATATATAAAAAATGACATATTTTTTATATTGTTGTTATCATGCAAACATATCATTGTCATTTCCTTCTGTATTGGAGTGAAGATGCAAGTGTAGTGATCCTCTGGTGTATAGTCGCATCTATGATTTCAACAAGGCTGTGGTATATAGTCACATATATGATTTCAACAAGGCTGCTACTATTGAATGCCAGATCTCTTGAAGTTTGTCTCAACCTGAGAATAACTTATGGTAGTGATTAGTTTTGGATGTCAAATTAATTAAAAGGGCTTGAGTTTTATTTTTACCCTAAAATTTAACTTTTGAAAATTTTTACTTGGATGTTTGATTATAGGTAAATATTACTTCAAACCATCAAAAATTACTAATAAACTTACTTTTGTAGATGCAGATCAAAAACTTAACCAAGAAGGTCAGGAAGAAGGAAGTGGAACCATTTTCAAAATCAATTAGATCTCAACTTTTGTTATTTACTAGATGAAAGAATAGGCTATAGCACTTAAGCTTCAACTTTTGTAGCTCACTAGATGAAAAAAATAGGTTCTCAATGTTCACGATAACAACCATAGTTATGTAGATTTATGATACAAGACATCTACTCATTTTTTTTAATGTTGATCTTAACCCGTCAAACACAAACCACAGAAAACATACAACGGCAACTAACGACCCGCCGTAAGACGCGGGTCCGTTTTCTTGCACCCCACGTCATTGCTCGGATCGTTTTACTCGTATGCATCAAATAAAGGTATTGTTCTAAAAATATATATATCTTCATTTATAGATGATGTCTTCCGTCTTATAAGGTTTCCGATTATTCCGTGCAATTCTTCTATCAAATCTTAAAGACTAAATTACAATTTTTAACCTTTATACTTTACAAAATTTTGGATTTTGACCTTTTTTAAAAGAACTTTCAAATTTTACCCTTTATTTGAAAACTTGTTCATATTTTAACCTTTACACTAACTTTACACTAACCCAGTTAAATTTCTTCGTTAGTTATCTAATAAAAGGGGTAGTATTGTAACTTTAGACTAATATGTCATGCCTATATATCGTTATTAAGGTTTTTTCTAGACTATAATTTTATTTGATTTTATTTATGGTTTATTATTGTTGTATTTTTAAAATTTTAAATAAATAAATGAATTATAGATATTTTTGTTTATTTTTCATTGTATTTGAAAATAAAAAATATTAAATGTTGAAAATTGGTTCCATAATGGTTTCAACCAAACCGATCCCAAACGGTTCAACACAGATTTCGGATTTTCAATCACAAACCGGTTTATGATCAAATCCGGTTTCGGGTCAAACCGATTTTGACCAAGTTTGATAGAACCAGATCAGTCATAACTTATTCTGGTTGTCAAATTAAACCGGCTTGTACATCAATAATTTCAATCAATAAGAGATGAAAGAAGATGAATTTAAATATAACCTTAAGTATACACCCTAAATCATTTATTTATCCACATTCTTAATCAATAATATTTTAGAATAATAATTTTTAAGAAACTTTATTTTATACATAGGTATTATATATTTATTTTTTTCCCGGTTTCTCTTTTGTTTTATGTTTTTATGAGTTTTATTATTTTTGTAATTGTAAATTACAATATCGTATTATTTTATCTAAGAACTTCTATATTAATAATAAATAAAATAGATGATATATATGTATATACAGAGAGAGAATCAAATTGGAAATTACAGGCATACGAAAAAACTTTCTTGTATGTGAAATAATTTTGCATATTTGATATACCTTCTCATACGAGAAATATAAGTAAATATTTTGACAAGATTAAAAAAGAGATATAAAGAAATAAAACTACTTTTATTTATAAAAATATTAAAAAATAAAAATAAAAAACAACAAATTAATTGATTTTTTTACCTACCACCCAAAAAAAATCCAAATATGGTTTGTAAATTTAGTGTAAAGGTTAAAAAATGAATCCAGTTTTCAAATAAAGTTATAATACTACCCCCTTTATTAGAAAACTAACGGAGAAATTTAACTGGGTTAGTGTAAAGGTTAAAATATGAAACAAGTTTTCAAATAAAGGGTAAAACTTGAAAGTTTTTTAAAAAAAAAGGTTAAAATATAAAGTTTTGTAAAGTATAAAGGTTCAAAATTATAATTTAGTCAATCTTAAATTCAAAATTTGCTATAGTTTTTAGTGTAGACTACAAACTCACCGGTTTATGTTATAATTGTTTATCCTTATTTCAGTTTTTTATTTATTTAGTTTTATGTTTTATTTCGGGTATATTGTTGCTTCAACCCTTGATTTATTGGTTCACCCATCATTAGGTTAATGTAATGATTCATTTTCTATGTTGTTTTAGTTTCCTAAGTCTATATATGTATATATTTGTTTGCTAAGGTTTAGATGAATATATTACTAACATATAAATGTAATTTAATCTACGTCGTATTCTTTCATGGTTAGTTACACGTTGCACTATCAAGAGTGAAAAGCGAAAAGGGTCTCAGAATCTTAATTTTTGATAAAGATGGTTGCTAGACGAATGTAACAAAAAACATTGTATTCAAATCTGTTTTCTCAAACTTGTAAATTTAATATTCTTGAATTTTTATCGACTGTTTAGCTTTATGTATTATTTACTTCAATATTTTCAATTTACATTCATCTTTGACTTTGTTGGTTTTTTTTAATTTGACAACCTCGGGTATCTACCCGAGTCATTAACTAGTATATATATATATATATATATATACTATATATATATATATATATATATGATCAATTGCAACTCAAAGTTATTATAAAAACTCGAAGACTCCTCATATATTTCATTGAAAATTTATAGCTTATTCATATCATATCACTTTCTTTGAAAAATTGCATAAAAAAATAAAGAATATTTTTCTTTACTATAATATTTTTTTAATTAAAAAAATCTTAACATATTATTTTAGCATCGCATATATACACTACTAATTATACTGTTGCATATGCATAGATGTAAATACATAGTATTACAATAGGATAGAACCCGTATGTTATACATGTTGAATAATAATAAAATATATATATATATATATATATATATATATATATATATATATAAAATTGATAATTCATGCATATTCTTATCATTACCGGAATAACGTATTATATTACATTAAATAAGCAACTAAAGTTATAATTCATAATATGTTATCGGTGATTTACTCTCTTTATAAGTAAAGAAAATTAGGGCATGTCTCTACTTGTATATTTGGAAAATGCAAGATAAACGAGATCATGATAAAAAATACAATCAAACCCTCAATAACGACTAACATGAATTATAAATTGATAAACTTGAGACTTTAAGTCTGTATATAAAGTTAGATGAGTATAAAGTTTTATTAAAATTATAATGAACACATTTTAATTGTTGAGCATAAAACTTAAATTATAATCAAAAGACTATAATGTTATCAATAAAAAATGTTATGTTGATATACATTAGAAAACTTACAATTGTATTAGTCGCGATGTCTAAGATTATCAAATTGGATGAACATGACTTATTTGATATGGTAGGAAAAACTATTTAATATTGGATATTATGAACATGATTTTTGTCGCTTATGAATTTCTTTATTAATAGTAACACCCACAACGCAACGCTGATTGAATTTGTAAAATAGTATTAAGTATTCATTAACTAAAATATTAAATATAATTTGCTCAATTATATTTGAAAACACACTAATTAAGTGTTTATTGGTATTTATCGTTTAAAAAATTTATATCAACGAACACATAGATAAAAATAACTTACATTTCAAAAGCATATATTCAGAATGTACAAGTAGTATCTTATAAGTTATACGATTAAAATAAAATATTTGTAAAATGAATTTAGTGTTGACATGTGTCAATAATTGTAATTGTTTATTAGAGTAGGAAGATGTACTATATCTTTTTTTTTTAAAGCACACTTAGCGTATTCAAAAGACAATTTTCATATTTGAATTACTTTTAACTTAAATATATAAACCGTTAAAATATAAATTTCACCAAATAAATTGTTTAAACTTTATTTTCATTATATAGTAAAATATATCAGAAATGTAATACCCTGTGCAATGTAATTTTTTTTGCCGTTACAAAGTGTGTTAAGATTCTAATTTGTTTTATACAGTGCATGTCACTCTATTATTATTTTCTTAGACTTTTTTTTTTCAATAAGTTTTTTTTAGTATTATGCCTATGTTTTATTTAATGAATTTATAAACTAAATTTAGCCAGGAAGAAGCATACAGTTGTTTACACCCACCCTTCTTTATAAAAACACACAATTTTATTGTATTCCTTCTTCTCTCTGTGTTTACGATGTTGAAGCTGAGCGCTTAATTGGGTATCCCTTTTATCAACTTTATTGTGTGTGTATATATGATTCCCTCAAATCAAGGCAAACACTGTGTTCTTGAAGCTTGTAATTTGCAGACCTGAGTACAGTACCTTTCGCCTTTTTTCCTGCGTTTAGTTTCCCTTTTGGTAACGAAGCCGTAGTAATTAATATCTGTAAAAACAACGACTGAATTCCTCAGGGGAAGAGAAGAAGAACCCCTCAACCATCCATTCCCTTCCTTCAAAGGTCTGATTTCTCATTTAATTCTCTGCTTTCTCCTGATGATGTTTGATTTTCTGTTTTCTGTGATTTTGCAGTGTTCATTAATGTTTAAGTTGTTGTAATTATCTATAAAGATGAATATGAGAGTAAAGACGAATGTTAGGTCCATGAAAACTTCATTCAGAGATCAGAAAGTGATTCAGGTACCTGTTAGCTTCACTTTCAATTCATTCTTCAAATGGGTTTTCGGGTGTGCATCAAATCCCGATTATTTCAAAGTAATTGTGGGTTTCTGTGTACCCCAGAATTCAATTGTAAAAAGTTGGTTACTTTAAATTGTATACACAGAAGGTGCTTGATGAAATGCTTGTGTGAGTTTCTTTATTACATTGTGATTCTTTTCTTGTTGAAGCTGATTGTGATGTTCTTTATTTTCTTTATGAATTTCAAAAAAGGTTGATGTGAAAATGGAAATGGAGACCGAGAAAACAAGCACTAGCACAAGAGGTTCAGTAAGAGAGAGAAAGATGGCATTGCAACAAGATGTATATTGCTGTCACCATTGACTTTTTAATATAACTATTTGATGGGAAGGGTATTCAATTATTGAAGTTTTCTCTTTTTTTTTTTTTTTTTTCTTTCAATTTTAGGTGGAGAAACTGAGGAAGAGGCTTAGACATGAAGAGAATGTTCATAGAGCTTTAGAAAGGGCATTTACCAGACCTTTAGGAGCTCTTCCGCGGTTACCTCCTTATCTCCCTCCTACTGTTAGTTCTTTCTTTTATCACAATATTATATGTTTTCTTTTGTTAAATTAAAATTGTAAATTTAAAATGGGATTGATTCGATTTTCATTATAAATATTGGTAGACACTGGAACTTCTAGCAGAAGTTGCTGTTTTGGAAGAGGAAGTTGTTAGGCTTGAAGAACAAGTGGTTCATTTTAGGCAAGATTTATATCAAGAAGCTGTTTACATTTCATCATCAAAAAGGAATCTTGAAAATTCACTTGATTTTCAAGAGCTAACAAATGGTGAAAACAAGGCTTCCAAGTTATTACCTCAAACTGAGACCAATCCATCAATGCCGCCTATTGAAAATATACCTATTGTTTCAGGTAGTTTTGATATTCTTGATAGATAGAGAATTAGTGGAAAAATTCTAATTTATTCTTTGCTTGATAGTTTTGGTGGGAAAAGAGAATCAATCTTCAAGTGCCAGTAAGAACAAGCGTCGTTCGCCAAATCCTAAATCTCAAACCGCTGATACATTAGCAAGAAAATCACTGGTTGATTCCAAGCCACCACCAGGAAAACGTTTAGCACCTAAAAAGTTACAGGTGAATTTAGTTGTAATAATTTAACTAAAACTCATATTTATTTTTCATATTTGTCTATCTTTTAAAAAACTTTACACAAGTTATTCTCTATATCTATCCATGTTTAATTAAATAATACATTTATTCTTTTTTAGTACCCTTTTCTCTTTCTTCCGCTCATAAAATATATATAAAGGATTCATGAAGGGGATAAAATAGTGAGTCTCTTTATTGAGGGATTTACTATAACTCTCCTTAAAATTTAAGGATAAAAAATAACGGTAAGGGCTGAGATTATAAGGATAAAGATTAGAATAAAGAATGAGTTGTGGATGTTCATAAAACCCCTGTAACAATTTGTACTCACTGTGTTTTGTTCAGTTTGAAGGCAGGGCAATGGAGGGTGCAAATGTAGATGGAAGAACCACTTCAGTTCAAGAAAAAGGATTTTTATTATCAGGGGATGACGATCCAAGCAAGATTTCTGAAAGTATTTTAAAATGTTTGATGAATATTTTTGTACGCATGAGTTCAACAAGGAGTAAAAATATGGCAGAAATGTTACCTTCATTGACAACAAATGAAACCATCAAAGAAACAGAATATATGGATCCGTATAACATCTGTTTTGGATTTGAGAAACGAGACGTTGGTCCATATAAAAACTTGTATGCTATTGAAGCAACTTCCATCAACAAAAACCGAACAACGAATTCTGTGTTCTTGATACAAAGATTAAAGTAAGTGCTACACAATTTCAAATTCTTTAATTTCTATATTTTCTAAATTTCTGACCAATTTCTAATTTGAATTCTTGATTCTCCAGGCTCCTACTTGGGAAACTTACATCAGTCGATTTAACGAGTCTTACTCACCAAGAAAAACTCGCATTCTGGATCAATATTTATAATTCTTGCATGATGAATGTATGTAAATAACTAAATATTTGATAATAAACTTATAATTTTGAGAGAAAAGTAATCTGAAATATCTGGATCATGCAAAAAACCAGGCATTTCTTGAACATGGAATACCAGAAAGTCCAGAGATGGTTGTTCAACTAATGCAGAAGGTAATGTAATTTCAAACATATTAAATTCAAATTCATGGGTCTAATTTATCTTTAAATAACTTGTTCCTTATTCTACAGGCAACATTAAATGTTGGAGGACATCATTTAAACTCGATCAGCATCGAGCATTTCATATTGAGACTCCCTTACCACTCAAAATATGTAAGCAAAATACTAAAATGAAATCCCTTTTTGTAATTGTAATTTTTTTCACAAGTGATTTATTTATTTTTTGTTACTAATTTATTGGTTTTTTGTTAGACTTTTGCAAAGGGTGTAAAGAATGATGCATTAACTGCAAGAAGTGTTTTTGGGTTGGAATTATCAGAACCATTAGTAACATTTGCTCTGTCATGTGGAAGCTGGTCCTCCCCTGCTGTAAGTTGTAGATAAGGTTCATAAAACATATCCTTGGTACAATGAAACATTTATGATGAAAGATTGTAATCTTTTATGAAACGGGCCAAGGGTGTAACAAATTTTTAACAACTTTCGTCATATTTATGTTTTTAGGCCCAGAAAAACCATCTAAATTTCACAAGTTCATTATTTTATTTAGATAATCAATTATAAGTTGTAGATAGGGTTCATAAAAGACATTCTTGATACAATGAACACTTTCAAGTGGATAACGATTTTTAAATACTTCTGTCTGATTTATCTTTTTGTACCCGGAAAAACAATCGAAGTTTTAAAATCTTATTTATTAAATACTCAACTATGATAGAGGTTTTTATAGCTGAAACAGTTAAAAAAGTATACATGATCAAAATAGAGATGGAAATTTCTGACACAAAAATAATCAGGTTTTGGGTTGTCATATTCAAACGGATCGTGTATGAGTTAACCTGCTTTACCCACTTAATTAAAGTATTAAACATGTCGACCCGCCAACCAATTTACTACATGTATAACCCATTTATTACAACACACTTTTAACACGCGTATAACCTGATTATAACCTATTTACAACCCACTAACCAATTTTTCTTA
>JBCNJP010000009.1:40756064-40758219 GCA_039602395.1 Deinandra increscens subsp. villosa
ATATAAACAGTGTGGCCTTTGGTATTATATGGTCACATATATTTGTGTTTTAGCCACATATATTTGGAAAACAAAAGTGGCCAAAGGGTAGTTGAAATCAGATATTTTATCCCAATATGCGTGGCCAAATGGTGGCAACGGCCACGTTAAAATATAAAAAGTGCGGCCTTTGGTATTATATGGTCACGTATATTTGTGTTTTAGCCACATATATTTGAGAAGAAGAAAAAGTGACCAAAATGTTGTTGAAATCAGACGGGTCCTTGCTATACACATGGCCAATTTAAAAGAAATTACAAATTATTAATTATAAATAAAATAAAATTCAATTACAAGTCAAATACAAATGAAATTCAAATAAAAAATTAAAGAAAATTACACTGCATACAAGCATTTTTCTCAATTTAATTTTCAATTCGGGATCCAACAACACTACCACGTGGTCTTCATCTTCAACTGTGCAGATTTGAGTTTAATTAGGACCATTTTTTCTTGTATTCCTTCCTATATCAAAACATATAATTGATAACTAGGTTATGGAAATTGATCATAATATATATAGCAATTTTGAAATACTTACCACCATGATAGATATGGACTGAGGAGTGCCATTTTATTGTAAGTAGTATGGGTCATCAGGTCCTACAATTCAACTGATTTCCAGATGAACTTTAGATATCCAGATGAACATAAAACATCTGGATGAACATCACATTAAGTTCCGGATCAACTTCAAAGTCAGTTGAACTTTATTTGGTACGCATCTCATCATTTGTTCCAACAATCCCTAGCTAGCCCAAGTGTTTGAGGTACCAAATAACATTTAAAATAGGACTACATGACATTACCAAACAGATTACTATGAAACTATAGAACGGAATGAAACTTAACTAGCAAATATTTACCTTTTTTTTTCAACCGCTTCAGACGAGGTTGATCGACCACCGATTTCACGCCCTACAGTTCAATTAATTACTTTATGTAAATGAGCAATCAAACCGATAATGAGTTTGACAAATACTAACCATTGTGTGTATGTCAGCATGATTAGTGTTGTGGCTAGATCCAACAAAAATCTCCTTAGAATTTACCTAGAACAATGTTTTTTAATTGATAAAAAATGAGAGCAGAATAATGACGCGGACCTATCATGGAAGTATTTATTATGTGTTTTTAATCTAACATAAGTTATTCCAGTTTTATTCACACAGATTATGTATATACTCTATTTTTTTTTTCATTTTAACATACATTTTCAATGAATCATAGCAGAGCTCAATTTAACTCATAACTTTCTTCTTACATGAAGTATATATTCTTATGTACCAGGAAATTGCATCTATTTGTGTTCTTCAGGAACAAGAGTTCATCCGGATTGTGTTCTTCAGGAACAAGAGTGTATGTTATTATAAGGTACTTGAGAATAGTATGATTAAGGTGTGATGTAAAGAATTTACCTCTGTAGATGTCGGAGCATTAAGTTGTTGTGGTAACAGTGTTCCAAGTGCAAATAGATGAGCTATAAGTAGATCAAGTTTTTTTTATCCAATTCTTCAATCTTCAGGAAGAGGGCCTTAACTTGTTCATTTTTTTCATCCCTAAGAAGTCTCTCCTCTTTAAGTTCGAACTCAAGTTTTTCCAATTGACCATCAGTGTTGTTGGATCGATCCTTGAATTTTGTACAATTAACAGAATGTGTAAAACGCGTAATCGATCTTGCTAGTGCATTATTACATTCGGATTCGGACACACAAGGTAAATAATCTTCTTTATATTGATCACAGCTTGTAAACAGAGAGAACACTGAGTATTCAGGTTACACCATGTAAAACACACACTTAAGAAAGCTCAGACCTCACTCACACTCTCTGAATCAAACTGAAACCTATATATAGAGACTGATCCGGCGGACCAACTTACTAGCGTATCAGGTGGTCCGGCGTACCACCTGATCCGCCACTGATCCGCTGGATCTATAAAACACAAACATATAACTTTACATATTCAAACTATCAAGACCTAGCACTAGACAACACAAAATGCTCTAACAGAATGTAGTTAGATCCTTTTTAACAAAGTACATAAATAGGAAAGCATGCAGAACCTATTGATTCATTATCTCTTAATTAGTTCTTAATTATTAATATATCACATA
>JBCNJP010000009.1:40758719-40794813 GCA_039602395.1 Deinandra increscens subsp. villosa
ACACAAGTGTCCCCATAAGAATCCACTTGAGTCCACACAATGCTGCTACTACTGAAGTTGAATGATCGCACTATTAGCACATCAGGATTACGTTTCCTGAACATGAGAGTTCAGCGATGCCGATAAGTCAGGTTCAACAAGAATCTCACACACTAGGAGAAAAAAGTTTAAGTATAGAAAGATGTATCACACCACCTTCCTACCTAAGCATTCGTCCAATATCCGGGTACCACACCCAGTCCTTCAGTCTAGAATAATCCCGAGCAGCAAACGACTCGTTAAGAGTGAAGATGCGATCCTCTGATCTGATTTGACGTCTCGTCGTCCATGGATGTGAACCAAGAGGTACACGACGCAGAGAGGTTGAGGAAAATGACTCAAGAATAACCGGCTCCTCGCCGTGAGTATAAGGGGATTTGATGCTGTAACCGACATACCGTAAACCAGGTGCGTGTAGGAGTGAGTATCACGATGCATGAGAAAAATGTTTAAGTGCAACTAATGCAAAAAAAAAAAGTTACAGTCAAAGACGAGTCTTAGTTCGTTGTAACCAATGGCTCTAATACCAATCTGTCACACCCCCAATAATCCCATGCGCGATAACGCGCCGCAGGGAGCGTGACAAACCAGGATCGCCGTCCATTAGTTACACCAAAGGGCCAATAATTAATAAAAACGTTTCACGTTTCATTAAAATACATAATTAGAGTTTTACAAATGCGGAAGCGTAAATACAATAAAAGTACTTATGTAAAATCTTTGTCACCCAAGATGACGTGGCTTGTTCAAAGACATTAAAAGTGTTTCAAGACTCATGCATGCGTACTCGTGATACTCGAACATCCGCAACCTGAGAAATAACATGCTAAAAAGTGTCAACACAAAGGTTGGTGAGTTCACAAGTTTATCAGTTCAGAAATAGTTCAAAGTAATTCATCTGTTCGAAACAGATCAAGTTCAATATAGCTCGACTGTTCAAGACAGTTCCAGTTCAGTTCAAGGTTGACTGTTCAACAACAGTTCAAGTTCAGTTTAAAATCCTGAAATAATATATCAATAGCTAGCTAGGCTATTTTCAAGAAATCAGTGCACGTTTGACTAGGTAAACTAGCTATCCAGTTACCGAAGCTCGACAGTTCAATTGTGCCTCGTTAAGACTAAGAAGTTTATTACACCCGTTCGATATCCAATCGAGTCAGTGCGAATGACCCGGGTGGGGCTTGTCAGGCCTATTAGATCTACTAAATAAGTTTCCGCTGATGTCACATTGACAGTAACTCTAAAAGTGAGGACTTTATCATAAGTGTGCCACTATCATTCAGGTGATATAATTATCTAACAGTTCAAATGTTTGCATGTTAATCTCCCCCAATAGGATTAAAATAGATAAAAAGGGGCCGTGAAAATCACCTTAGCTTACACAGCAAAGTTCTAGATAAATAGTTAAATCACGTAGCAAGAACGAGTCTTGTGGAAGCAATCAATCACCTAACGAGCATACGAGTATAAGTGTGTGTTCAAACGAAAACGACTAAATCTAGACCCACTGTGAGAGTAAATAATGTCGTCTACGACATAAAAAAAGGTTACTAAACCCAGAACGCGACGTGTGTGAGAATTTCCAAACTCGACACGTGATAGAAATCGTTTATTCAAACAAGTTCACGGTGGCGTTTAGCCGAGAACATTGGGATCACTTTAATCCAAATGAAAATAAATATTACTTTTCCATAAAATCGAAAAAATAGATTATATCTATAAATAAATATAAAAATATATATACAGAATGTATAGAAACATTGTTTAGATTGTAACATCGAAAAATATACTATTTACATAAGCATAGCTTACACAAATACGAAAAGTTTCAAATCAGGAGAACAAGTCGTAAACCAACGACATCGGGTTCGAAGCCGTGACCTCCGGCTCACTGACAACACCTTAACCAAAGGAACTTTCTGGTTCATATTGCTTCGAAAATTAATTTTATGTCAAAGAGTATGCTGGATCAATTAAACTTGAAAAAAAAATAGAGGTTAATTAAACAAAAAAGACCAATGACCACAAGGGTCGAACCTGTGACCCTGCACTCGAGTACCAAGCGCCTGACCACTGTGACAACCCACTCTTTGTGTTTTCAATTGATCTAATAAATATTTACATAGCAGCGTTTGGGTGTCATCTTCCCCACAACAAAACCGATCTTAAAACGGGTTTGTAGGATTTACAAAGAGAGGATCTCGTATGAGTACGATAAACAAATCACTTAGAAGGTTAGTACCTTGGTTCGGCGGAAGAAAAACAGGCCTAGTGACGATGTTGATGGCGTGACCGGTTCGGAACCAAAACAGAAAGTTCACCGGCGATGTTCCCTGGGTGGCGGTGCATGCTTGAGCAGAAAATGACGATGGTTGAATGGTGGTCTGACTTTGGCGAGTCCAACACAGAAACGAGAGTGGTGGCCGGAAAAATGAAGAAGAAATCGGAGACGATGATGGTGATCGGAGGTGCTGTGGGTTGTCGGATCTTTGTTGTGGCTCGTCGGAGGTTGCTTGGGATGGTTACGGGGGGGGGGGGGGGGGAGTTTGATACACAGAATGATCATCAAATGACCATGAGCTGACTGATCGGTGGTTTAGAGGTGTATGCAACCACCGGTATTGAATGTCGAGCGGTTACCAGAGTCCCGACCGTCGCCAATTTCGGTTATGCATTCAAATGGACTTCCACGTAATTACAGGAAAGGTCCTTTACATCTTACAATGAGGGATAACAAGTTTCAGTAATTTCGTGTCCAGTCCCTCCATGTTTGGTTTAATAAAAAGAAGTTTAGCTTTTGGCAAAAGTGGTCCTTTAAAGTTTATAAATGGTTGACAAGACTAACGGGGTTAACGAAGGATACTTAAACGATGGATACACGCGTGTGACAAGAAATATTCAACGTACGTTCATAGAATATACTTTTTTATCACATAAAATCATAATAATTACACCCAACATATATATTTTTAAGTTCACATAAAATGGTAAACATGGAATCCTACCGACACGTATTAACTCACATAAAATTATAAAAGTTTACGTATAACTACGTGTCACACTGTCACATAAAATCATAATTTTAATCGTCATATAAAATGACAAACGTTCACATGAAATCACAGCATATGACTTACATAAAATCATAGAATATAAAACGTGCAGACTCAGGTGCAAGCTCGTACAGTGATTGCTACACAAACCCTAGAATATTCAGTCAACGCAAGTCAATCTCATAAACGTTCACTCAACATTTATATCGGTTTAGGTTTAGGTTAATCGGGAAAATACCTGAAAAGGCGGATTGTCACACTAACCTTGGTCTTTATGAAATCGCCAAGGCAATTCACGAAATTGCCAAGGCTGTTAGGCGAAATCGCCAAGACCAAAATGTTGGTCTTATGAAATGGCCAAGGGAACACTCGAGATTGCCAACAGGAAATATTTGACAGCAAGTTATTTTTTTTTAAATCTTCTGATTTAGGTACAAATTTCAACCAAAATGAGAACACTCATAGCAAAAACACTGAAAATACTCAGGTGTAAACTCAGTGATTGCAAAGACCTTAGTGAAATCATCAAGGGCATTTTTGGAAATATAAAAATTTTCTAAGTGCATAAACATGTTAAAAAACACCATTTTGACTAAGAAAATTTTTAAATTTCACACACTTGACAAAAACCTTATTGAATCAGATTAACTTGAGTCAGGCTAACCCAAACTTGCCATACGGTTGATTTTGACTTGAAACTGCAAATGGACCTCAAATTTGACTTGTTTCTCCCAAACTTGATGTTTTTAAGCACAAAGCACCCAAAGTCACATTTTATAACAAATTTGGTTATATCAAAGTGTAGTGCTTTCATTTTCATAATTAATGCCTTATTTTTCTGGCAATTTCCAGTTATTTTCATAAATTTGCATATTTTTGCTTGGTAATGGTTGGTCTATGTTAGGAATCAAACCGGTCACTTACGTGATCACAGACACTTACAAATCAAATCACCTCACAGATTTAGTAACCTAAGTCAGATTGTCGGTATTGTTATCCACCTAAGCTCAAGCAAGGCAATTTTCAGCTAAATTACTGTGATGTAAGTTATCATGTTTTTGTCCGATTTAATAAAGATTGTGTTGACCTTTATTCCACTAGTCAACAGTTTTCCTAGCTTTGTCTATTTAGCTCTTCAAACATGCACAACACACATGTGGAATTTCTCCCCCCTATTTCTTTAGAGGTAAGTTCTGATTTCAAGATGGATGCATATTTTTGATTCGCGTGAACACAAGGTCAGAGTTTCCTCAGCAGATGTGTCATGGAATATTTTCGATGATAATAATGGGACGCGTGAACACAAGGTCAGAGTTTCCTCAGCAGACGTGTCATGGTCAATTTGATGGATGTGAGATATGTCTCATTTATTGATGGATGTGTGATAATTCACACTTATTGGTGAATGTGTGATGTTTCACACTTATTGATTGGTTTGAAATCAACACTTTCCGCAAAAGAAATACTCAAGTGTGTTGGTTGACTTACTTAGCTTAGACTTAGGCAGGTTTAAAGAATTTTACGAACTGTTTTGACTTAAGGTCCACAATTTCATGGTTTTAAGTGTGTAATCACAGAATTTGCCTATTTCTTAGTTTGCTGAGCCTACCGTCACATCGAATGATAGAGTCACTAATCGATTGGATCATAATCCTATGGTCAGATCACAAGACCAGAATTATTTCATTTTCCACAAAGTTTGCCCAACCAAAAACCAAAAAATTCTGTTTTTTTTTTCAAAGTTTATTTAAACTTTGCGAAATTGCAAGATTTTCGTGCTTAGCATCAAATACCAATCAAGTGTCTTTACAAAAGATGTTGAGAATTACTCGATTCTAATTTTAGTGATTTTTATTTATTTTTGCGAATTTTTTGTAATTTTCTCCAGTTTTTCAATATTTATTGAAGTATCACTAAAAATTCAAGAATTTGAGTTTCTCATCAGGTATTCAACAAGTTCCTTCACAAAAGTTGTTGGAAATCACCCAATTCTATTTTTAGTGATTTTTATTTATTTTTGCAAATTTTTGTAATTTTCTTTATTTTTGTAAACCGTAAGTCGGTTTAGGCATGGCCGACTAACTCAAAGACATAAATTTAAAATAAAATAAAATAGGATAAAATACTTTTTGTATTTTCTAGAAATTTTGAATAACACTTTATGAAATATTTTATTGATAGTCAAGAAAGGATGACCAAAGACTTAATAAGACTCAAATAAACTAAAGTTAAAAGCTTTTTGTGTTTTCTGAAAAAAATTCAAAGACAAAATCTTTTTGGCTTTTCAATTTGGAGTCAGAAAGATTGAAACAAAATAAAATCTTTTTGGGTTTTCTATTACGAATTATTGCAAGGCTAGAAGGCGAACAATGACGATACCTCGAAAACTACACAACATAAGACTAAGGCACAATCTTAAAAAGAACCTAAAAATAAGCCTACTCAAAGTTGATCATTTCTACTGAATGAACTAGAAAGTTAAACCTAGAAACATCAAATCCCTTGGTGAAGAGATCTGCAAGTTGATTCTCAGAGGAAACGTGAACTAAGGTAATAAGCTTTTTCTCATGACAGTCCCTAATAAAGTGATGCCTAATCTCTATGTGTTTGGTCTTAGAGTGCTGAACAGGGTTCTTAACAATGAACATGGCAGCAGTATTATCAATGTTAATAGGAGTGGACATGAAATTCAAACCGTAATCCAGAAGCTAATTCTAGATCCAGAGAACTTGAGAACATCATGGAACAGCAGCAATGTATTCCGCTTCAGTAGGTGAGGTACATACCGTTGACTGTTTCTTGCATTGCCACGAAACAAACAATTCCCTAAGAATTGAGCTCCTCCGGTGGTTGACTTCCGATCCATGTTGCAACCCCGCAATCACTATCCGAGAAACCTCTTAGATCAAAAGCTCATCCTTGGGATACCAAAGCCCTCTCTTAGGATTGGACTTCAGATATCTGAAAATTCGTTTCACGGCCGTCAGATGTGACTATTTCGGTTTGGATTGGAATCTTGAGCAGAGACACACTGCAAACATGATGTCGGGGCGGCTGGCTGTCATGTAGATGAGTGACCCGATCATTGATCTATACAAGTGTTCATCAACACATTCACCTTCAAGATCTGTATGGAGTTTGACATGAGTCTCGACAAGAGTGGAAAAGCCTTCAGAGTCATGAAATCCAAACTTCTTCAGCATTTCCTTCACATACTTTCCCTGACTGATTAGAATACCTTCATTATTCTGTTTCACCTCAATCCCTAAGAAAAATGTGAGTTCCCCCATTAAACTCATTTCAAATCATTTTTCCATTAGACACTTGAACTCATGACAGAGAGTTTTATTGGTAGATCCGAAGATAATGTCATCCACGTAAACTTGAACCAGTAGCATATCATAGCCCACATGCCGTATGAACAGTGTCTGATCAATCACCCCTCTCTTGTAACCATTTTCTAATAGATAGGTAGACAGGATTTCATACCACTTCCTTGGTGCCTGATGGAGTCCATAGAGGGCCCTTTTCAGTTTGTACGCCTTATTTGGAAAGGAAGGATTGAAAATCCCTAGAGGTTGATCAATATACACCTCTTCGTCTAGTTCACCGTACAGGAAGGTTGTCTTCACGTCAAGCTGATAGACTGTTATGTTCTTTGACGTGGCATATGCCAAGAAGATCCGGATGGCTTCAAGACGAGCTACCGGGGCATAGACCTCATCATAGTCCAGCCCATCTATCTGCATATAACCTTTGACCACAAGTCTTGCCTTATTTCTTATGATTATTCCTCTGTCGTCTTTTATACTTGAAGGCCCACTTAAACGTAATAGGATTCACACCAGGAGGAGTGTCTACAAGTTTCCAGACATCCAGGAGTTTGAATTGAAGTAGTTCAGCCTGCATAGCCTCTATCCAGTTGTCGTCTTTCATAGCAGTAGCTAAAGAAGGAGGTTCTTCTTGAGATATGAAACAGGAAAATAGGCAAGTGTTTATTGTTCCCGGTTGACTTCAGGTGACTCTCTTATTGAGTGGACCAATAATGTTAGAGACTGGGTGTTTCTTGTGAATTCCAGTCTCTTCAACAGCCGTGACTGGAATATTTGAGTCTAGAGTTCCCATCTACACATCATTATTTGGAGTATCACCAGATTCAATCACAGTAGTGTCTTCTGAGTCTGAATCATTATTGATGGGTTCATTCTCAGGTTGATTTTCTGGAAATTCTTGATTTTGTTGATTTTGTTGATTTTCTTGATTTTGATTTGGCACAACTTCCTGAACGACTTCTTTAGTTATTTGGCTTTCATCAGGAGTGACAACTGGAGTAGTAGCAGATGATTTGCAAGCGTCCATTGATTCATTTCTCCAAGTAAAATCAGGAAGATCATCTAAATAGATGGTATCCAGAATTGATGATGTAATTGGAGTAGAACACTCCAATTATTTCCAGTATCACCTGAAATCACAGAATCACCAAAGTTAAGTGAAGAAGAGAAATTCTCTAAGTCATACATGCCATCCGAGTCAGGCTCTCTGGGATTATGGGTATGCTCGTAAAGTTAACATTGCACGACTCCATAATCACTTGAGTTTTTTTGTTGTACACTCGATACGCTACAGAGGTCATCGAGTATCCAACAAAATAGCCTTCATCTGCTCGAGGGGCAAACTTAGCTAACTGCTCAGACTGGATCAACACCTTACAAGGACATCCAAATGGATTTAAGCGCTTTAACACTGGTTTTTGTTTTGAAAACAGCTCAAAGGATATCTTGTTGACATGTTTGACCAAAAGAGTTTTATTCAAGACATAGCAAGAAGTACTGGCTGCTTCTGCCCAAAAAGATGGTTTAAGGTTAGAATCAGCGAGCATTGTCTGAGCACACTTGATTATTGTGCAGTTCTTTCTTTCAGCAATCCCATTCTGTTGAGGAGTATAAGGAGAGCTAAATTGGCGAGTGATGCCCTTCTTGTTGCAGAACGAGTTGAAGACGTGATTTCTAAACTCCGTCCCGTTGCCAGATCTGATTATTCAAACTTTTTCTCTGCTGGCATTCTCAATGCGGGTAACAAAATCCTTGAGTATTTCCGGAGTCTCAGACTTCTCCCTTAAATAAAGATACCTAGGAATATCTTGAGTAATCGTCAAGGATGACTAGGCAGAAGGATTTTCCCCCTAAACTCTTGATATTAACTGGTCCAAAGAGATCCAGGTGCAACTTTTGAAGGATTGTTGTTGTTCTTCCAAGCGGCTTTGGCTTATGAGACGTTTTGTGTTGCTTTCCCTTCGAGCACGCAACGTAGCTATCGATTTGCACGAATTCTTTGCCAGGTAACCCAAAGACATGTTTCCCCCTAACCCAAAGCGGTTCATGTTGTGGAAATTAACATGTCCCATCCGCCGATGCCACAAGGTTGAATCTTCCTCTGAAGCTTTAGCCAAAAAGCACGCAATTGAACTAGATGGGTTTGTAGCATTCATGTCCAATGCATACATGTTCCCCCTACGATTAGCCCGGAATAAAATCCGATCTTCAGGTACTTTAAAACCAGGTTTTAGAATGAAGCATTCACGATCGTCGAAGAACATTGGCATCTTATTGTCACATATTTGCGAGACGCTCAGCAGATTGAATTGCAGATTTGACACGAGGTTGACTTTTTCAAACGAAACTTCACCATTTGTTAGGTGACCAGTTCCAATTTTTTGACCATTTTTCTTATTTCCTCCAAAAGCAACAGAACCTCCTCCAGATATCAGTTAAACATCATGCAACAAATCCTTGTCACCCTTCATGTGCCTGGAACAACCACTATCCATGTACCACAGATTTATTGACTTCTTTCTCTGTTCCTGCACAAACAAGGAAATGATTAGTTCATAGATGAACCCAGGTCTTTAGGACCTTGGTTCTTTCTGGCAGTCTTCTTCTTAGGCGGACGAGGAGCAAGTGTGGTGGCTTGAGCAAAAGGCTTCTGAGGATCAGCCAAAGGAGACCATGGAGCATGAGGACGTGAGGTTATTGGAGTTTGGCTGTTTGCAGTTTCGGGGACCACCGGTTCAAAGTACCCGATACTTGCACCCCAAACCTCGTGTAGATTGATATGTCATGCCTCTAAAAAACTGTTGGTTCTGGAAATTAGGCATGAACATTTGCTGATTATTCATGTAGTCATAATCTTCGTTGTAGTTTCCATAAAACCGAGGCCATGGCTGAGTGAAAGGAGGCCTCATCATTCTTCGTCCATAGGGGCAACCATTGGTGGATTGTACCCCATGTGCGCTTTTGTTGAGTTCAATGGACAACCTTAGCAGCATGACTTGTGTCTCCACATACAAAACACCCAATAGTGTTGGCAGACCCGCTTAGATTCACGACAACAGTTCGAACCACAC
Source organism: Deinandra increscens subsp. villosa (assembly GCA_039602395.1). Lineage (NCBI taxonomy): Eukaryota > Viridiplantae > Streptophyta > Magnoliopsida > Asterales > Asteraceae > Deinandra > Deinandra increscens. The sequence continues at coordinate 40,768,215 of JBCNJP010000009.1, forward strand.
TTTGAACTGGTGTGACATTTGTTTCGGCAACAGTTTCTCCTTCCCCCTGAACAACAACTTTCTTATGTCGCCTTTTGTTGTTGTTTATCCTTTAGGCGGTTGAACCATCACTTTTATTTTCTTCCAAGTTCACGGGTACAAAAACAACCGGTTCAGCAACTTGTGTTTGAGATACCAAAGTCCTCTCTATAGAAACTGCAATTTCAGTCGAAGGAATTTTCTTCTTACTCTTTGCAGGCTTCTTGATAGTTTTTGAAGTACTCGCAACATCTTGACTGTTAGGACGTGTGGTGTTGCATGATTTGAACATCTTGATAGAAGACATCAGAGTGACTTGAGGTGGGATGATCAAAGGTGCAAGAGCCGAGGAAATCACCTTACCATCGGCGATTGTGACAAAGTGTTGTGTGTTGCCCATGGGTTTACCATCACCCAAATTCAGTTTATTTAGTGCAATAGTAGCCAGTTCACTTGTAAGATCAGTATGGCCAGAATTTGAAAAACCGTATACGGATCGTTTCTATGGATGAGACGGAAGTTTTGTCATTGATTCGTGTCGAATGATTACAAGACCGAAGGAGTATACAAACGTTTAAGCACTGGGGGAGGTCGGACAGAACCTCCCCTCTCAACCACACAGACACTGGACAAAAACTTACAATGAAATACAAAGACTTCACTATTTATACTATTTCGTTCTGGGCCGAACCTGGGACCTCCGAACCTGGTCCGAACTCCCTCCGAACCTGGAGTTCGGCCAAGGTTTGGAGCCACCGAACCTTGAGTTCGGCCGGGGTTCGGACCCCAGACTTTGTCCACTCTCAAATCAGTCTGTTCGTCAATTCGAACAGTAACGGCCACAAAAGGTTCATGCACTAACAAATTCCCCCTTGGACGTTACTGTTGAATCCAGACATTGATCTTCTAGCAATCTTCAGTCAGCTTGCTGCAGACGCCTCTGTCTTTAGCAAACTCCCCTTGACCGAACCTTCAGGTATGCAGGAAACAATTCGAATCTTGTACAATCTCTACAACCAATAAAGTTCCCCCTAGCTTCAAGCACTTCCACATCAGGCATATGATAACGGTTCACTTCATAAGTTGTATCTGGAAATTGTAAAGACACACGAACATCACTGCATCTTGACAGAAATCTTTAACCTTCACAAACTTGTAATATATTCTGATCTTTATGAAAACAGACACAATCAACATCTTCAATCACAGAAATTCCCCCTCGGCATCAAATCCATCCCAATATATTACTCCGGTAAACGTATATCTCGTTGCAGACTGGAATCTGACCAAGTCTTTCGACAACTCAAGAAAGTATCGGGCATATGACAGAGAGTTCCAAACCTTAACCGAAAACTTTGACGTATCAGTTCGCACGAACATCAGAATATACCACCTTTCCATGAAGATCAAAAATCACTATCAACCCTGAATTGATTGCTTTTGAATATTCACTTTTTCAATTATAAAACTTTGAAAGTTTTTAGGGTCCCCGATTTCCCCCTAAACAAGTGACATATTCAAATCTTCAATTTCTTATTATTCCAACCCCGCATTCTTGTAGTGGAATGATAAACTCAAGTGGCCCGCAACGGAATCTTTAATCTCATTTAATCTTCAGTTTGTGTAGAATGATAATCTCCGACAAACGTTCCAAATAATCATAACCATGTTTCAGAATCTCTGTCCATCATCCGAAACACGCGTTCTTGAATCTCTGTCCATCATCAAGAACAATGACTACTCACAAACACATTTCTTGAAATTCGATCACTAACTCGTAACAAGTATCGGAATCTGGATTTTCTTCAAACATAACACCCCACAGCTACCAAATCAAGGGTAAACTCGATAACTGATCCGCTTCTGTAAAATTCCCACCTAACGGGGGTTCGGGGGCAGCGCCCCTGAGAAGCGGGGTCCAAGGGGCAGCAGCCCCTGGCGGTCGGGGAGAGCCCCTGCCTGATAGCTTACCCTTTCGATAAACAAAATTGCTTCATTAAAAATTCATCCGATCCTTGTCCGAACCTCCGTCCGAACCACCTCCGAATCTCCTCCGAACCTCCTCCGAACCTAGCTTTCGGAGGTCCGAACTCTGTCCGAACCCGGAGTTCGGAGCGGTTATTTTTCAGATCAGTTCTTCGGCCGAACCTCGTCCGCACTTCGACTGGAAATTTTCAAAATCGCAACATATTCAAAATTTGATCGAATTTCGACATCCAGATGCTTCTGTTAGGTAAAAACATGACTCAGAAAGACTCGATTGATCAAAAATCAATCAGAAACACTTCCAATCACCCCTAACCGAAGGTTTAACGTCTCAAAATGAAGAAAAACAATAGATTTCCACCATAGAAAGAGCCAACAGCTCTGATACCAACTGAAAAACCGTATACGGATCGTTTCTATGGATGAGACGGAAGTTTTATCATTGATTCGTGTCGAATGATTACAAGACCGAAGGAGTATACAAACGTTTAAGCACTGGGGGAGGTCGGACAGAACCTCCCCTCTCAACCACACAGACACTAGACAAAAACTTACAATGAAATACAAAGACTTCACTATTTATACTATTTCGTTCTGGGCCGAACCTGGGACCTCCGAACCTGGTCCGAACTCCCTCCGAACCTGGAGTTCGGCCAAGGTTTGGAGCCACCGAACCTTGAGTTCGGCCGGGGTTCGGACCCCAGACTTTGTCCACTCTCAAATCAGTCTGTTCGTCAATTCGAACAGTAACGGCCACAAAAGGTTCATGCACTAACACAGCCGGCGACGACCTAGCGGTAGCAGCAGCTCAGGGCCGCTAAACCCGGCGACCCCCTGCTCTCTCGTTCCTCTTCGTTTTTCCGGCGGGTTACCCAGAACCTCCGCCTGTTCAAACATCGGCGACGACGATGAACCGCCGGACGACAGTAGGTGGTAGTAGCAGCAGGTGGTTGAGTGTAGGTGGCGGTAGATGGTGGTTGTTTAGCGGTGGTTCAAGTGAAACCCGGTAAACCCGGTAAAAACCAACACCACCGTCCCCTCTTTCGGTTAAGATTCGGTAACATACGTTTGACGTCGAGGGATGGCGGTAATGGCGATCAACCACCGAAACAGCGGTGATGATGGCGGTGGTAGGTGGTGGTGGTACGGCAGTCGTATGTGGTCGTAATTCCAGTTAGAAAAAGGGACAACGAGTTAAGCCGTTTACACTTTCGGACGATGTTTCAGTGGCGTAACGAGGTCCAAACGACGAACCCACAACGGGGAAATGTTCGTGGCGAGAAAATAGTCGGGAAGGACTATTCATTTGTCCAAATCGGACAACTTTGTTATTCGGATATTTTTGACTCGTTTCACGACCCGTCAAAGAGGTTTAATTGGAAGGCATTGCGGAGACTTTCTCTGATTTAACTGCTTAAGAGACTAAGGTGAGTTCTATGAGCCCACTTTTAAATGTTTTAAATGTTTTAATGTTTTCGGGCTGATATACATGCAATGATATATATTCAACTGTTTACTTGAAAAGTATTTGAGATGCCCTTACTTGTTTTGTGTCGATACAAATACGTGGAAAAGTTATAATACTTATAACTATTTTAAAGTTATTATTACCTGTTATTACTTTTTCGGTAAGGTTATAATAAACGGGTAATATAAAGGATGAAACTTTTATATAAAGCTTTGAGAAATGAAAAATATGAATGTTTGGTCTAAGCCTATGTATAGGACTAAGTGTCGGGTAAATATGATCTTATTAGCCTTGTTATGCAAGACCCATAACATTATATTTATGAAACGCTTATTTCCATATACGGGTAATGGACTGGTGTTGAAACGGTTATGAGTCCAAATACAAGAGTTATTTAAATGGACTTTTGAAAAGGATGAAAAGGTTGAAGTAAGGTTGAAAAGGTTTTAATCTAAGCAGATATTGTCTAGTGAAAAGGGAAAAGGTGGTTGTGCAACTAGAAGCGGGGAATGACGGTTCCCCGGGGTAACAACGGTTACTCTATGAAAAGGTTTCGGGTGGAGACGGTTGCCCAAGGAACTAACGTGGTTCCAATAGACAATGCTTAGTAGAATGAATAGTTAAATGTTTTGGTATAATTATGTTATGTCTTATACCTGATAAAGGATAAATGATTAAATGTTTTGGTATAACTCTGTTATGTTTTATACCTGATAAATGTTTATAAAGAAGGGGTCGATAGACCCGAGTGTTTGAGGTAAATCTTTTAAGGAAAGGTAAATGTTTTAAATACTTAGAACTCACCAGCGTAAGCTGACCTTTAAAAGCATGTATGTCAGGTATCGGTGATGTTTAAAATAGCAAGGGAAGGGCTCTAGCAAGGGCAGATTAGATGGGCAAGCTATCAGGAATGACTCGGTAGTGGACTGGCATAGCTATAGATAAGATCTAGTTATAGATTATGTTGTTATCGTCCTTACTGTTGTAACTTGTTATATATATAAATGAAAAGTTTTTAATTTCCGCTGCTTAGTTATCTCTGTTGTACCATGTGTTCATGAGTAAATCCGACACGTGACCCCTCCTGGAGCCAAGACTGGGAGTGGGCGTCACAAGTTGGTATCAGATCCTTGGTTTAAGAGATTTAGATACTAGCACGGTATCTTTACTTAAACTAGGACTCTTGGTAAACAAAGTAAGGTAAGGTAGGGAATGTAAATGCCAGTTAGGATAGTCATGCCCATAGGAAAAATGTTGCACAAGGAACATAGGAGGTAGAACTTGGGGTATGCAAGTACGGAGAATACCCGATTGCAATTAGCTACTGCAATTTGGTATTTTACCCAAATGAACATAGCATAGGTTCTAACTGTTGTGTGGCCTAGTGCGGGGTAGGTTAATTGACAGTGAGATACGTGGTCAATAACTTGTAAAGAATGCCTAGAGAAAGGTAGTTTTAATGGACCGGTTTTAAAATCTCCGGTAAAGAATAAAAAAAATAGTACGAACACCATGGATGACTGTGATGAGAATAACTGGGTTTTAAACGCATCATAATTATATAAGTGCACGTATATAATTATCATGAATTTAAAATTTGGAGACTTCACGTCACATGAGTTCTAAAGTGTCAGACTATTTTGATCGTAAGATCAGAAGACTAGAAATCATGGTTATGATAGAAATGCGAATAGAACATCCGATACGAAATTTGATGTCAGTAAAAATGTAAAGACAAGTACCTTCAGCAAAGAAATGAAAGCCGTTATGTTATAAATAGTGGCAGAAGCATTGAAGGTTACGTTGCTATCGATTGCTAATAAACTTCCGGAAGCTTTGACGAGAACAATGTCCAATAAAGCGACCGCTAGTAGAGCTGGTCCCGGGGAAGCTTTTGGTAAAAATAGATTCTCGATGAAAGGCAAACGGAAACGGTACGAAAATGAAGAAGGTCTTGAAGACAATAACGGTAGATTCCACAAGAAGGTTAAAGGAGCTTCTGAACAAGAAAGCCGAGATACCAGATGTGCGAGAAATGCATGTGGAGAACTTAGGAATCGTTGAAGATGAAAAGAGGTGTAGACAAGCCTAGAATGTCGCCATAAGCAAGGAAACTGTTAGACGTGATAGACGTTGTCACGGTAAAGTAGAAATGAGAATTGTTATGACGAGAATAGTGGAAACGACGTTCCAAGCTACGTCGCTACCTTCAAAAGACCATCACTATAGGTGATAGGCCGGAAGGCTCAAAGCAGAAGCTAGCAGTTTAGGATGGCTCAAAGAAAAATGACGAAGGTTACCACAAGCTGGATCGAGAATCCACAAGCTTAGGAGTATGGAGGTCCAGAGTAGGCCAAAAAAAAAACAAAAAACAAAAAAAAAAACTTACGTCCTAAGGGATGTTGTTTCTTCAAATGGCAAGATGAAAGCACATGATGATTGGATGAGCTACACGAAGAAGAATTCCAGCATAAGGAGAGGAAAAGCATTGTCAAGGAATCCCGTAGTCAAGCTACCTTAGACAGCTTAGGATTACGTCTTCCTTAGGACAAATGCAAAGACGTCAAGATAAATAACCTCAAGACAAGGATTGATATGCAGATAAACCTGACGATTCGAAATTAGCAGCAATGGCAAATGTAGAAGTCGAAATTCGATATTAGGAATTGTCACACAGTGTACTGCACCGATGCGAGTAGATGGTCAGTATTTTACAAATGTTCTTCTTAAGATCAATGTCAAGCTAGAGATAACGACAGATAAATTTAAAGGTTGAATGAATTGACTCGCGAGATGCTACGCGTAACTCATCTGTAACCGGAGGAAGACTCAACTTCATATGCAAGGATCATGATGGCTTGGCAGTAAAGATTACAAAACATGGAAGTACATGAGTCAAGAGGTAAGTCATACTCGATGTATGCCATTGACACAGAGGCAAAACCAAGAAGCCGAAGAACGTACCAGTGAATCTAATGAGCAACTCGTCAGATCAAGAAATGGGGGTCCATAATCAACTCGACGCCAAAAGCAACGTCAAGAGCAACACTACAAGCAACAACGCCAGTAGCAACAACATTAAAAGCAACAATGCCAGAAGTAGAAACACCATACCAGTTATCTCCAACAGAAGCCAGAAGATTTCCTTAGATTAAATATATCGCCTTAGGATGCCCCAGCAATTTCAAGAAGAAAGACGGAAGCCAAGGATATGCATAGACTGCAAGACGATAAAGAAGCTGTCGGTGAAAAACAGATATCCTTTGTCAGAATCAGCATAATCATCAAACGAGCTACAGGGAGCAAAACGATTCCCCAAAGATGATCTGAGATCAGATTAGTGTCAGCTAAAGGATTAAAAGTGAGCCTATAAAAGAGAATGGCTTTTTGGAAGCAAAATAATCATTTCAAGTGATTAGTAGTGTTGATTGGAATGACGAACGCTCCTTCAATCCCAGAAATCCCATAACTAAGCATGCTGACAAATGACGTTCGAAGGTTCTCAAGGATGGTGATGTATGCATGAGACATTAGAAGAAAGTACTGAAAATCAGAAAAAGAAAGAGGCTATGTTAATACATCTGAAGCTGACAAAACTCTCCAAGGATGTAACGCCATTAGATTGACTAAGAAGATGTCAAGTCCTTTTGGAATCCTAATCAGTAACAGACATGGAATGAAGTAATGAACGGATTAACTTAGGCATCGGTAAAATCATTACCGATTAGGCCTAGTGAAGAGGAAATTACAACGTTAGTGTTTACACTCAACAGATGCAAACAACAAACGAGGTTGTACGCAGAATGTCCAAATTAGTTTTTTAAGTAAGTAATAGATAGTCATGAATTATACTGTTTTTGTTGTGGTTAGAATAGTAATATCGCCCTACACCAGACTAGTAATAGTACACCTCTAGTTGTATCCAGGGTGTGGTGGATACGCCACTGATACATCCTATATATATACACCTAAGGTACAACCAGAAGTGGCACTAGAATTAGTCTCGTGCAGGTAGATATTACGGGCCACTGTGGAAAACGAATCAGTAGCATTCATGAATATGTATCACTTACTGATGAACAAGTGAGGGACTGTTGACATCCAGAAGTAAAGTTCAAATCCTGCAGCAGGCGGATAAATGTCTAACGTACGCAGAAGGTTAAAGCTGAGTAGCAGAAGCTTCGCGATAAATTTCAATTTTAGGAATTTCGAAGCATATTCCGGTGGAATTCATAACCAGGCTACCCTATGTAGCTAAAGAGTTACGACACCACCTAGATAATATGTGATTGATAAAAGGAAGAGTTCCTTTATTTTAAGGAACGTATTCTCCTAAATCGTTAGCTAGACTGTTCGTTAGGGATACGTTCCTAAGAATACTAGCATCAGTTATAGAAATGTGGTTCACATTTAAATTGTGAACAAGATTTCATGAATAGAATAACTGAGATATTACTTTATAGGTAATAGAGTTAAATGATATATTGTCATAGAAAGTTGTTACGATGTTAAAAATCGTAGCCCAGGAACCAGATGGTTCATATGATATATATATGCATTAGATGCATAGAAAAGTTTCCGGATTAAACCGGGAAAGGGAAAGAAAGGTAAGATGTAAGGATCTCATTTATGAGATTAAATCACAGTTCGAGCAGGTTTCGAGGACGAAACCTTATTTAAGGGGGGTAGAGTTGTAACACCCCAAAATTTTATGACTTAAACTATATACGTGTGCTATATTTGTTAAGTAGCTGAAATGAATGTGATATAATATATATATATATACGTATAATAGAAAAACGCCACGATTCGCGTACGAATATTCGACACGGCGTTCGAAGAAACGTCAAGAGGTGAAATTATAGAATATAATAGATAACGAAAAATAAAGATCGTGGGCGCAGACGGATCTCAAATCCGGGTTATAACGAAGCGGGAAAACGCGAAATAGTGATTTAGGCCCGGTTTGTAACAAACCGGATTTAAGCACGAATATCACTAAAATAATACCAAGACAAAAGTAGAATATCAGGTATTGTTAAATATTGTTAAATGCTTGATTTAAAATCATAATAATATATAATTATGACGTTCGGCATGAAAAACGGTGGAATCAGTAACCGTTGCTGTTACGCGATAATAACCGAAATCGGTTAGGTTAGCCGTTCGAAACATTTTAGTGACTCGGCAAAGTACAAATGATTATTATAATAATAATTAAGTATTTTAGTCAAGAAGACATATTCGGTCCGTCAAACGGCAGAGATCGCAACACTGATTAGACGCGCTTTTTTACCGCGTAATTATATGAACGTTCACCAGTTTACGTTATGACTAAAAAAATATATATATATAATAGTTAGACCCCCATAATATTTTAGACGTTCGGGAAACTTTATAATCCGTTCATAAAATATTATATTATTTTAACGGGTTCAGAGTATCGGGTATAATACCTACTTATTAATATTATACCCTATTAAAAAGGATTGCTTGATCCTTACTTCTTAAACTACTGTCTGTCGAAATTGATCAAACGATTCAGCAAATATTACGATTGCTCAGCATGTTTACGTGTAACATATTTAAAGGATTCATTTATACTATATATATACATACATACATGCACAACAACAAACACACACAATTCGAAATGCAAATATAGTATACGACAAAAAAAAAGTGAGAGAAAGTAAAGGAATAGAGAGAGAAAGAGAGCAGTAGTAGCGGGCAGCCCCCCTCTTCTCTCGACTTTCCGACCAGGAAAAACGGCGACTGCAGCAGCGGTCTCTACCAGCCCTCCTCCGGCCGTACACCGGCGACCCTCTGCCGGTAACCTTCTACACCAACAGCAGCCTCCACTCTCGTTATTTTCCCGACCAATTCCTCGACGTCCACCCTCTCTTCTTCGTTACCCAGAAACCGGCGACACCCAGCTCCCTTCGTCTCTCCGGCGAGCCAAGCAACACCGGCGACCCAGCAGCCGGCGACGACCCAGCGGCAGCAGCAGCTCAGGGCCGCTAAAGCCGGCGACCCCCCTGCTCTCTCGTTCCTCTTCGTTTTTCCGGCGGGTTACCTAGAACCTCCGCCTGTTCAAACATCGGCGACGGCGATGAACCGCCGGACGACAGTAGGTGGTAGTAGCAGCAGGCGGTTGAGTGTAGGTGGCGGTAGATGGTGGTTGGCGGTGGTTCAAGTGAAACCTGGTAAACCCGGTAAAAACCGACACCACCGTCCCCTCTTTCGGTTAAGATTCGGTAACATACGTTTGACGTCGGGGGATAGCGGTCATGGCGATTAACCACCGGAACAGCGGTTATGATGGCGGTGGTAGGTGGTGGTGGTACGGCAGTCGTATGTGGTCGTAATTCCAGTTAGAAAAAGGGACGACGAGTTAAGCCGTGTACACTTTCGGACGATGTTTCGGTGGCGTAACGAGGTCCAAACGACGAACCTACAACGGGGAAATGTTCGTGGCCAGAAAATAGTCGGGAAGGACTATTCATTTGTCCAAATCGGACAACTTTATTATTCGGATATTTTTGACTCGTTTCACGACCCGTCAAAGAGGTTTAATTGGAAGGCATTGCGGAGACTTTCTCTGAATTAACTGCTTAAGAGACTAAGGTGAGTTCTATGAGCCCACTTTTAAATGTTTTAAATGTTTTAATGTTTTCGAGCTGATATACATGCAATGATATATATTCAACTATTTACTTGAAAAGTATTTGAGATGCCCTTACTTGTTTTGTGTTGATACGCATACGTGGAAAAGTTATAATACTTATAACTATTTTAAAGTTATTATTACCTGTTATTACTTTTTCGGGAAGGTTATAACAAACGGGTAACATAAAGGATGAAACTTTTATAGAAAGCTTTGAGAAATGTAAAATGTGAATGTTTGGTCTAAGCCTATGTATAGGACTAAGTGTCGGATAAATATGATCTTATTAGCCTTGTTATGCAAGACCCATAACATTATATTTATGAAACGCTTATTTCCATATATGGGTAATGGACTGGTGTTGAAACGGTTATGAGTCCAAATACAAGAGTTATTTAAATGGACTTTTGAAAAGGATGAAAAGGTTTAAAAGGTTGAAAAGGTTTTAATCTAAGCAGATATTGTCTAGTGAAAAGGGAAAAGGTGGTTGTGCAACTAGAAGCGGGGAATGACGGTTCCCCGGGGTAACGACGGTTACTCTATGAAAAGGTTTCGGGTGGCGACGGTTGCCCGAGGGACTAACGTGGTTTCAATAGACAATGCTTAGTAGAATGAATGGTTAAATGTTTTGGTATAATTCTGTTATGTCTTATACCTGATAAAGGATAAATGATTAAATGTTTTGGTATAACTCTGTTATGTTTTATACCTGATAAATGTTTATAAAGAAGGGGTCGTTAGACCCAAGTGTTTGAGGTAAATCTTTCAAGGAAAGGTAAATGTTTTAAATAATTAGAACTCACCAGCGTATGCTGACCTTTAAAAGCATGTATGTCAGGTATCGGTGATGTTTAAAATAGCAAGGGAATGGCTCTAGCAAGGGCAGATTAGATGGGCAAGCTATCAGGAATGATTCGGTAGTGGACTGGCATAACTATAGTTAAGATCTAGTTATAGATTATGTTGTTATCTTCCTTACTGTTGTAACTTGTTATATATATAAATGAAAAGTTTTTAATTTCCGCTGCTTAGTTATCTTTGTTGTACCATGTGTTCATGAGTAAATCCGACACGTGACCCCTCCTGGAGCCAAGACTGGGAGTGGGCGTCACAATTTTTGTGGTTCTTTCAGTTCCGGTTCAGTTTTTTCAATTTTTTGCTCACCCCTATTTGGTGATGTGTAATTTTCCTAGATTTTACAACTAAAATATTAAACTCATTAGCTTAAAACCTCGCGGGTCGTCTGTATCCGTTTTATGATCCGAACAAATCATGACCCAACATATTAGAGGTTCAAATCATACCACGTTCCTCATTATGGTTCATCATAGATTAGAGTATTTCTTTCTTTCTCTCGCTCTCGCCGGTTCACCAGGTAATTGATTAATCCCAGGCAAGAATACCGATCTTTTCTTAGTTTTCACGATCCAAATAATTAATTACATGTTCACTTTATTTGCATACCAATACATCATCAGATTTATTTCATCAATTATAAATTAGGGTTCTAGATTTCCCTCTCGCTGTTCCACTGAGATCGACCCATTAATCGATTGTTTTTTAGTATTAGGAAAATTGTATTTAAATAATCCCAACTTTTACCTATTGGCCAACAATAATCCTACATTTAAAAATCACCTCCACCAGTCCCAAGTTTTAACATATTTTTTTATTGGACCCGCCGTTAAGTTTTTTAACACCGTTAAAGAATTGCTGACTTGGCAATGATGACATGTAATCCTCTTTTATTTTTTTAATCCACTCTCATATGAGGGACTATTTTTGTAATTTAATAAAGTGAAGGGACAAGCTTATTAAAAAAAAGATGTGTGCTCTCCCTCTATTCTCTCTCTGCAAAACCACAAGAACTATTTCCGGCAGTCACCCACCACCGGTCCACTGCCGCAACCTCCTCTCTATGTTCTCCCTCTCTATAAAACCACAAGAACAACCTTTTTTTCTGCATAGTTCATCCCCTTTCAGCGCCAACCACCATCGCAACCACAAGAACAACCTCCTCCGGCAGCCATAATTGGCGAAATCAGTAGCTCCGTTGGCGAAGCATCAAAGACGACGACTACGATGAGAAGAAGAAAACAAGAGGCCGTTAATGATTCTGAAAGCTATACTTCCGCGGCGTCGGCCGACGACATCGCTGGAATTAGCAGGAAGCGAAAGATGTTTAGATCCGTAGCTGAGATAATATAAATCATCATTGGAAATTAGTTAATGTTGGCTTAATTTGTAAATTAATTCTTTAGCACATGTTTGATTTTGTTTCAGTAATCTCGATCATGGCAATATCATCGAATGTTAATAAACAAAATTTCATCAATTCTTGATGGGTAAAGGAGGTGGATGTTTCCCCAACAAAAAAAGAGCACCGGTCGAATCGGATCTGATCCAGAAAGGGGTGAATGAAATTGACGGAACAGGAGGTGTTTTGTTTAGGGTTTCTGAATTGTTATCACCGGAAACGTTGACAGCGATGAAGGTTCTGGCGAGAGGGGATGATGTTCCGGAGATATCGGCGGAGGAATTAGTGAGGTTGATGGGTTGTTGTTTGGATTTCCGATGAGGTTCGGGTGTATGTCAGTGCAAATGAAATCGATTTTTGATTCCAGCGGTGGATTCTGAAGGAAGCAGGAGGCCGGAATGGTGGTTTACTGGTTTTTGTCGGTGGTGGCAGGTGGGTGGAGAATTTATAAAGGCAATACATATTAGTCCTTCCACTTTATTAAATTACAATAATAGTCCCTCATATGGGAGGGGATTAAAAAAATAAAAGAGGATTACATGTCATCACTGCCAAGTCAACATATTTTTTGCCACGTGAGCAATTCTTTAAGGGAGTTAAAAAACTTAACGGTGGGTCGAATAAAAAAAAATATGTTAAAAGTTGGGACTATTTGAATCCAACCAATTTTTCTTAGTATTAAGGTAAATAATCTCTTCTAATCACCATCATCACGTTCATTTATTGTTCTTCGTGTTCGTCTTCTTTGATTAAGGTTTTACTGAAATATTTTTGTGATCAATGAACCCTAATTCTTGCAACTGATTTTTTTCTTATTCGATCGGTTTCTCTCCGATTTTGAAATGGAAGGTTTTGATAAACAGAACATTGCCAAACAGAACATGTTATGCGACTTCTATTCCCCTCAATTGTATGTTAACTTTTTTAGGGCTCAAGTATCCATCAGTGGTTTCTTTCTATAGTATATGTATTTTGACTTTTCTGAGTATTTTTTTATCAGAGGTGTACTTAGTTTCTATAGTTTTTTTTATATTAGGTTTTGTATGACTGTTTCTTTTTCTTCTTTGATTTTGATTTTGCTAAAAGTCGACCGGCAGGTAATTAGTTGGATCAATTTTTGCAATATGTACTTTATTCTTGAAGTTTTTGTTATTAATTTGGGGATTTTTGTAGCAAAATCAAATATCGTTTTAGATGATGTATGAAGCTGTAAAATTTGTATATATATTGCAAGTGTGTTCTTAATACATGATGCCTTAGATATGTTGGTCTGTAATAACGGTGTTTTGATTGGTTTTATGTTGATAGTATTAGTTTATTGAAATAGAAATAGTCACGAATGCTTTTGCTTTTGATGATAACTAGTTGGTGACCAGCCGCGCGTTGCGGCGGCGTCACCTTTTTCTCACCATGCAGCAATTGTATGCTCTGAATCAGGATAGTGCCAATCTATTCGGGAGGTGTTCATTACAATTCCATGCATGTTGGTCTAAGCCTTTACCTTGAGGCAACAACCTTATGTATGTCTAAATAGGCCCAAGGCCGAGGCTGCTTGGCTATTAGCATGGTCATCATTAATTTCATGAATTGTCTTAGAAGATGCCAACAAAAAAAAGTTGACTAAGACTAATGGTATTTATAAAGGCAGTGATTGGAGTAAAAAGAACATATTAGCAAAGAAATGACAAACATGCACATTTAATATCTTATATTTATAACTCTTTACGACCAGCAATTGGCTATATTTTGAACATACACAAAAAGAAGAAAAAACAGTTATGCACCTTCTCATTACTCATTAATGTGCAATTAAATAAATGCATTCTAACTAACCTTTCAAGGGAAACAGCCAATGATCAACAATGTAGATCTAAAACTAATTATATTTTATTTGGGATAATATTCAAGCAACAAAGTGAGCCAATTTTCAAAGACAAAACATAAATAAAATCTATCACTCAATCAAAGGCCAATTTCTAACAGCAACAAAATTAAAGGCCAATCTCTAACACTAAGAGGGAAAAGAAAGTTACTCACAAAGACTAAAAGAACACCAACAAACAATGCAGAAACCTCAAACCTGCAAAAAAAATATATCATCAAAATTACATAAGTCATTGCCTAATCAAATTACATTGCTAAAGTCTAAACACCAAACACAACAATAAACTATGAAGTTTTGTGTTTTGTTTGTAGTCTAAGATCAGAAAATTTTCTAATGATAAAAGTAGATCTAAAGATATTAAAAAGTAAAGATTTATGTGTTGTCTCTTACATGTAATTAGGTTCTTCAAGCCCTTCCATGATCAACACACATTACACTCCGATGTATTAGATATGGACAACTGGGGAATGAAACATAACTTCTGTTGTGGAATGATCTTTGTTACCGTTGCTGTGAATGTGAAGAATTTTCCCTACATATCAAAAGGAAATAAAAAACCACTTTATACTCTAGGGACATGGTTCTATGAAATCAAAAGGAAAAAAAATGCCACTTTATACTCTAGAAAAAATATACAATTGATGATATGGATTGTATGATGAAAACTTTTTAAATGAGAGTTGATGATTAATGAATACATGTCGTTAATATATTTTGCTCTTGATATCTAAATCCTTCCAAGTTTTTAAGTTGACCGTATTATTTAATTAAAAAAACTGTTTGTGAAGTAAACCTTAATCATAAACAGGGGAATGGCATGTGATCCATAATCAGTAACAAATCAAACACAAATATTTTGTCCATTTTATAATAAATGAATAACTTGTTAAATATGACTACAATAGTATAATAAGATTTATAAAAAGAGTCAGATCAGACCCATACCTATTAGCGATTACACCCATCATTCTTCAATACCAAACACCTTAGATTCCACATGTTTACTGCAAGAACACATATAGAGAAAAAGTTAACTCAGTTGGTCATCCATCATACCCTGGTTTAGTTTATTAATCACAACAAAATTCTTAATTTTATTTTTCAACTCATAGTAGCATAACAGTATCTTTAATTTTGGTTGGACTTTAAAAATCATAGTCGCAGTGCTTTGGATCACAAAATTAAAGTTGGGTCTGATTTTCTAATTTTGGTTGGACTTTAAGAATTGGAGATATTGTTGGGTCTGAGTTTGTTTTAAGAGTTAGAGATATTGTCGGGGCTGATTTTGTTGTAATCTTAGTAATGAATTAAGAATTAAGAACTAAGAATTTGGAACACAAAATTAAAGTTGGGTCTAATTTTCTTCCAAAATTTAGCAAAGCACTGTGACCTGGAATTGTCTTCCATGATTAAAGTTGAAATATAGAAAATTGCTATTTATGCTTTCAATGTCCTAAGTCCTTTTAATTAGAACAAAAAATGCTCTTATTGTAGCAGCAAATCAGCAATAGAGCCTTTGAGATCATTTATAAGGAATGGCATTTGTAATATCCAAAATACATAAATTAGATGAAAGCAAAGCTTCAATGGGTTCAACCTGACCCATTTTGACACATTACCTAAGATATGAGTTGTAGCGCATTGGTGATTAAAATTTAGAAATGCTCTATCAGCTTTCAAGATATCAAATTGATATGCACCACCCAAAGATGCTAAATCTGGAGGTGGTTGTTCCCAGGCACCTCCCTTTGAGAAAGGAATCACCTGTCATAATTAGTACACAAAATTTACCTTAGAGTCTGTGCATCAATTTGCCAATTGTAATCATAATAAAATGTTCCATAAACCAATGTCTAGTAAAAATATTAGAAATATCACAATTATTAAACTGAAGGAATGGAATTAATCTATATGATTGAACATCTTCTAGTACATACATGTGCATATAATCTTTGGGTGTCATTTATCTACAACAACTGAGATAGATATAGGAACACTCGTAAATCAAGAAAGTAAGTTTATGGGGTACCAAAATCCAAGACTGTCCCTTTATCCATTAATAACAAAATTATGAGTTCAGTTAAATCTTGCATTTATATTGGGGTAGAAGCATAGTAGTTAAAGGCTCAAGGTGCTTAAAAAGCACACGCCCGAGACAGGCGTGGCGCAAGTTTGGTCCAGGCCATTTTTAGCAGTTTGAGACTTGTTTTCGGCTGTTTGGTTCAGACCGTTTGAAACTAATTTTGGCCAGCTCATGCCTGTTTTATTCCAGATCAGTGTGCCTTTGTGGTGCCAGTTCCATCTTCTCATAGTGACTTTATCTTCTCAATCTCCATTTGCTAATTGATGAATCAAAAGAGGAGTAGTTAACCCCCAATCTACGATCAAATACATGAGTTTCAAATCCCTAATTTTAAACTACAAAATTGACTCATTTTGTTGAGCCAACAAACAAAAAACCAGACTATCACGTGCAAACACAAAAATAGTGCAAAATTGTTGAAAAAGTTGGATAACCATCAATAGACCTAAATAATCAAAATCAAAATAATCAAGCAACAAAGTTATGGAAAAAGAGAAATGAAAATAATACCTTGAGAGTGCCACTATAGGCACACGGAGATTCCAATTCGTGTTGTCGATTGTGCACAAATGCTCACGTTGTAAAACGAATCGAGAGAGAAAACAGAGAAGGGACACCGAGAGAGAAAACAGAGAAGGGACACCTGAAGCATGAAGGGACACATGTTGATTTAATCAAGAAGGATTACAAAAGGAAAACAGAGAAGATGTACCTGACTATCTCCTTCAGTCGCCTCTTCACGTCCACGAACTCCTTCATCTACATCAATCGCCTTGAAAACCTTCTTTCCCGGGAGGACGGCGTTACCAGCGAACCACCGGCTATCACTATCACCGGTGGCCACAACGAACACAGAGATCATGTTCGATGAGAGAGAGCAGAGAAAATACCGAGAGAGAGAAGAGGGCATGGCGTTTGAGAGACTGAAATGGGAGACCAGGGCATGGGATAAGAAACTTGTGGTGGCGGGATAAAGAAATGTGTTCTTGTCAGGATATCATATCTAACGTCGTTTCTTCTTAACAGTGTTTTAACACCATTGGGTTGAAACAATTGCAAAAATGCCATGGAAAACTATTCATCAAAGTTTGTAAAATTATAGATTGTATAATAATTGTTTTTAGATTATGTATATCAACTATAATACTATTATTTTGTGACCATTGTCATCACAATATCTATGTAAAAAATGTAGGTTGACAATGGATCAGTTGCATTCTTTCAAGAAGGTGATTTTAGACACGAGTTGTAATTTTTTGGTGAGTAAAAGTTAAATTCCAATTCCTAATCCCATTACCTACATTTCTATGTTTTCTAACGAGTTATTTACCCGCCCGCGCGTTGCGGCGGGAAACCGTTGTTCCATTGTATATCCCTCGTTTGCGTAAAACAAATGTAACATTTAAAGAACCAACCCAAAGGACTGCCTTATCCATCACAGTTCAAGAAATGAAAGCCTTAACAAAATTACATGGAATACAAAACACATGAAAATGACAGTTGTAACCTCAAAAGAACAAAGGTAAATGGAAGGTTCAATGATTTGGCTGACAGCTATAACGTATGTAACAAAAGGTGAATGCATAACAAAAGGACAGTCCACAACATAAGGCCTAAGCATAACAAAAGCTCTAATTATTCATAATAAAAGTTCTAAATACTTCTAAAGAAATGACAGTGCATAACAGAAAGTTCGTACCATTCAGATAGAAGTAAAAGTGACCTTGTGTAGACAAACTAAGGTTGCCACTACCTATGTACATAATTACCCATGACCATACGACGAAGAGACGACTGCAACACGACCAGCTAAAGTCGTCTACAAACCTGCCTAGAGGACTGAGGGCCTAAAGCCTCATCAGCAGATTGGCGCGGTCGCATTTTAGTAACAGGCATCTTAACATAAACCAAGACAAAGAATTATTAATATACTATACTAAACTTTGCAAGCACCTATAACACATTATGCTAACGCAAGACTGAACCATAAAATAAGCACGATTAACCTGAGCAACAGCCAAGAAAAGCAGCAAAAGAGTATTCCTGCAAGGATCAACACAAAGATCGTAATTCCAACCATAACAAAACAAACACATCACAACAAACTGGAAACAACAGCTTTTGATAGAACGGTAGTATCACCACCAAATGCAAAAAAAATAGCCAACAAATCCCGAAAAAATTTGAAAAAGGGTTAAATAACTGCCTGCTGTTACAGTTTCTGATTTGAGTATTTATGATCATGACCAACAACATAAGCTACAGCAAACGCAGTATTCTTTACACTTTAAGCCCCTTATATTTGAAGGGCATATCCATTTGTTGTGAAGGTGCTAACTATGACCCAACATGTTGTTTCATTTTTTTTCCATCTGATGCATGTAAACTCTAAACTAATTGCCTAAAATGGTCTGAAGTGTAGTAGTAACCCCTCAACCCCATTAAAAAAAAATTAAATCACAGGTTAGGAATGTTTTATTAACCTTATATTACCTATCAAATTCTATAATAATCATGAAGGAAAAAGTGAAAAACTGTTTTCACCCCTATCCTGTTACAAAAAAACAGCCAGTTGTGACTAACAAATCTTGCAAGAATGTTAGATATCATCTCAAAACATTTTTGAGCCTTTAAATTTTTAAAAACACCCCAAAAAAATAGGAGCTAGGAAACACCCCAAAACCCACAAACAGCCCCATGGCTTAATACCCATAAAACCCGAAAAATACAAAACAAAAACATTTTCATGGACTAACAGCCAAACAAAAACCGAAAATACACATACACATTAAAAAAACAAAATGAAATCAAACTTAGACACCATGAACTGCTTTAAAATGAAATCAGCTAGAGGCCTTGTTACCTGTTTGGAAGTATATTAAAGTGAAATCAGCTATGGTCCTTTAAAAACTCATTCAAAGGCGTGGAGGGCACTAAAGTTGTAATACCCTCTATTTTAATAAATGAATTGTGATATAATGTTAATAATAATAAGTAATGGGATTAGTTTAAAATAAAAAAAAAACATGTAAAAGCTTAGCCACACTTGCACCATCAGACTTTCATAACCCAAATTTTGACTTTCAAAACTTAAAACCAATCTGCTCCTTCCCCATCGAAATTCAAATTGGAATCCATATCTTCTGCACCTAACAAACAACCGAGAAATCGGCATCGACCGCCATATAATCCCCTGCTTTTCACTCTCGATCTCTCTCCGCTACCCCTCTTTGATCTTCTGCGACACCATAAACCACCACCACAAGTCCGCCGGTGCAACCTGCGTCGCCGTCGCACCACCTTGTCTAAGTGGTTGTCTGTCGAAACCGCTGCTGATACGCCGCACCTGCAACCCGTGTGAACTCCGAGCATCCCTCGGTTCACCAACGGATCGACTGGAGACCAGCCGTAAACATCGAGTATTCCCTCAGCCTGTTTGCCCGCTCTCTGATTTGTTCCCATTCGATTGGTAAGGTACCAAGTGTCACACCCCGGTCAACGGAATCGGGTGTGAGCCAGAATGGAATCATAGTCGAGGATACATAGAACACTTCTAATAATTTAAAAACTTCATAAAACATTAATTCATTTCATTGCAGCGGAAAAGATAGTGGAAACATTAATGTCTTACAATTTAAAAACATAAGTCTTAAACGATTATTAAAAGCATAAAACGGTTAAGTTGGATAGTCGGGACTATGACTCCAAGGACAGGTCCGATAGCATTTGTAAGCCCCATTTGCATGTCTTCAGAAAGTCTTGTCAATTACCTAAGAAATCATGAATATAAAACGGGTCAACATAAAGTTGGTGAGGTTCACAGGTTTAGGACTCGATAGTTAAACAGTTGTAAAACAGTTGTAAAACAGTTTCGGTATACTTAAATATTATCAGGGTTTATTGTTGTGGTTGTATGATCTCACCTGAACTTTGATTTCAAATACTAACGGTTTACCCACCCAGCATCTCTTGCCTAGAGATGTTAAACAGAGCAGAATAACTGACGTGTACCCCCAGACAATCCGGAGTCAGAACTGGAGCTACCAGTTAGGGTAGGGTTGTCAACCCAAATAGATCTATTCACTAGCTATCGTTTCGTACAGAACTAATTGAAATCAATTAATGATGGGTTTTTGGTTGTACAAACGTTTATAATGATAATGTACCAAGTTGGGCAATCAGTAAGAGAACAAGTAGTCATACGGCTAACAAATAAACCATAATATTAAGTAAAAAGCATTTAATCAGTTTTCATGATTTGTCCCCCAAGTATAAAACAGTTAAAAGGAAAAGGGGCCGTGAGACTCACTGAATCAGCAGGTATGAAATGAGCAACCGTGAAGCGGTGGCAGCAGGTAGCAAGTAAAAGCCTAATTAAATAAATAAGGTCTTGCATAAGGTCATGATCAAATGAGTAACATAAGTCATCCAAGTGATACCGGTCAAGTCTTGACGTTTTAATCCGTTTGAAAACGTTTGAAAACCCGTTAACTTGTATTTATTAATTAAATACGTTCATGGTTATTCATATTTATGTTCAATAAATAGAAACAAATAATCATTTTCAATAATTAAATCAAGTCTTGAATATTGAGTTCAAAAAGAATAATAATGTCTATTATTATTCTCACAAGTTCGAATAATCATTTTTAATTAAATAATTACTTATTTGATTTTGTTAATCTTGCAAGTTATAATTATTTTAAATAATTATGATTAACAAGTCCTTGGTGAATAAAACATGATTTATATCCTTTGCAAATAATTATTTGTCAAAAATAATTATTAACGTTTGTCTTATTTTTAAAACATGAACCTTTAAAGAAATATTCAAAGTTTTTAACATTTAATCATTTATTTTTCGAAAGCGTTTAATATTTCATTTTCATGAAATATATGTTACTCAAAAATATCTTAACGACGCTTGGATTTATATAACGTTGTCTTTATAAAACTTGACTTTTATTTAAAATCTCCAACGAACGTTAGTTCATTTTTGGATACTTTGTTTTCATCAAAGTAATATTAAAAGTCCATGTAAACATTTAAAGCCAATGATTTGTCTTTAATTTATTTTTATAAAAATCTTTTATAAAAATATTTATTTTCAAATGTGACCTTTTTATAGAAAAATGTCCATTTCTAGCAAGTTTTAAGAAAGGCTTAAAACTTGTAATAAATCCAAGTATTTATGTCAAATTAATCATTTGACATAAATATTATTCTTACTAAATCTAGCAAGAATTTAATATATTCTTTTTGTCTTGATTTCTTTTTATAACACATTTAATGTGTTAGTTTTTCCTAATCAAGAAATATTCTTTTGTTTTAGTCATAGGTTACATATGTAATATTTATTTAGTTTTCTTGATTTGTTTAAGTCCATGAACATGTTTAATATATCTTTTCATTTTCTAGCATTTTTATATCATAATCAATAGTTTATATCTACTAACACTTTGTGTTAGGACCAAAGATTTAATAAAAATGCAATCACTAACACATAGTGTTAGGACAAGAAAACTAAATGACAATCACTAACACATTTGTGTTAGGACAATTTAAAAGTAAATAACAATCACTAACACATTAGTGTTAGGACACATAAATATAAACAACAATCACTAACACTTTAGTGTTAGGACAAATAAAAGTAAACTATGTATAGATTGTTAGTTAATATTTAGTTTATATGAAGAGGCTTGGAGGTTTGCTTGAAATCAACTAACTTATGAAACCAAAGTTTCATTAACAAGATCATGGTGCACACTTGTTACTTTCCAAAGATTTCACAAATGTGTTTCACCACACTTCTTGACTAACTTTAAGCCTCAAAGGCACCTAAGTAAGTGCTTGATCTTGAAAGAAATGGGGGTTAAGAAGAGACTTTTGTTAGTTGATCAACAAACACAAGCATTCTTTGATCATTTGGTTTAGGTTGTCAAGACTTGGAGGTTTCCTTGGGTGGTTAAGTATGTGAGAAAACATAGGAGAAATGAGTTTAGGAGACTCACAAGAATAAGGGGAGTAAATCGGTTGATGGTGGCGGTTTTTGGTGGTGGTCGGCGGGGCTGTGGCGGCTCCGGCGGGTGGCTGGTCGGCGGAGCTGTGGCCGGCGGTGGTGGTCAGTGGCAGCCGGCGGCGGTAGAGGTGGTGGTGGCCGGCCGGTTTTCTCAAGAGAGGGAAAGGGGAGAGGTTTGTGGGTGTTTGCTTGTTATGGGACAAGGAGACAAGCTTGAGCCTAAGCTTCTTTTATAGGCTTGATTAAGGTCATTAACCAAGGGTTATTGGTGTGTTGTCAAGCTCTTAGGCCATCTAGCTTCTTGGTTAATTTTTATAAACTTTATAAAAATCTAGGAGCTTTTATAAAATATGGAGATGTTAGGAGTTAAATAAAATTATAACGTTTTAAAATATAATCCCATTATATTTTATCCAATTGAATGGTGATTTTTATTTTTATAAACATTGTAAGTCCAAGTTTTATAAAAATATTAGTGGTTAAAGATTTGGTTAAGTTTTATAAAACTTGTTAAACATGTGGGCTTCAATACAAATAATTAAATTTTGAGATTGGGCCCAAGCCCAATCGGTTTTTAATTGAAAGAATGGGCCGAAGCCCATTCGTTTTGGGAAGGGGACTGGGCCGAAGCCCAGTCGGGTTGGTCGCGGGCCGGGTTCTCGGTCGCGGGCCGGGTTCTCGGTCGTGGGCCGGGTTCTCGGTTCGGGCCGCGAAGGAGAAAGAATGGATTGCGCCGGTTCGGCCCAACACGCTACGGGTCGCGGGTCGGGTATCCGGGTTGGGGGTTTTACTTGTCTGGTTGATACGAACCTTTGGTTAAATTTTCGGGTCAATCGGGGTTAGTTTGGGCTTATTGGGCTTTACTGGGTCCAATAGTGTTAACGGATGTTGTTTTGGTTAAAGTCTTGACAACGAAAAGCTTTTTGTAGCATTTTAAATTCATAAAACGTTTTAACAGTTTAAATCAGTTTGATAAAATATAAAATGTCAAATTTTATATTTAATTTCCTATTATTAAAATTCCATTAATAATAATATAAAACATTCATAATTCACAGTTTTTCAACGCGAATTTCATATCAGTTAATCATTTAACTAAACGTAGTTAATCATGCGGTTTTAAAACGGTAAATCACGCAATTATCACAAAATGAAAAGTCAACAAAAGTCAACGGAGAGAGAGAGTTGACCTGATTTTTGGTCCGGTTGTCACATTCTCCCCCAGTTAGAAGAATTTCGTCCCGAAATTCAGCTTTTGTTACTGGTGGATGCGACGTTCTCAAATAGACGTGGATACCTTCGGCGCATTTGATCCTCGCGTTCCCACGTGTACTCTGGTCCTCGCCTAGAGTTCCATCGTACCTTGACTATGGGAATGCGGCTATGCTTCAGCTTTTTAATTTCTCTGTCAAGTATCTCCACGGGTTCCTCAATGAAGTGTAGGGTCTCGTCCACTTGAATTTCATCAAGAGGAACGATGAGGGTTTCATCAGATAAGCATTTCTTAAGATTACAGACATGAAAGACATTGTGAACGCTGCTTAGCTCGGCGGGTAGGTTCAAACGGTAAGCTACTGGTCCGATGGTTTCGGTGATTTCAAAGGGACCAATGTAACGAGGGTTGAGCTTTCCTCGTTTGCCGAACCGGATGACACCTTTTCAAGGTGACACCTTTGGCATGACGCGATCACCCTTTTTGAAGGACAAGGGTTTGCGTCGGTTGTCGGCGTAGCTCTTTTGTCTATCCCTGGCAGCTTTCAGACGGTCTCGGATTCGGAAGATCAATTCGGTCGTTTCAAAGATTAGCTCGGGTCCAGTCAACTGACTGTCGCCAACCTCATTCCAGCAGAGTGGAGATCTACACTTTCGTACCGTTTAGCCTTACCACCTCAACTCTCTCATGTGCATAACGTGTTTCACATATCTCTTTTAAGAGGGTATAATTATCATCCGCTTCATGTCGTGAACTATCCGCTCCATCTCATCCGCGAAGACTTATCTCTCGAAGAAGAACCTGAAGCTATTCTAGATCGACAAGAGCGTGTTATGCGTCGCAAGACTATTCCTTTCGTTAAGGTTCTATGGAAGAATCATTCTGCACGCGAAGCTACTTGGGAAATGGAGGATTCGATTCGCTCGCAATATCCCGATCTATTCACGTCTTAGTACTCCATATTTCAGCCTTTCGCATTTCGGTACGTTCTACTTTTGATTCTGACATTTAGTATTGTTTATACGTTAAGCTTAAAAGTATGTGTTTTAAATTGTTTGAAGTCATGTTCCGCTTCTATCATGTCAAATGTTCTCGGTTAGCCGCACCTAGCAAATTTCGGGGTCGAAATTTATTTTAAGAGGGGTAGAGTTGTAATACCCTCTATTTTAATAAATGAATTGTGATATAATGTTAATAATAATAATAATAAGTAATGGGATAAGTTTTAAAAAAAAAACATGTAAAAGCTTAGCCACGCTTGCACCATCAGACTTTCATAACCCAAATTTTGACTTTCAAAACTTAAAACCAATCTGCTCCTTCCCCATCGAAATTCAAATTGGAATCCATATCTTCTGCACCTAACAAACAACCGAGAAATCGGCATCGACCGCCATATAATCCCCTGCTTTTCACTCTCGATCTCTCTCCGCTACCCCTCTTTGATCTTCTGCGACACCATAAACCACCACCACAAGTCCGCCGGTGCAACCTGCGTCGCCGTCGCACCACCTTGTCTAAGTGGTTGTCTGTCGAAACCGCTGCTGATACGCCGCACCTGCAACCCGTGTGAACTCCGAGCATCCCTCGGTTCGCCAACGGATCGACTGGAGACCAGCCGTAAACATCGAGTATTCCCTCAGCCTGTTTGCCCGCTCTCTGATTTGTTCCCATTCGATTGGTAAGGTACCAAGCTTCCTACTTTCTCTTCGATTCTGAACTCACATCCTGTTGTCCTTGCTTCTGAAAATAATCCATGGATTTTGTCGCATATAGGGTCGTGAAAAGCACCGTATACTTCCACTGTCAGTTGTTTGCTCTGGACCTATTTGTATTCAATTGTCAGGTAATGTTCACCCCTATTAAACATTGAAACAACTTCATGAATCAGTGGTATAAATTATTTGTCTATATTGTAATACCAGCTTCATATCGCTCCTTTATAATTTCGTTGATCCGTTTGGTTAATCCTATTGAAGGCTCCAAGTTATCGACCCCAAGCTGTCTCGGTTTGACGATTTGAGGTAACAATTCCAACCTCTAATCCTACTCCATACTTGTCTCATGAACAAGTTCTTGTTTCTCTAAATTTTTGGACGACTTGAGTTTGATGCTTTTACTTGGCTCTGTAGATGAACGTTAAAAAAAAAACATATATTCACTCATTATTCCTTCATGTTTCAAGCTGTGGTTGCATATATACACATAAAAAGGGAGTTTGAGCCGTACTGAATCGACATTTGAAACTATAAATTTTTATAAGTCATACTACCTTAAAGTTCAAATTGATTTTTCTTTTCATGTGCATCCAAGGTACTAAGTTAAGTACTTGCAATATAATATTGATTTATAGTTTAACACAGTAAGTTTTAAAGGGTAGAATGCCATGACAAATTTTAATGTAGTCGATATGTGGCTAGGCAAGGGCTCCTTAAGCAATCTGACCACACTTAATTGAAGTTCTATGTATCTAATGGAATTCTAATTAAACAATAGGTTCACGTATTTATTAAAGACAACCAACCTGTTTGCTTACTTTTGCTTATTTGACTAAGGTACGGATTCCGACCCTTCTCACTTTTAGTGTCTTTTTCTCTATTCCGAGTTATGACCCATTGGGCCTTTGGCATTTGACATGTTTTGATCCGCTTGATTAGTGTAAATGTTCAACTTTTATTTCATAAAAGTTTATACGTTATATGCATCTGATTAGTGCTTCCAGCATGCAATACATTTAGTAGAGTTGTACTCATTATTGCATGTTCCTTCAGATTTGTTTTATTCACTATATGCCTTATATGTTTGCTACTCTGTACCTGAGCATTTCTGATCCGTCATATGGGCGTAAATGACGAGGCATTTTCGTGAGGTGCTAAATAAAACTCACGGCGTCTCTATTAGGTGCTTGTGTAGTACTTAGGCCACTAGAGGCGTATGGATCGATCCTAGTTCAGTTATACGTTATATGTTATATGTGATAAGTTATATGTTATATGGGGG
>JBCNJP010000009.1:40795313-40854285 GCA_039602395.1 Deinandra increscens subsp. villosa
TATATACACGTCCGATCCGAGCCTCCTCCGAACTCGGAGTTCGGCCGGTCCGAACCTCAGGTTCGGACCTGGTTCGGCCAGCAGCAATCTTGTCTTGAATCTTCACATCGTCTCGTTCAGATACTTCACATGACGCACAGCTTATGTATTAACAAACTCCCCCTCGTCATGTGCAGTATCTGTTCGCCAGTTAAATAACGTCCAAGGGGGAATTTGTTGATGCATGAACCTTGTGTGGCCGTTACTGTTCGAATTGACAAACAAACTGAGTTGTTGAAGACAAGAACTGTGCTCCGAACTCCCGCCGAACTCCGTGTTCGGCGGTGTCCGAGGGTGGTCCGAACCTCAGGTTCGGAGGAAGCTCGGACAGAGTTCGAAGGTACCGAGTTCAGACCTTATGAAGAAGTATAAATAGTTTCGTCTTTGTATTTCTTTGTAAGTTTTTGTCCAGTGTCTTCTCAGATCAATGTGTTGAGAGGGGAGGTTCTGTCCGACCTCCCCCGGAGCTTAATCGTTTGTATACTCCTTCGGTTTATGTAATCATTCAACACAATATATGACAAAACTTCCGTCTCATCCATAGAATCGATCTTTACATGGTTTTTCAGTTGATGTGCTCGGTAGGCTCAGCTGCAATTGATAAAAAGGTATGTCTAGTCACTACAGTTGAAGATAACGTATGATGCCTGATAGGAAGCACACACTTAGGTTAGTATTGTTTTCATTTGACTGGTTGTTAGGAGTCCTGAGACACATACCCGAGTACTGGGTACTGATGCTATGCTCAAAAATCCCATCCCCTCTGCTTTGCGTGAGCAATGACCTGGGGATGTTGTACGTGAGTCAGACCTCCTTTGTTCGGCGATGGCTGAGACCTGGAGACTCCCTGATCCACGTACCTCTTAGATCACATTGTATAATATATTAAAACCAAAAAGATGCCAAAGCGCACAAATCAAAAGAGACCCTCAAGTGTCCAAAACCCTGAAAGCCCTGTCACTGATGAGAGCGTTAATGAAAATGTCTGAAAAACTCAGTTGATGCTGTATATTATCCCCAAAAATCCCCGTGATCTATTCTTTCTTTTCTCAATCCAGTCTGGAGCATGGTGTTAGGCTTAGGAAAGGTGTCGTGAAAAAATGTCATGGGAAACCTGATAAACTTGATGAAACGTACAAAATATACCTAGGACGTATGTGTGTGGATTTAATGGTACTCATAAATAATTGAACCTAAAAGATAATAAAGTGACAGTCTGCTCAAGTAAGAGAAAGCGGCATGAGTTTAAAATGGACAACTATACCAGCAATCACCGGAGCATGTGGAGTAGCTGAAGCTGAAAAGGGTTCTTCAGCCTCAGATAGTCTGGTTTGATCCCTAAACATCTATCACTTAAAGCCAGGTTTGTTTAGATCAGTTAAAAGTAAATAAGTAGTATTTTTAGTTTATTTAGTTATTTTTTTAGTATGTGTTGTTTATTCTCTAAATATTTGAGGTGTCGGGTTAAATCTCTCGGGCTTAATCTTAGGGGAAGCATGAAATTTTATTTTTGTTTTAACCGAAAAACTTAATGTTAACCGAAAAGGGTTAAGGTTTTCCATTCTAAAGTTTGGTGATGAGTTTTAAATCAATTAGAATCTTGAGGGGCCTAAATGTATTTTTTTAAATCTTTTATACATAAACCGGCCCTCCCCCTCCCCCTCTTTCTCTCTCCACGATTTCAAACCCAAACCCTAACTCTTTTCTTCTCCAACCACCGCCACCACCGAATACCTCATCTCCGGCCTCCCTTGTCGAAATCCGACACCACCATCTCGTTCCTCTCCAGAATCCGACCAAACCCTGAGTTTTTTAGCCCCAACCACCACCGGCAACTACCTCCGCCATCCCCCTCCTTCTCCGCTGCTGCCACTTCCGATTCCGGCGATTCCGGCCGGCGATCGTTGATCCGAGTGCACAGTCGTGCTCGGTTTTTGCTTTCTCAAGCCGTTCCAAGTGTTGATTTCGTGTGCATTGCATCCATAGGTCCTCGAATCAAACATGTTGCTAAACAACCTAAAGTGGTCTCAAGGTATGTCAATTTCTTTTGAAGTTTTAGGGTTCGGGAATGCTTGGAACAGGTCCTAAAGGGTGCGACTAAGGGTGTTTACAGTGTTTTTCTAAGTTTGATCGATGTTTGAAGTATTTGCAGGTTGAAAAGTGTGTAAAAGGGGGTTTTCGGTCAGGGTATAGGTGGTTTTCGGCTGGTATACTTACCTTTCGATGCCTGCATGCCTGTGATCGATGATTGGACAACCCTTGTTTGTTTTCGGTTACGCCGAAAGGCTTTTCGGAGATGATCTAGGCGTATTCGATCAAAAGTCTAATGAAAATCTGGGTTTTCGACTGGGGTCCGAGGTTTTCGATCAAGCCTTTATGGTTTTCGATCATAAATCTTGGTTTTCAGCCATTACTTGAGGTTTTCTTTAGTATAGATGTGTTTTTCGATCGAGTTTTCTGGGTTTTCGATCAAAACCTATGGTTTTCGATCAGCTTCCAGGGATTTCAATCAGGCACATCTTGAATTTCGATCGGATCGGTCCAGTTACACCGAAAATCTAAGGTTTTCGATCACCCATAAGGGTTTTCAACTAGGTTTTCGGTCAACCCCAAAATTTGGTAATCTCCCGTTTTCAAGCCGCTATGCTGCCCAATTTTTAAGAAAATGTATGTTTGGGAGTTTTGTGAGGATTTAAGTGTAACTGACTGTGTTGGAATGTTTGTTGTGTTTGGTTTCTGTCTGGTGTTTGTGATTGCAGGGCTATAGAGTTTGCTAAAGGCCACAATCAAGTGGCATATCTTGGTGATCTTCCGTCCATCCACAAGGCAAACTATCAATCTCTCATTGATGGTTTGAACCGATGCTGCTTGAAGTATGCCTTAACGGCTCAGGTTTCAGTATACAAAGAGATAGTGCTCGAGTTCTGGAAGACTGCTGTTGTGGCTGAAGATGGCAAAGCAATTCATGCAGAGATTCAAGGTCATAGTATTGTTCTAACTGAAGAAGTGTTCAGGCAGGCACTGAGGTTTGTAGATGAAGCTGAAGATCCTACGGAGTTCAATGATAACCAAGTTCTAACCTGTCTCCGGTAGATGGGATATCTTCTGAATACTCCACCAACATGGAAGAACTCAGTCCCGCCTTACTGGAAGATGCTCATTCATTACTTGCAGAAGTGTTTGATTGCCAAGAAGAGCTCAAGTGACCAGCTGAATAGATTGCATACACATGCTATGGTTGCTTTGATCAGAGGATGGAGATTTAACTGGTCAAAGGCAGTGTTTGAAGATGTCAAGAATGTTATAGTCAGAGAAGATGAGAAGTTTGCTGCTGTACCAAGATTCATTCAACTGATCTTGGATTCAAGATATCCTCAACTGAGGAAGCATGGTGAAATTCTGGATCTGAAGCCCATGGGTCCAGATGTATTCTCTCTGATAAACCCCAAGAAGAAAATTAATGAGCCAGGATATGTGTTTGGAGAAAAGTTTGGAAATTTTTCAGAAGTTCCACCTCCTGTCAATGCATTTGTGGAGGAAGAACACTCAGCCCCTCCAACACAAAGGGTAGTGAATGACATTCCTGATGATAGTAACTCTTGGGCTGATGAGTTGCCTACTGATGATATCAGGATTGATGCTCTTAGATTTGAGGAAGATGAAGAGCAACTGGACTATGGTAGCTATCTTGATGATATGCCTGTTGATGAAGGAATGGAAGAGCCTGAAGTCCATGTGTCTAAGAAACAGAAGACTACTGAGGAACCTCCCCTGAGTACCTTTCTGAATGAAGATTTGACTTCACAGGCTGTTCATGCAGCCCAACTGATGAAAGATGCTTTTACAAGTGTCCCAACCAACCCTGTGAGAAGAAGAAGAGAGCCAAGAACCTATCTACCTCCAAGAATTCCCTCAAGACAGTCCTCTTCTCAAGGACAGTCTTCATCTGGACCTTCCCAAGCTGATAAGGGAAAGGCAATTGAAACTCCTGAGTACAGATTGGAGAAAGAACTGAAAGCTGAAATCAAGAGGTTGACTGCTACCACTGTACATCAGTCTGAAGTGATTTCACAACTTGTTGATACACAGAAAGAACATGAAGCTGCTCTGAAGAATCAGAAGAAAGTGAATGATGATTTCACTATCTTAATTGGAGAATTGCAGAAACAAGTTGCTGAACTGAGAGGGAAAAGGCCAAGCAGCTCCAAGAAGAGTACAAAGCAAAAAGATCAAGGTCCACAAGGAGGATCAGGTGGTGAAAAAGGTAAAGGAGACAGTTCTGGGGCTCCTACTGATAGCAACCCACCTGTAGAAGAAGAGTCTAAGATAGATGCTAGAAAAGTAGATTTCATGACTACTCCCGCAGCTACCAGAGACCATTTATGGGAAGCATCTACTTTTTCTTATCCTCCTGAACGATATCTCATCCAGCTGGGTAAACATTTCCATGATAAACGAGGAATTACTCAACCTGTGAAAAGCTGGATGTATGATGATGAGAAGCACATGTACGTGGTCAGAAGAGCGGGTGCCAATCCTCTAGAGTATTATAAAGACTGGACCCAATTCTACTCTTGGACCAATGTGGATCTCATTTCTCTGCACAATGCACCATTCTTTAATCCATCCAACAATGAGTATGCTGATCATTTCTGGAAGAAATTAGATAAAGCTGTGAAGAGTGGATTCAAGGTGTTCACAGATTTTCCACATCAGTATGCAAAGATGAAGCATTTCAGGGGAGTCTGGGGTCCTGACAAGAAGATATATTGTCACAAGAGATATCCACCTACCAATAAAACCAAGCAAATCCCACTGCCAATGAAGCATCCTGAGGGTTGCCTCTCTGACTTCAAATCTTGGGCTTTTTGTAGCTATTCTGGAACTGCTAAGATAATGCGTGAATCTACCACAATGACAGTGATGGAGGTACATGATCTGTTGAGGTTTTATGAAGTTGATATTCGGGTGCTTAGCAAGCATCAGATTGCTCATACTGCAGAGGAGGAGGAGCTGGCCAAGGTCTACACCAAGGGTGTAGCTCGGATAATTGAAGAAAAACTCTGGTATTCACCGCTTACGGTGAATCATTCAAGACATTTCAGGATGTGATTGGAAGCAACTAATGCTAAAGCCTAGGGGAAGATTGTAAAGACCTAGATTTTATTAAGGCTTTTGCATTAATTAGTTATAGGTTTTTGGGTACATTGTAATGGGTTGGGTTAACACTTATGTTTAGTTTTGATGGGCTAAAAGGTTTCGAGTGGGCTCCTATGTAGGCCGAACCCTTTAGGGTTTTAGGAGACTTGTTCTCCACTCAAACCTTTGGCCTATAAATACTTTGTCTTTCATTGGTTTTAGAGGGTTGGTTAATCTCGAAGTTCATCAAGTGTTTACCGATTCTAGCTTTTAGAATTCGGTGTTTTCAAGTGTTCTTGTGTTCTTGTGATCTTCTTTCGGTAACCTTTAATTGTTTCTTGCATTGTTACTTGTTCGTTATTTGTTTGCTTTATCGAATCACCTCTTGATTACGGATTCCGCACGTAATCATTAGGATTAGTACCACGTGAGGGATAGATCGGATCCTTACACAATGTTTGGAATTAGTTTGGATCCTTTCCATTGTAGTCCAAATGGAAGGTCTTCTTTTGCAGTCTGAATTGTCAGTTTCTTCAGACCAGTGTGCATTGCTAGCTCATAGTCAACCAGAGCAAATCTATTGTATATCTTCTTTCCTGCTTATCTGAGTCGATGTATTGCCCTTCTGTTCTTCAGGCTTGTTGAACCATTTGCTAATTAGCTTTTGAGTAGGGACAAGATGTGCATCTCACTGAGTTGATCAAGATCTGCATCGGTGAAGATATATGGTTGACGATTGTTTGCAGTGGTGGTGATTCTGTAAGAGTTGAAGTAGTGAGTGAAGGGATTTCCCTTTTGTTGTCTTTCTTTGACATCATCAAGCTGCAGAATGGTGGCTTTAGAGTACAGCCAGGTTCTTTCAAAGGGTAAGTTGTTGATTCTTTCTTCAAAGATATTTCTTCTCATTGGACTCATCTGTTTCTTGGAGGAATATGTTTTCACATCTTCTATTTTCATACCACAATTCCTCCTCAATCCTTTTTTCTTTTCCGTAGTTATCCTAATATAAAGATTGAGAGGCTACTGAGACCTCAGGAGCATTGAAGTCTCCCCCCTTGGCTCGTGGCTTTCTCCTTGTGTTTTTCAGATTGCTTTGTGGGTTTTAAAGTACCTGCAATGTGAGTTTTGATGTTGGTTCCTGATGAGGGTGGAACTGGAGGCTAATTGAATCGTTGAGCAGGTTATCTTGGTCGTGGAGGTGGCATTGAGTGGTCAGGGGTAGGACTGGGCTTGCATTGATCATGTTTCATCCGTTTGGGAGAAGACTTGAGTTCATCAAGAGCTACCTTTCACTTTATGCTGGGATGTAAATCATCAAGGTTGATGACCGGAGGGGATGGAGCTTCCTTTTCTGAATGCTTCTTGATTAGAATGGCTTCTATTACTTGTTTGGATAGATCTTTTATTCTTTTCTCTAGAAGCATCTGATCCAAGTTTATTTTTATCAGATTTGACTTTTCTTCATGTATTTCCTTGTTTAGAAGAGTGAACTGGTCTTTGATTTCATTCAGCATTTTTGCTCCTTTGGCTTCATAGAACTGTATGTTCTTTTGAGCCCTTTTATTCAGCTCCTTAATATGATCTTGTAGAGATGCTTGTCTTCCTCCCTTTAGTTGTCAATCCTTTTCTTGTAGTGTTCTCAGCTGGTCAGAAATCTGGTTTAATTGTTTCTTGTCTTCGAAATCAGATCTTGAGGCAACTTCAGGGGGTAACATACCAGAGGACAACACATGTCTTTCTGTTGGACTGATTGATTTTTCATTGAAAAATTCATCTGTGCCTGCTAAGCCAGCCAGGCTGAGTGTGTATAGGTCTTCCACATTCCTTGGTGAGTCCAGTGATGGATTCACCTCCTGTGTTTCTTGAGAATCTTGAGACAAAACTTTTGTTTGTTTCAGAGAGGATGTCTCATGTGAGCTTGTACTAAACACATCAGGATTGCTCATATCCAAGTTTCCTTGACTTCTAGAGTCTCCACTTGTTATTACATCATATTCACTTACTGAATCAGAGAAGATATTTTGATGTGTGGCTATGATGGGGATGGTAATGGAGGGTATATTGACATCTTGAGTTTGAAATTGGGCAAAGGCTTCTGGGTGGATCTGAGATTTACGGTTCTTTGGAGGGAGGTGATGTGAGGGTTTGATTTGGATGGCTTGGTGTGGTTTCTTGTTGGTGGTGTGATTGTGGGGAGAGATGAGGAGAGGAGGGTTGTAATCGGCCATATCTTTTGATGGGTTTGAGGTGGTGTTGTCTGAGTTTGGTGATTGCTAGGGGTTGGCTGAGAATTTGTTGGCCTTAGTGACATGCTTATGGAGAATTGGGTTATTGTAATCTAGCTTAATTTTCATTCCACATGGAAAATCACATAAATGTATGTGTGTACCTGATTTGTAGATGCCTTTGATGGGATACATTTCAGTGATATAGACTTCTTCATTTCTTCAATTCTCACCTTCTTTTGAATCATCTAAGCCAAGAATCTGACGTAGGGCACATAATCTGATTTATTGCCTTTGAATTTTTCCTTGACTCTTTTCTCTATGTCCTTCCAGATCAGTAGGGCTATATCCACCTCTTCATTGAAGTATAGACTATATAAAATGATGAGAGTGTTTTTGTTGAACTGATCCATGGAGCCCTTCTTGGATGTCATGGTGTGATTGAGTAAATCAATTGTGAATCTCCAGGCGGGCTTTAGCTTACTTACTATGAGATTTGAGATTAGGCCATTTTGTGTAAAGTTTCCTCCGGTGATCTCAATAATCATTTCTCTTAGGGCTGGATCTTTTGGATTTGGAGAGAACATGCCAAGTTATCTGGTAGTGGGAAGATTTCTCTCTACGTCAGATAGTTGGAATGTGATACTTGTGTCTGCATTCACATTTCCTTTCATGTTTCCCTCTATCATTTAACGGTTGCCCAAAAGTTCAAGATGGCGGATTTTAGGCATGGTTCGTTGACAGTTAAGGATGTAGCAAGTTGGGAGGAATTCTTCAAGGTTTCTATGATTAACTGAAGGTTTGATGAGTATGCAGAGGGGTTGAGATCACACGGTTGGTTGAGCGTGTCTAGGGTGAAATTGCATCTAGGTGGTGAGTCAGAGGATGAGGAATCTAGGTTAAGGATTTCAGCAGAGGGGATTTGAGTGATTTTGCCTTTGGAACGAGTGTTCATCGCAGGGGTTTCGGATGAGGATGCCATTTGTGAGCTCTCAAATTTGTGATGTGAACAGTGGGTTTTTAGATGAGAGGGACGACGTTCCTTTTATAGGTATCTCCTGATGTCGTTCCTTTTTTTAGGGTTTTTCTACAACGGCTATAATCCATTTGAACGGACACTTTTATTTTAAACGGTAATAAAAATTTACCGTTGGCAATATATGAATAATTAGCGAATTAAATGTCATATTTATCAGAGCCAATTTCATTTATTGCTCAGTTGCTTTTGGACAATTTTGACATTTGAAGGAACTTTCTGCCATATTTCTGATCAAAAGAATGAGATTTTATTTAACCAAGAAATTTATACAGATAGTTTGAGGCAAGTACAGATGTCTGTACATGTGCATCTATTATGTTCACTGTTGTGAACAGGTGTTTTGAAAGCTCTGAATCTTGCTTCCATTTGTAGTGAAATATAAATATGCATAGAAGTTTACCTTCCTGTGGATGGAAGTCCAGAAATGGATAATGCTCCAAGAGAGAATCCCTTTTTAGACACTATTTTGCTTGTTTTGATCCCTCTTGGTATTGTTTCCCAGTTTAAGGCTTGAACGATTAATTTTGTGGAAAACCTAGGGTAAAGAATGAATCTTTCATTTAAGGGTCCTTTGAGATTGTTTTGCATGTGTCTCATAAGGCACATAGAGAAATTCATGTTGTGACCTTGGATGAGAGCATGCATGACACATTGAGTGTCCTCATCTAAGAGATGATGATCAGAGTATTTTTATGAGAAACAAATTTGAAATTGAGAAAAGAAGTAAAACCATGGTTGGATTCACCTCGCCTAAGCGACTCGATGAGTTTAGCAAACCATATTAATATTTAAACAAGAGTAAATCAGATTCAAATAAGAATTCATGACCAAAAATTAATACTATACCAACTCGTAGCTCAAAATGATGAAAAACGCTAATTTCCGACTCGTCGAAGGCTTCAAATCTTCAAATCTTCAAAGGGCTTCAACGAGGGCTTTCTCTGGCTTTTTTTCTGCTCCCAAAGATGTCCTAAACGGTGGAAATAAGCCCTCTATTTCTAGGGGCCGAAATCTGAAAGTTTCCAAAAATGTGTCCAGGCCATGAAAGGGCTTTCACGGCTTGCAGATAAGGCCGTGAAACGGCTGTTGACGATGAATGGGCACTATTTCTCGGTTACACGGCCAAGACTGGGCCTTCACGGCTTGAGCTGGGTCCTTCGCAGCCGTGAAGGGGCTTTCACAGCATGCAAGCCAGGCCGTGAAAGAGTTGTCATCGGTGACTTGTCTGCGACTCAGCATCACAGCTTGATCAAGTGCTTCACAACTTGGGCTAGGCCGTGAAAGGGGGTCTCACGGCCTGCAAGCCGTGAAGTTTTTCAGCAAATTTTTTATTTTAAGTTCTCGTTTGACCGGTTGACCTGAACTTTGACTTTTCTTCATTTTCGCCTCGTTTTCCGTGCCAAGCATGTTTTAACCTGTAAACTCATGATGTTCATCAATAAAAAATATAATTTGACATTTTCAAGTTTATTTTGACGTTTGTACCCCAAAATCAGTTGTCTTTTCATATCCAATACCACACACATCAAACATCCCCATACTTAAACATTGCTTGTCCCCAAGCAATCACTTTTAATCTCGACACTACTACGACTCTATCTTAACCACATAGACACTTAAGTGTACATATTCGGGCCACGAGATTTACAATCGTTACTAGGGTTTACATCCTCAAAGGTTTTAGCGGTTTGAAAACTCACAAAATCTCTCAACCAAATAATGCGAACCATTTTTCTATATTTTTTTTTTCACTCAACTCACCAATTCACTTGACCTAAGGTTGTAATATTTGAAGTGAACGCTCAAGTCAAGTATATCTAAGTGTTTCTTGAGTTTATATATACGATCGTGCCGCCGAGTTCGTTATAGGATCCAATCAAAAAATGGAGGGGGATACTCAAACGTTTGCTCACATATACGGGTATATGAGCTACCACCCAAACGTATAACTTAGCGTATACATACAGCCGTTTCACAATTTTCATTGTGATTTATTCAATTCTTTTTCTTCTTTACCTTGATTTAGGGTTTTACAACCTTTCAATACAAGACTAAATTTTTTCGATTTTTTTTTTGCATAAATATATATACTGGAGTTATACAGAATGTTCAGTATCTTCGGGCAAATGATGACCCGGAGAAAATCCATAACGACTCAAGGAAATTAGTTTGACACGGTCTCAACATAAACCTAGAACATGTTTTAGACATATGACATCCCTCATATATTTTTCTTTTTGTAGGCTTAATCTCACAAGGGAAATCGGG
The DNA here is from genome assembly GCA_039602395.1 of Deinandra increscens subsp. villosa. Lineage (NCBI taxonomy): Eukaryota > Viridiplantae > Streptophyta > Magnoliopsida > Asterales > Asteraceae > Deinandra > Deinandra increscens. The sequence goes on from JBCNJP010000009.1 coordinate 40,806,024, forward strand.
TGAGAGGGTTTTTTGTTGGTTCACAAAACTCGATCGAGAAACTTTGATCATGTAATTTTTATAAAATCAACCTTTGAGGCAGACCGTTCTTGTGACTCGCAGACATGATAAGGCACAAATAAATTATCTATGGTTTACGTTAAAAATGGTGTACTTTCGTGTTATGTGAGATTGGGAATAATTTTCAAAATTTTGGGGGATTTTCAGACTTTTGATGTGGTGAAGGAGTTATATTTAATTTGCATAGCCAACTCTTGTCATCCCCATACTTAGAATATCGCATTGTCCTCAATGATGAAAAAGAATAATAGACAAAAGGGTTGGATAAAAGGAACTCCCTGATTTTCATAATTTCTCAGTATTCTCACTTCCGCACACATCGACATCTTGATGCTGCAATATTATACTTCAAGCCAACGTTTCATCACCATGTACAACATTATATACATAAATAAAAGCACACCACACAAACAAAAAGAAAAGAATTAAACAAAACAAGCTAGATAGTAGTAATGAGAGTCATAATGCATTCCATTACAAACCACATAGCCGACATCAAAAAATCCAACAAAGTTTAGAATCCAAAACACCAGACCAAACCAAAAGACATAGTGTAAAAAAGAAAAACATAGTATCAAAACCAACAGAAATGTAATAAGGCTACGTGGATAAGCATGGATACCCCCTCTGGGAAGTGGGGCATGAAATCAGATGGGGACATCTAATGTGGTACCTTGGGCGTGTCGGCAACTGGGGGGAAGCCCGCTATCCGCAGGGCGGCCTAAATGTCTCACGTAGCTCCCAAATCTGGTCATTGACACAAGTAAAGCTCGCGTTCTGTTGGTAACGGAGTTCGGTAAGCTGCTGATCAAAGTGCTGAGTTAAGTCTCCAAACCTGTTGTCAATGTGCGCCTGTAGCTGAGATATACGGGCCACTACATCAGCCGAAGTTGGCTGAGGGATATCATGGATGTCCTCTGGCTCTGGCACCCTATAGTTCCATGGCTGCTACACTGGGTGTTCTAGTTCTTCCAATAGACCTTCCCAACTTCGGTTCTCAATCTGCTCGTCAAAAGTAAGGGCTCCTGAAGGATCTGCTTTAGAGGTAGGTGTGTATGTGGGACTCGGCGGTTGCTGGACTTGCTCATTTTGTTGTTCCTGCGCAGCTCCTTCCTGTTCCCTGGGAAGTGGGTCCCAAACCCGATTGGCACTATCAATGAGTCGCCATGGCCTAACAACTGTTACTATTTCCATCTTTTTGCACATAGTTAAATCCACCTCCTTGACCCATGTCGTCTTCGTACATCCCCTCTTGCTGACCCCAAAGTGTGATGCTAGAAGGCTGATGATTGAGCCACTAAGTAACCAACTTTCCTGCCTACTGCCGCTGTAACGTGTAAATAAGTGAAGAAGACAATGCGCAATGTTGCAGATCGTACCTGTGTGCATGCAATACAGAAAAAAACAGGTCTCTTAGAGACACGGCTCCATAATCGTGCCTAGCAGTGACTGTTCCCCCAATCACCCTGTGCAGATAGCGATAAAGAGGGTCACGAATTTGAGTACTCTTCGTGCTAACAACATCATAGTGACCTTCACCAATCTGCCTCCAGAAGTCAAGGTGGTCTTGATCGGAAGGGAACTCATGTATCCCCCCTGTAAAAGCTGCAGTGAGAAGTTCTTCTTCAGTGTAGAGTGTCAAAGCGACTGCAAACTGAGCAACCGACATATTTCTACAGGTTCCTCCCAACCTAAACTTCACCATATTTTCCGCAAACAAGTTCGAGCATGAGTATGAGAAGGTGAAGCTCGAAAAGAATTCAACCACCATTTCTCTGTATTGGTTTCTCCTAATATTGAAAAGTTTGCGCCAACGATCATTAACCAACTCCAGAGCACGTTCCCGCTGCCCAAAAGTCTCTAAAAGTTTCCAACTGATGACCCGCATCTCTAGTAACGAGCAGTCCTGATGCTTCGCTAGCTTCGGAGTACGTCTTCTGTCTCGGGTGTCAGCATCGTTGAATTGCACGTAACGATGAGCTTGGGCCATTGCTACACATTTAAAGTTAAAAACAATCAAAAACGAGCCAAAAATCATGATAACCGACTGACCGAATCGAAAAACAGTAGAACAGAGTTCAGAGGTCTCATATGGGTCAGGGAGATGTATAAAAATTGGTTAAAAGCCCGCAAGAGCTCAAAACACGAAATAAAAATTTGGGTCAGAATGCTTTCACGGTCTGGGCCTGGCCGTGAGAGGTTGTTTCACGGTGTGGGCGGACCAGGCCAAGCCGTGAAAGGGTTGGTTATCGATGACAGGGCTGGTCGCCATGTTCACGGCCTAGCTGAAGCCGTGAATGGATGGTTAATGGGCTGCAAGCCGTGAAAACCATCAGAGTTCGAAATTTTTTGCATCGTTTTTGGCCAAAATTGACGAGATTTGCTTCATTAGATTCGGTTTCACCCCTAGAAAATACCCCATACTTAATTGTGCGCAAAGAGTCCACAGGAAAAATGACGGGGATGGCAACAATTCGAAAAAAGAATTGGGGGTTTTGGTCTAGAAACCTTAATAGCACATTACTCGGGGATTTCAACCCAACGAAGTCGGGCTTTTCTTCGAGATCGACATCCCCATACTTAGTATTGACAGAAACCTTGAAGAAAAATTCGAATGGGGGTGGCAGAGATGATGCAAACGTGAAGATGAGATAGAGGGTATACCTTAATGACGTGGTGATGATGGTGATCGGTGACGTGAGCAAGGAATCCGTGAGGAGTAGCAGCGATCGTGGGTGGGGAAGAGGGTGTCGGATGTGATGTGAATAGTGTTGTGGTCCAGGAGAAACTTTTATAAGAGGGGGTCAAAATTTATTTCCAGATTTACTTCCCGGCCTGCAGGCCGTGAAGCACCCTTCACAGGCAGGCCAAGCCGTGAGGGTGCTTGGTTTTGCTCGTTCTTGGTGACAGTTGCGCGACCTGATGACCGACTCCCCGTCCCGGCTTGTGTGACTTTGTGAGACGACTCTCACTGCCTGGCAAGCCGTGAGAGGTTAATTATATATATATATATATATATATATATATATATATATATATATATATAAGGATCATGTGAAAACAACTTTTATTGCGAAAACACGAAAACAAATATTAAAACCTTTATAACTTTTTCATACGTTAATATTTTTTAAAAAATTTTGCACCAAAATCCTTAAAATTATGTTAACTTTATTTCTGGAAAATTTTTTTAAAAAAAATCAAATTTTTATTAAAAGTTATTATTGGACAGGTGCAATAATTTTTTTATTATTATTATTGCACATATGCAATAATATTAAAACCTTTATAACTTTTTCATATGTTAAAATTTTTTATAAAAAATTGCACTATAAATCTTATAATTCTTTTATCTTTAATTCTGGAGAAAATTAAAAAAAATTCTACGTTTTTAAAAAAAAATTATTATTGCACATGTGCAATAAAAAATTATTATTGCACATGTGCAATAATATTAAAACCTCTATAAGTTTTTCATACGTTAATATTTTTGATAAAAAATTATACCATAGATCTTATAATTCGGTTATCTTTAATTGTTGAAAAAATTTAAAAAAAAATTAATGTTTTTTTGTTAATATTGCACATGTGTAATATAATTAATACGTATTATTGCACATGTGCAATAATAAAAAAAATCACGAAATTTTATATGTTTAATTTTTTTTCCCAGAATTAAAGGTGACATAATTTTAAGACTTTTGGTGCAAATTTTTTAAAGAATTATTAACGTATGAGGAAGTTATAGAGGTTTTAATATTTGTTTTCGTGTTTTCGCAATAACATCTTGTTTTTATTTGATCCTTCCCATATATATATATATATATATATATATATATATATATATATATATTATATATATATATGTATAGGGTAAGGATCATGTGAAAACAACTTTTATTGCGAAAACACGAAAACAAATATTAAAACCTCTATAACTTTTTCATACGTTAATATTTTTATAAAAGTTTTGCACCAAAATCCTTAAAATTATGTTATCTTTAGTTATGGGAAAAAATTTAAAAAATAATCAAATTTTTTTAAAAATTATTATTACACAGGTGCAATAATTTTTATTATTATTATTATTGCACATATGCAATAATATTAAAACCTTTATAACTTTTTTCATATGTTAAAATTTTTTATAAAAAATTGCACCATAAATCTTATAATTCTGTTATCTTTAATTCTGGAGAAAATTAAAAAAAATTCAACGTTTTTTTATTTTTTTATTATTGCACATGTGCAATAAAAATTTATTATTGCACATGTGCAATAATATTAAAACCTCTATAACTTTTTCATACGTTAATATTTTTGATAAAAAATTGTACCATAGATCTTATAATTCTGTTATCTTTAATTCTGGAAAAAATTTAAAAAAAAATTAACGTTTTTTTGTTAATATTGCACATGTGTTATATAATTAATACGTATTATTGCATATGTGCAATAATAAAAAAATCACGAAATTTTATATTTTTAATTTTTTTTCCCAGAATTAAAGGTGACATAATTTTAAGACTTTTGGTGCAAATTTTTTTAAAAAATATTATCGTATGAGGAAGTTATAGAGGTTTTAATATTTGTTTTCTTATTTTCGCAATAACATCTTGTTTTTATTTGATCCTTCCCCTATATGTATATATATATATTATACTTGTATAATATATATATATATATACATACTTAAAGCGTTCGGTGCACGAGTCATGGAAATATGCATACATATATATATAATATTTAAACATAATATATAATAAAGTAAACACACGTAAGAAATATAAAGCACACAAATTTAAAATTAATGGGAGTTCTCTTAGCGATTTAGGCACATAATCATGCAAGTTCAATTATTAAAGAAATGCATACCTGATTTGCTATCCAATTCCTGCAAAACAAAATGAACAAAACCACACGAAAATCAATAATAATTCAAAAGGATACATACAAATGCACTGGTTGCCTCCCGCGAAGCGCTTAATTTATTTACGAGTCTTTAGCTCGACTCGGCCCCTGTGAATTATTCAGGGGGCTTCTGGAAGCTCAGATCTTCCACGTAAGCTTTGCTGACGGGCCCTTCGATATAACGTTTCAGTCTGTGCCCGTTTACCTTGAATGGGTTCCCATCCTCGCCCACTATCTCCACTGTTTTGCATTATGTACAAGTGTTTTAAGCATTAAAATTAAAGCACAATTGATACACAACCAACCACGTTCAAAAAAATGAGGTTAAATTAGGAATTAACCTAAATGCCCTCTTTCTGCATTTACTCTGTCCTTTGCACGCTTCCATCGAACGACCCACCAGGGGCGCCGCCTTCGTGAACCATAATTCTGCATCTCGATCCAATCTTTTACACGCATCTCTCCTCTTCTATTGGGCAAACCCTTCATTGCTCCTCCATCTCCGTTCTTCAGCCGTGAGATCGCAATCATCGTTTATTGGAAGGCCACGATTGTAATGAAGATTCAAATTAGAGCCGCCCAAAACCATCTATAAAATCACAACGCCTTCTTCATTTGATTTCACCATCTCCTGCGTTTAGGTAGGTGAAGAATCACCATCAGGAAGATTGACTTGTGAATTTGGGTATGTACGTCTCATCCCTTCCTCTTCTACACAACGATTTAGGTTTCATACCCACCATCAAGATCTCCGATCGAAAGCAACATCATAAATCAACCAGTTACAGGTACGTATTTTCTTCTTAATCGATTATTAGCGATTAATATTCGGTTTATGTTTCCATTGAATCAAGATTGATGATTTAACTTTATACCTAAACTTCTGTTGATCCATAATCCATTCTCTATTCTTTTCTAACTTTTTCGTTGGTTATTTTCATTCTTCATGGAATCAAAATAAAGGTTTGGCAATGGAAAATTTGAGCATACGATGTTAGAAATAAAGGTTTTGATTTGAGGGTTTTCTACACAGTAAGTTCCTTGATCGATTTCAATCAATATACGTCTTCTCGATTATTTAATTCGTAAGATTTAAATGCTTCTAATTCTTATGATTTGTTATTCTTAATTGTTACTCTGCAGGAAGCAATGAGGTCAAGTATGAGGGCCTCTGCTGTTCCAACCTTTGAGATAGTCATATTTATGATCATTATGATTTGAATTTGGGTATGCTTTGTGCTATCTGATTGAAGAGCTTATGTATCCAAATTTTGGGATCTATCATATGTTGGTTTTTTTTTTTTTAATTTCGAAGTGCATATATACATAGTTCACATCCAAATATTTAAGTGTTCTGCAAGTTCAAAGTCGTTGCTTAGTGTTGCTTGTGGAGGTATGTGACTAATTCATATTCACGGGTTTAAATTTCTGAATTTCGTGAATTGTGATTGATGTACAAATATATATTTTTTGTAATGAATTGTTTTTTATGCAAATCCTTATTGCTTTATGTTTATTTTTTGTGACAGGGAAGTGAAGGTTATGATTGTTTGCTTTGGTAATTGTAAGTTTCCTGCTTTGGTTTTGTGTTATTGTATTTTGATGCTGTTGCAGTTAGTTTTCTAGAATTCCTTAATTTTTTACCATTGTATGCGTTTAAAAGCTGCATATTTTTACATCTTTAAAGGCTTAATTTTTTTTACCTACATTTAGAAATTAGGTTACTTTCTAATGTATTTTAAGGTTTAAAGCTTCACTATTGAGTTCGGTTTAAGTATGTGAATTGAATATTGAGTAGAAGATGATCTGTCATAATTATATACATATAACTTTGTTTTATGAAGTAAGTTTTATTTTAATATAATAATAAGCAAAGGTTTATTTTTATTAATGTTCATATTAAGGGGACTTTTCTTTTGATATTTATTAGTAAACTCTGGTTGTTTCAGTAAGATTTTTAAAAAAGCAGTTTTTAAGTTTTCAGTGATATTTTTTTAGTATACTAAAGACTTTTCTTTAAAGTCAGATTATAAGCCTTAAATAAAAAGAGTTTTCGAGTTTTCATTATAGTTGGATATCCAGTAATGGAATTAAATAGGCTTTTTGTTTAAAGGAATATGACACCATCAAATAAAAGTTTTTAAAGTTTTTTAGGCCTAAATTTATGATCATATGATAATGACAGGATGGTTCATAAGATATAAGTTAATTACCTGATTTTTAGTTTAAAGTTTAAAAAATAACAGGTCCTTGATAGAGATGTCTTGCTAGAGATGAGATTTTAACATACAAACCTTAACTTAGAGATGAGATTTTAATTACTTGATTTTTAATTCCCAAGTGTTTCTAACAAATATTCTTGTGGAATTGAATCAATTGTAGGACACTGTCTTGCTAGAGATGAGATTTTAACATACAAACCTTAACTTAGGAAGGATTTTTGTTGCTGACAACTTTACATTTCGTTGGTTAAGGAATTGAATCAATTGTATGATTGAATTTGCTCATAAATTCTCTACTTTTATGTTATCATCAAAATGGAACTTTTCTGCCATTGAAGATCATGTAGCCTAAATTCCTTCCAGTTTTCATTATCTACGGCTGGGTTCTATGTGTTTATATATGATTAATTTTTTTTTTGCAGAACAGAGGGTTATGACATCTGATGTGTATTTTGATTATTGGCAACATGCATTAATTCTTAATGGCTATTGGTGACGTGGATTGAGTTTGCTGATGCAACTCTATAAAATTTGGGATGCATTGGGTTAAAATTCGTTTGTTCAGGGCTAGAAGAGCCCCACGAACAGATTCACAAGATTCAAACGGGTATGAGCAGGGTTGAAGGTTGCTTTATGGGAATGATCAGCTCCGGCAGTTTAAGAACGGGTCAAACAGGTATGAGTTAAGATGGTTTTTCTTTAATATGCTTGGAGTCCTTTTTCTTCATTTTTTCATAGTTGTTACAAGCACTAATAAACAAGTACTAAACTGAGGTGGCTCCTGTAAGTTCATGTAAAAATTTTAAAGGATCTAGACTTTAGCTCTTTTTTGCTTTTGTGCTTAGTAGAGATCATTCAGCTTACTGTTGATTAGATTTGGATCTATTTTTTAAGGATTTTTTTCAGCTACTTATGTTTTATACAATTTGATTGGAATATGAAAAAGGCTTCTTTGGAATTGCTGTTGTATATTAGTTGTTTTTCTCCCTGCTCTTCTTTTTGGTTTAAGATTTTCTGCTTTGTATAATTGTATAATTGTATAATCTAATTTGTAACAGACTATTAGACTGTTGTTCATGCAATCATGCTGTAAGGACTTATTTTCTGATTTGTATAATTGTACATTTCTGGTTTTTATTAGGCTGCCATCATAATCTTAATGGATCATAGGCTGTTACAAATTTTTTCTGGTTTGTATATTAGGTTGCTGTTGTTCCTGCACCTTCCAATTTAAGTGATCCAACCTTTTCAATTTCTATTGTTTATGATTTCAGATTAAGTTCCTGTCATGTTTGCAAGTGTTTGATAAATTTCTTAGCCTGAACAAAAAGAGATTTTAATATTTAGCTGTTTTTGTGGTCTCATTGAATTTATTTAAGTTTTTTTTTCCTATTTTCATGTTTGGTTGTTTTATGGTTATATATTGTTACAGGAACCTTCATTATTTTGGTATTGCTTTTTGTTTATATTGATTTTGTTGGTTGTTGTGTGTTTGATTTGTGGTTGGGTAAGAATTATGGGATGAGTTCAATGAGTTCCTTAACTTTGTAAAAAAATAAATTAAAATGTTGCTATTTTTTAGGTTTCTTTCAGTTTTGCTTCTATATTTTATGTTTATGATTATATACTGTTAATAGAACTTTGAGTATTCATGTGTTGCTTTTTGTTTGTGTATTGATTTCTTTGAAACTCATTGGTTTCTTCTGAATTTCTGGACTTATTTTGATTTTATCAAGTATGGTGTGTTTTGATGTATGAAAAATGAGTAGTGATTGTTGCATTTGTAGTTGAGTTAGTATTAAAGGACAGTGAGAGATTAGAGAATTAATTGGCATGCCTTTTGTACACATGTTCTTAACTTTCTTTTGTGATTAATAGTAAACACTGTTTGTTAATGGAATCAATTTGGAGTAGTAGTAGTTGAAGCCCCTTGGCCTGTTATCTTCCCAACCATCAAGGCCTGTTAATGTGAATCAATTTGGAGTGGTAGTTGTTGTATGTTGGCCAAATGGTGAGCTATTGAGGTTGAGAAGTGGGAGCATGGCTGTGAATTCTGCTGCCCGAATTCGACTCGAAGGCAAACTGGTGTAAATGGCCAGCTTGTGTTGCCTAGAGAGGTATGTTCTAAATTGACTTACAGAAGATGATTTTATTTGATTGTTGCATAATTTCACACAACAAACTGACTTGCAGATTGCTTTGCTTCTATTTAACAAACACGTAGAAGTATGTTTAAAATTATTTTAATGTAAAGTTTTATGATTTAAAACAGAATTTAAGGGTTGGCCCGTCAATACTCATGCACTATTGCCTGCATTTTCTGCATTTTCTACAGGCATACTATAGGTACATTTGAAAAGAATTTTCCTAGCAATACTAGAAGCCAACCCACTGCTTAGTTTTTACTTGCAAATTTGGAAAGCTTTGAAATTGTTTATTTTCTTTAATATTATTTTTTATATTATTGTACGTATAATGTTGTCAAGTCCATCTTCACAAATTTTTGCAAAAATATGATCTTTATAGTAGGAGTATTAAGTAAACCTCTACATAAAAGTATAGGATATGACATTCCCATTGCAACGGGTATCATTTTTTACTAATTTATATTATTTTAGTTTAGTGTCATAGGATGTGACTTGCTACTAAAATAAGTGTGTAAATTTTTAATACGAAACATCTCAACTAAAAGTATAGTTATGCTATTTGTTTGTCACTCTAATCTTAAGTAAGATATTCAGTTTTAATTTTAAAGTAATCAAAGCAAACAACATCATATCTTTTTTGTTAATTCATATGGGTTTCTTTAATCAAGAGGTCCTTTTTAGTGTTTATTTTGCAGGTCCCTCGTGTTAACCACATCGAATATTAGCTCCACACTTACCAGTTCAATGCATTGATGACAGTAGTTGAAATCGTCAAAGGATTTCCCAACAACTGGTATGTTTAAGTTTGATGTGTTATAATACCTTTGGAAGCAAATTTGAGGCTCCATTTATTTTATAAACTGCTGGTGTCATTGGTCCAGTTACGAACTAAGGGACTTGGGTTGGGCTACAATGATCACTCGGTGGTCATAATTGATGAAAAAACAGTCAAGCCGTTAAACCGGTTTAACCGGTGAACTGCAGGAACAGGCGGGGCGCCTGTTTGATCATTGAAACATTGCTGAAAGCTAACAAAAGGTTGATGTTGCAAATAGTTTATCATAGGAAATTTAATAATTCACAATCTGTTAAGCTTGATTTCATTTGTTCTGTTGTGAAGATGAAATATAGTAGCATTGAGAAACGATGTGTTTGGTTATGACTTCCTTTTGGAGTTTTTCAGGTTGAACTTTTATTCAGTTATGACCATTACCAATTGGATTTTGGGAATATATGAAGTCATTCATTACTTACTTGAAATCTTGAAGAATTTGTTTGGTTACGACTTCGTTTTGGAGTTTTCAGGTTGAACTTGAACTTTTATTTTGTTATGACCATTACCATTTGGATCTAAGGAATATATAAGGTCATTCACTACCTATTAAAAATCTTGAGTTTGTCGAATCATGTTAACTATTTCTCCTTTGGACTTTGTTGTTTTTTATATTGTTGAGAGACTTATGCTCGAGTATACGTAGGATCATATGGTAAGTGGGATTCGACACTTGCTGATGATTTTTAGTGATTTAGGGTTATAGATAATATGAAACTTATTTTCTGACTGTTTTCGTCAACCTGTGCATATAACTATCCGTGATAAAAGCTTGCGCTCCTCCGTCGCAATGCGCGCAACCTTGTTTATTAAACAAACAAGAATAGATAAAAAAAAGGACCCTAACTCTATTTGCTGACCAAACAACTGGTCAAACAGTGATCCAAATTAATAGGATGTGAAGAGAGGGGTGTGGAACTTAGGAGCAAGAGTTGGTTGTTGTAGATAGACTAGACTGATGCCACGAATGAGAAAATCAACAACCGTACAATGAAATATATCACAAGACGGTTGATAAAAGTATGTATTGTTTTTGTAGCCGATCCCATCCTTAAGAATTTAGGATATATTCTTTATAATAATAATTTTGATGTCTTCTAAGTTGAATGTTCAAAAATATTTAACAAAATAGTGATATGAAAGTATAATGGTAGAGTTTGACTACATTAATACTACGAATGAGAAAATTAACAGAAGTACGTTGCAATATATCATGTGAGGATTGATAAACTAAAAGAAATAAGTAGCGCGTTGGGTGATTGTCGTCGCCGTCGCAACGTGCGGGTTGCACTCTATGTCACGAGTTTTGTAAATGGTCGCTGCAACCAAATGCACATGTACCGCATTATAAATTGTTGTTGTGCCGTGTCGTGCTAACATAAGCGAATATCGCGTTGTAAGTTGACATCACCGCCGCCGAACGCACGAATAGAAGACAAATAACACGCTATACACTCTTGCCGCCGCAACGCGCGGGCACACGGCTAGTATATATATATATATATTATATATATATATATGTATAGGGTAAGGATCATGTGAAAACAACTTTTATTGCGAAAACACGAAAACAAATATTAAAACCTCTATAACTTTTTCATACGTTAATATTTTTATAAAAGTTTTGCACCAAAATCCTTAAAATTATGTTATCTTTAGTTATGGGAAAAAATTTAAAAAATAATCAAATTTTTTTAAAAATTATTATTACACAGGTGCAATAATTTTTATTATTATTATTATTGCACATATGCAATAATATTAAAACCTTTATAACTTTTTTCATATGTTAAAATTTTTTATAAAAAATTGCACCATAAATCTTATAATTCTGTTATCTTTAATTCTGGAGAAAATTAAAAAAAATTCAACGTTTTTTTATTTTTTTATTATTGCACATGTGCAATAAAAATTTATTATTGCACATGTGCAATAATATTAAAACCTCTATAACTTTTTCATACGTTAATATTTTTGATAAAAAATTGTACCATAGATCTTATAATTCTGTTATCTTTAATTCTGGAAAAAATTTAAAAAAAAATTAACGTTTTTTTGTTAATATTGCACATGTGTTATATAATTAATACGTATTATTGCATATGTGCAATAATAAAAAAAATCACGAAATTTTATATTTTTAATTTTTTTTCCCAGAATTAAAGGTGACATAATTTTAAGACTTTTGGTGCAAATTTTTTTAAAAAATATTATCGTATGAGGAAGTTATAGAGGTTTTAATATTTGTTTTCTTATTTTCGCAATAACATCTTGTTTTTATTTGATCCTTCCCCTATATGTATATATATATATTATACTTGTATAATATATATATATATATATATATATATATACATACTTAAAGCGTTCGGTGCACGAGTCATGGAAATATGCATACATATATATATAATATTTAAACATAATATATAATAAAGTAAACACACGTAAGAAATATAAAGCACACAAATTTAAAATTAATGGGAGTTCTCTTAGCGATTTAGGCACATAATCATGCAAGTTCAATTATTAAAGAAATGCATACCTGATTTGCTATCCAATTCCTGCAAAACAAAATGAACAAAACCACACGAAAATCAATAAAAATTCAAAAGGATACATACAAATGCACTGGTTGCCTCCCGCGAAGCGCTTAATTTATTTACGAGTCTTTAGCTCGACTCGGCCCCTGTGAATTATTCAGGGGGCTTCTGGAAGCTCAGATCTTCCACGTAAGCTTTGCTGACGGGCCCTTCGATATAACGTTTCAGTCTGTGCCCGTTTACCTTGAATGGGTTCCCATCCTCGCCCACTATCTCCACTGTTCTGTATGAGAATACCTGCGTGACCGTGTACGGACCACTCTAACTAGAGCGCAATTTCCCTGGAAACAACTTCAGACGTGAATTGTAAAGCAACACACGATCCCCGTACTTGAATTCTTTCTTCTCCTTGAGTTTTTTATCGTACGTTTTTGCCTTTTTATCCTTATAACGTCTGACAATTTCGTATGATGCGTCTCTCAGTTCCTGCTGCTCGTTTAGTTGCAAAAGGCTCTCTTCACCCAATATCATCAAGTCCGTGTTCACTGTGCGCATCGTCCAACAAGATTTGTGTTCTAGTTCTACGGGCAGATCACATGACTTTCCGTACACAAGCCTATAGGGAGTTGTGCCGATTGGTGTTTTGTAAGCTATGCGGAAAGCCCATAGTACGTCATCGAACTTCTTGTACCAGTCTTTCCGATGAACGTTGCATGTTCGTTCCAAGATACGCTTTATTCCTATGTTGGATACCTCTACCTGCCCACTAGTTTGTGGATGGTAGGGTGTTGCGAGTCTGTGGTTAACCCCGTATCTCTTCAAAAGCTTCTCCATCTGAGAGTTGCAGAAATGGGTGCCTCGGTCGCTGATTAAGTCTTTTGGTGTGCCGAAGCACGCAAACTACTTTTTCAAAAATGTAGTAACTACTCGTGTGTCGTTGGTTGGTAGGGCTTGAGCCTCTACCCATTTCGAGACGTAATTGACAGCGACGAGTATATACTAGTTTCCATACAATGACGGAAACGATCCCATGAAGTCAATACCCCAAACGTCAAATATCTCGCAGGCCTGGATGGGGTTTTATGGCATCTCATTTCTGGCTGAGATGTTTCCAGCCCTCTGGCATGCGTCACATCCTCTTACGAGTTCATGGGCATCTTTGAAAATTGGGGGCCAATAGAAACCAGAGTCGATAACTTTCCTCGCCGTGTTGTTGGCGGTATTGTGGCCTCCGGTTGGCCCATCGTGACAATGACGCAGAATTATGTGCGCCTCCTCGCCGAAGATGCAACGACGGATGACTTGATCAGCTCCTGTGTGATAGAGGAATGAATCCTCCCAAATGTAGTATTTTATGTCCGTAAAGAATTTACGGCATGCTGATGCGTTATGCCTTTCCGAACCACACCCCCAGCCAGATAGTTCGCGAAATCTGCGAACCAGGGGGTTCCATTTTCCTTGGCGGGGCTTTCATGAACAGAGATGGAAAACAAGGACTCACAGGGAAGTTTACGTTGATTTTTAGTTCCTTGTTCTGAACTTCAGGATTCTCCAGACGGGATAGGTGGTCTGTAGTGACGTTTTCCGCTCCTTTCTTCTCGATGATTTCGATATCAAATTCCTCGAGCAGCAAGATCCATCTCATCAGGCGTGGCTTTGCATCTTGCTTGTTGAATAGGTACTTGATCGCCGTGTGGTCAGTGAAGACTTTTTTTTTCGAGAGAACAAGGTAGGAGCGGAATTTATCAAATGCGTAGACCACAGCCAGCAGCTCCTTCTCAGTAGTGGTGTAGTTCTCTTGGGCATCATCAAGGGTTTTACTCGCGTAATAGATCGGATGGAAACGTTTATCCTTACGCTGCCCAAGGACTGCTCCGACGGCATGGTAACTTGCGTCGCACATTAGCTTGAATGGCAACGACCAATCAGGTGCCATCATGATGGGAGCATTCACCAATTTCTCTTTAATCAGTTCGTAGGCACGAATGCAGTCAGCGGAGAAGTTGAATGGAACGTCTTTTTCAAGCAATTTGGGTCATGGGGCGAGTGATTTTAGAGAAATCTTTAATGAAGCGGCGATAGAATCCCGCATGACCCAGGAAACTCCTGACAGCTTCGACATTGGTAGGGTGAGGGAGTTTGCTGATTGTTTCAATCTTCGCTCTATCAACCTCAATCCCTGCTTTGGAGATTTTGTGACCATGAAATGGCACTTCTCCCAATTGAGCACCACATTTGTTTCCTCGCACCTGGCCATCATTTTGTCAAGGTTTTTCAAGCAAGTATCGAATGAGTCCCCATAGACAGAAAAGTCATCCATGAAGACCTCCATGGAATCCTCGATCATTCCGTTGAAAATGGCGACCATACATCGTTGAAAGGTTACAGGCGCATTGTAGAGCCCAAAGGGTATACGCCTATACGCAAAGGTTCCAACAGGGCATGTGAACGTTGTATTTTCTTGATCCTCTGGAGCGATGGGGATCTAAAAAGTACCCTGAGAACCCATCAAGAAAACAGTAATACTACTTTCCAGAGAACCTTTCAATCATCTGGTCGATGAAGGGGAGAGGGAAGTGGTCTTTACGAGTAGCGTCATTTAAATTTCGATAGTCGACGCATACTCGCCACCCAGTCACTGTGTGGGTGGGAACCAACTCGTTTTTCTCATTTGTGAGCACGGTCATGCCACCTTTTTGGGCACGACCTGCACTGGACTCACCCATTTGGAGTCTGAGATCAGGTATATGAGTCTGCGTCCATTAGCTTGATTACCTCTTTCTTCACAACTTCTTACATGTTAGTGTTCAACCTCTGTTGATGTTGTGCCACAGGTTTGACATCGTCCTCCATCAGAATTTTGTGAGTGCAAAAGGCTAGATTAATCCCTTTGATGTCTGATATCTTCCAGGCGATGGCCTGCTGATGCTTTTTCAGGACCTCTAGAAGATTTTGCTTTTGGTTGGCTTCGAGGTGGGAAGCTATAATCACAGGCCGCTTACCTTGGTCGTCTAGAAAGGCATATTCCAAATGCGATGGAAGTGGTTTTAGCTCAAGTGGAGCCTCTTCCACGACTGTTTCCTTGTTCTCTTGCTCTGATCCTACTTCCTTGTTGAAACTTACTACTACTACCATCTCCACTTCTTGATAAGTGCTATTGAGAGTCTGGGAGTCTTCTTGATCCTTACTGCATATGTTGTGTAGAATGCTGCCAACAGTGGTCATGATGGAGTCAAGGAAATAGCAGGTGTCATCCTGACTGGCCAGGCGTTTCATAGAATCGTAGATGTTGAGAGTGAAGGATTGATTTCCCATTCAAAGTGTGAGCTTTCCATCATATACGTCAACTATGGCACGAGAAGTGGCCAAAATTGGTCTTCCTAATATTAGTGGAATGTGCTCATCCTCGTCTATATCCAGGATGAAGAAGTCGACTGGGAAGACAAAACTGCCTAATTTCACCAACATGTTCTCCACTATGCCCCTGGGGTACATCACTGATCGATCAACGAGCTGAAGTGTTATGCGAGTATGCGTGGGTTCCCGTAGGTCCAGTCTCTTGTAGACTGAATAAGGCATTAGATTCATACTGGCTCCCAAATTATCCAGGGTGTTACAAATTAATGTGTTACCTATTAGGCAGGGAATTGTGAAACTCCCTAGGTCTCGCATCTTTGCAGGTAACTTCTGTTGGAGAACTGCGGAGCACTGTTCATCGAGAGTTACTGTGGATAGCTCTTCACGTTTCTTCTTATTGCTAAGAAGATCTTTTAGGAACTTGACATATTTAGGCATTGATGCCAGAGCTTCCACAAAAGGAAGGTTGATGTGGAGTTGGTTGAATAACGAAAGGAATTTACCGTGATGCTCTTCCATCTTTTCCTTCTCAAGCCTCTTAGGATATGGTATCCTAGGCTTGTACTCCCTTTGCTTCGGCTTTGCTGTTGTGGCTTGTGGCTCTTCATGTTCAGGATTGGCATTAGTGGCTTCCTTTGGGTCCTCTGCAGGCATGTCTTGATTCATTGGCGTTTCTTGAGTCATCTTTTAGCTTCATGTCATGACTGCATTTGCGAACCCCTTGGGGTTTCCTTCAGTATTTGATGGCATTCCGCCTTGTGGTCTCCCTAAGAGTGATTGCGCGATTTAACCCACTTAACGCTTTAGTGCCTTCTGGGATGCCAGTTGATTCAGTAGTTGTTGGTTGATCTTTGCCATCTCTTGGTCGTGCTTTTGGAACTGAGAATTGATTTCTTGATCCCTTTTTTTGGTGTAGGCGTACATTTCAGTCATCATCTCTCTCATTGTGGGTTCTCGTTCCTGCCCTTGAAGCTGTTGGTTCTTAGGTGCAAAACCAGGTGGGTTTGAGCTTCCTACCTGGTTCTTGTAGCTGAACCCTGCGTGATTCTTCTAGGAGGAGTTGTATCAATCCCCATAAACCGGACCTCTCTGTCCTTAACCCACAAAATCGATTGTCTCTGTGTTGTGCGGGCAACTGGTAGTACTATGCGCTTCTCCGCTTATCTCATAATCCAGTGGCTCTGTCGTCTGTGGCAAGACTACTATACCTTGTAGAGAGTGTCGAACATCTTTGATAATGCTTCTAATTGAGTGGCCACCATAGTGTCTTGACTAACCTGATGCACCCCTGCCTTTAGTGGAACGCTGCTTTGGATAGAGGGGTATTGATAGTCATTGAGAGCCATTTCTTCCAGTAGTGTCTCGGCTTCTTCAGCAGTCTTCTCGCCGAGTGCTCCTCCAGTAGTAATGTCCACTAACTGACGAGTTTGTGGGCTAAGCCCATTGTAGAATGTTTGGATCTACTGATATTGCTCCAACCCGTGGTTAGGACATTTTCTCAGAAGTTCCTTGAAACGCTCCCATGTTTCAAAGAATGATTCTCCATGGTCTTGCTGATACGCGTATATCTTCAGTCGTGGCTTCGCTGTCTTTCCGGGAGGGAAGAATCGGTAGAGGAACTTCTCTGCTAGGTCATTCCAGTTGGTGATCAAACCAGCAGGTTATCCATCGAGCCACGCCTTAGCTTTTGATCGAAGAGAGAATGGGAATAGGCGTAACTTGGCCGAATCACCGCTCAGGCCTGGGAACTTGAATGTGTCACACACTTCTATGAAGGCCCTGATATGTGCGTTGGGGTCTTCGTCTGTCAATCCATCGAATTGGATTGAGTTT
The DNA here is from genome assembly GCA_039602395.1 of Deinandra increscens subsp. villosa. Lineage (NCBI taxonomy): Eukaryota > Viridiplantae > Streptophyta > Magnoliopsida > Asterales > Asteraceae > Deinandra > Deinandra increscens. The sequence continues at coordinate 40,823,926 of JBCNJP010000009.1, forward strand.
TTGACCATAGTGATGACCTGAGGTGGAATGGTGTAAGACTCATTCCAGCGGTTACTGCGATGCTCGGGCTTGCTCCCGCCAGTCTCGGCTTCATGTAGGAGGAAAGTGTTATTCGTGGCTGATCGCCCATCTTTTGCCTCTGCTACTGACGCCTGCGTCGAAACTCGAGTTCAGGTTCATCGAAAGGAATGAGTAGCTCAGATCAAGAACTTCATCGCGTACACCAGCGCGTTGCAGGATTCGAAATTTTGGCTAAACTACAAATTTTGACTATTTAAAACGTTACCGCGTCCCCGGTAACGGCGCCATAAACTTGATGTGTTGTTTAGTGTCTATGAAAAGTGGGGTCCTACACTATCAAATTTTAAATTTATAAATTGGTTATTCACCAGGGGACTATACCAATACACTAAGGTAAGTATACCTGTCGTGCGTAGCACGGTGTTGGTAAACACCGGGTTGTCGAACCTCAGGGACACGGACTTGTTGAAAACAATCGATTAATAATTTAGTCGGTGTCGCCGAGATCAGTTGTCGCGAATCTGGTTATTTCGCCGTGTGCGACTTTGTGGCATCTTAGCGAAACTATAATTTCGCAGCGAAACTGTCAAATTTTTGAAATTTTATATTTGATTTAATTTAATTTAATGTAAGTTCGGTTTTACTTACAAGCTCTCGTTTTCATGTGCAGAACAATGTCAGATCTAAAGCACGATCCTCGGAGCAATGTCACCGCATACTTGGATATCCGCACCGATAAATCTCTAGGATTCAGAGACTGCATCGAGTGGCTGAAGCAGTCTTGCATATCTCATGCGATTTCATACTCACCAATCATCGATGATAGACATACTAAAGAATTTTGGCTCACGGCTCAGTATGACGTTAGAGCTAAGCCTGAATGCATCCGGGCCAGAGTTATGCAGAAAGATATAGTGATTACAATGAAGACAATCGCTGAAGTGCTTAAACTGGAAAAAGATGTCGGTGAAGTTACTAAGTTGACAGATCTGGAAGTGCTGAAAGGTTTTGAACGCGACATGGGATATGAAGGCGGAGCGTTGTGGAAGAATAAGAAGGAAATTAAGAAGTCCTTGTTGTCAAAAGAATGGAGATACATTGCCCACGTCTTCATTTCTTGCATTGATGACAGGAAAGGCGGATCCGATGGTTTAAATCTGAACTGGGCCGAGGCAATGTTATTAGTCTGCAGAGGCAAGAAAGCTAATATTCCTCAAAGAATCTTTGATGCCATGACGGCAAACATTCAAGCATTAAAGAAGTCTAGATGGTTGTTGTACCCAAGGTTCCTGGAAATGATCATTGAACATCTGGCACCTGAATTGCCCAAGCAGGGTGTTGCTCTTGTTCTTAATCCCATGCACCCAAGAATCCTCTCAGACTGTGCTGCAACAAGAGCCGATTTCTCAGGATACACCAGATACTTAATGAAACACATGTATCCTGCTCAAAGGTATGAATACATCAAGAAGTTGATAGCAGATGAAAACCAGAGAAGGGCTGAAGGAAAGGTGGATGAAAATGTGAAGGGTAAGAGGAAACAATACGTGAGAAGCTCAGGAAAGGAGCAGGTTGATGAAATTGAAGAAGAACTTGAGAACCTTGCACAAAAGAAACAGAAATCTAAAGAAAAGCAAGGTGTTCCCACTGAAGATGAGTCAAGGGCTTCTAAGAGGAGAATAGATCCCAGGGCTGAACTGGACGAAGATATCATCAGAGGTGTTAAAACCTCCCTAGCTAATGAATTGGGCATGATCAAGACCAAACTGGTTAATTCGGAAATCAGAGAAAAGGAGAAAGATGCTCAGATCAAAAACATGAACGAGATCATTGCTAAACAATCTTCCTTGATCAAATTTTTGGTGGTAGAAATGAACGAAATCAAGAAGCATCTGAACCTGCCAGGTCAAATGAGTGATGCTGAGATCGAATCTGTTAGTGACATCTTAAAGGATACATCTGGAGCAGCGGGAGGCAGTGGTTCTGGTGAAGCTGGTAGAGAAGGAGGTAGTGGATCTGGTGGAGTTGGAGGAAGTGGAACAGGTGTGAATGATGCTGATGATAGTGGAGCCCCCAATGCTGAAGACTTGGATGCTATCAATGTCAGTGATGCAAATCTGTTTAGTGTTGAAACAGAGCAACCACAGCCTGAGATTGTTCAAGCTAAATTCGTTTTGATCGATGAAAGTGAAGATGAAGCTGAGATTGATGATCACACAGAGCCGGAAAGCTATACTTGGAAAGAACATTCTCTCACTTATCAAGCAAAGATGAGTTCCATAAGTGAAGAAGTTCTTGAATTCAACAGAGAAGAATGGTTTAAGAAACCTGAGCTTGAAGATCAAACCCCTCTGTTTCAAAACATGGCTCAGCCTAGAAGAAAAGAGTCAGACAGACACATCATTAGCTGGAAATTCAGTGAGTATGCGCATGCTTTTATGATCAAGAGAAGAGGGGGTAGCATTACCTATATTCGTAAACGAGACAATTTCAAGACCTTGCCCAGATGGGATCTGCGAAGGCTGGCAGAGCTCCCCCTCATAGACGAAGACAAAAGCGTCAGGGCATCAAATCTGAGAATAATGCTTCAGCAGGCTGCTAAGGACGACTTTGTGTCGTTTGGATTTATGAAGGGGAAGAGGATGAAATCAACTACTGAAATTGATGAAGTTACTGGGAAGCCGAAGGTCTCCTTAAAGTTCAGTCCAGCAAAAACTATGAGCAGAATCAGAATTCCTGATCAACAACTGTCAAGGCTGCAAACATTCCAGAAGTGGTTTTATGATAATAACACTGGTGAAGCTGTTATTAGAATCGGAACAGACTCTGAGATTAGGCTGTTCGACCCAATGGAGGTCTTCTCTTTCAGTAATGATGACTTGAAGACTTTGTGCGAAAATCATATCAGATTTGGGGCTGGAGATGACACCGCAGAAGAGGCAAGCTTGTTTATGAGAGTTGCCAACAAGGCCCGGGGAATAGTCAAGGAAATAAAAGATTTAGCACTGAAAGTCAAGGCTACTGAAGATAAGATGGAAGAAGATAGGGATCTGGCGAATCAGATGAACAAGTCTCTGAGCGGTCTTGGAGAATCTTCTAAACAAATCACAGAACCAGAGACTGCTGTCCACGTTGCTGAAGAGCCAACTAATTTGGGGGATCCAGAGTCCGTTGCCCCAGGTGCTGATGAAACAACCATTGTGGGGGAATCTGAAGATAATGTCCCCGTTGCTGACATGCCAACCGTTTTGGGGGATCCAGAGACTGAAATCCCCGTAGCTGAAGTGTCAAATGTTTTGGGGGAAACAGATGTGAACAAGGAACCGAACCAGACTGAAGCCGGAGCTGACAAATGAAGATCAAAAGGCTGAATCCCTCCCTAGGGGGAATATTGAAGATCAATGTAGGGAGGAATTCATTATTTTGTTTAGCTTGATTGTATAGTTTAGTTTACTTTGTAATGTTGACTTTTGGTAGGCTAGCGAAACTACCGAGCGAAACTGTAGTTTCGCTCGGTACATAGTTTAGACTGTCTCAGTGACAGTTTCGCTTGGCCAGTGAAACTGCCAGCGAAAATGTTCACTGGACAGTATATATATGTCGCCTTGTGCAGCATTTTTGTAACTTTTGCAACATTGGTGAACCCTAATACAAGAAATCGTTTATTGGTGAGTTTTGGTGACGGCTAGGAGCATTTCTTACTATTTTTGTAGCTTGTAATCATCTCTTATCAATCTTTGGTTCATGTTGTGATTGTTCAAGGCTAGAAAACCATTTTAGCAATTGAGAATCATCTATTGTTGTTATTTCTTTGGTTTTCTTCTCAAAAACACCTTCATTTGCACTGATAAAGATCAGTGAGGACCAACATTGCAGGATTAGAAATTTTGGCTAAACTACAAATTTTGACTATTTAAAACGTTACCGCGTCCCCGGTAACGGCGCCATAAACTTGATGTGTTGTTTAGTGTCTATGAAAAGTGGGGTCCTACACTATCAAATTTTAAATTTATAAATTGGTTATTCACCAGGGGACTATACCAATACACTAAGGTAAGTATACCTGTCGTGCGTAGCACGGTGTTGGTAAACACCGGGTTGTCGAACCTCAGGGACACGAACTTTGTTAAAAACAGTCAATTTATAATTCAGCCGGTTTTTGTTTTTATTTTGAAAATTGATTTTAATTTAGAAAACTGGAAATGACAGTAATTAAATTGTTGTTTGGAAAACAGATATTGGTAAAGGATCACTTAGGCTTGGCTCCTCCAACTTAGGTTTGACAAGTCTATCGGTAATGCATTCTAACTTATCTCTAGGATGAACTGGGGTCCTAAGACAAGGCTTACCTAGTTCCTAGGGATAGGTTCACGTTTAGGGTTATAGACACGCCCTACACGGTTACTACTAGTCCATTGTGAAGTACTGATAAGGTTGCGGTTTATGAAGTGCCCTAGGCTGGGTCCCGAGTTAACGGTGGCTCAACTCACAACTGGTCGAAGGGTTAGGATAGGTATGGCCCTAATGGTCTTAGAGTTATGAAGCAGTTAGAATTGGGTTGATAGGTTGACCTGGTAGGTCCTATACACGACTAAGCAGGAACAGACCTGAGCTATCAATGAATTCTTGACTACTTGACAATGGCAAGGGTATCTACTAGCTAAGGGTAAGGTGATTTCTCACTCAAACTCTATGGTGGACTCCTAATTGAATCCTAGGGTTTCCCTAATGATCGTGGCTATTTCTAGTCACGCGTACGCCACAGATTCTGTTGTTTGGCTATACAATAGTCTCCTAACGATAGATGGCTTTGCAGCTAGGGTTAGGATTCCACAAGACCAGAGATTGTCTAGAGACAATAAAGGAATTCAATTTATCAACCATATCAAAGCAATCATAATGTTTACTTCATAAATGCAAAATATAAGCAAAACCGATACAATATTAAAGTCAAACCATGGTTGGATTCGCTTCGCCTAAGCGATACGATGAGTTTAGCCAACCATATTAATGTTTAAAAAAGAGTAAATCAGATTCAAACAAGAATTCATGAGTAAAAATAAATACAATACCAACTCGTAGCTCGAAATGATGAAAGACGCTAATTTCCGACTCGTCGAAGGCTTCAAATATTCAAAGGGCTTCAACGAGGGCTTTCTCTGGCTTCTTTTCTGCTCCCCAAGATGTCCTAAATGGTGGAAATGAGCCCTCTATTTATAGGGTCCGAAATCTGAAAATTTCCAAAAATGTGTCCAGGCCGTGAAAGGGCTTTCATGGCTTGCAGATCAGGCCGTGAAAGGGTTGTTGGCGATGACTGGGCACTGTTTCTTGGTTACACGGCCAGGACTGGGTCTTTACGGCCGTGAAGGGGCTTTCACAACATGCAAGCCAGGCCATGAAAGAGTTTTCATCGGTGACTTGTCTGCGGCTCAGCATCACAGCTTGATCAAGTGCTTCATAGCTTGGGCTAGGCCGTGAAAGGGGGTCTCACGGCCTGCAAGCCGTGAAGTTTTTCAGCAATTTTTTATTTTTTCTTCTGCATTTGATCGGTTGACCCGAACTTCGTTTTCCATGCCAAGCCTGTTTTAACCTGTAAACTCATGATGTTCATCAATAACAAATGTAATTTGACATTTTCAAGTTTATTTTGACGTTTTTAGCCCGAAATCAGTTATCTTTTCATATCCAATACCACACACATCAAGGCTGATTTCCAAACTTATTGTACGAATGGTTCTTTGCTGGATCGGGCACGGGCATGTCGGGTTAGGCACGGGGCCTGCTAAGCTCCAACTTCACAAAATCTTCTGTTTTTCTTGCATTATTTGTTCCTTTTGTGACTTTGGCTTAGTAGAACCTGAAAAACTACAAAGAAGACAAAAACACTGTTTCTTTGTGATAGTTTGTGAAATTTTACCCAATACGCGAGGGATATTTGTTTAATAAAACATCTATATTCTTAGGAATATCAACTAGGTGTTAGGGTGATGGATGTGGTACAAGGAAAAAGGTGATGGGAGGTTTAAGGTTGTGTAGGTGATGATGAGGTGAATAGTTATTGTTTTATGGTTGGGTGATTAGTAAGTGATTAGGAAAAGTAAGTAGAGGTGGTGGTTTTGTTACTATAAATCGATGGAGGGTGTTCGATGTCGGGTTTGTTCGTGAATGAGGGACGGTTTGGAGGGGTTCAAAGGTGACAACGAGTTGGATCATGCATGGCGTGGACGTGCATGGCGGATGTCAGGTTCAAGATGATGGGTTAGATTCAAGAAAAGAAATGAAACAAGTCTTCTTTAAACATGATTGGTTTTAACTGATGATAAACGTTTACCAAAATTATTTTATAAAAACCTCATGGTTTCTCGTTATAAAAATACTAAACGTTAAATAATAATGATTTATTATTGAACGTAGTCGATAAATAAATAATTAAACGCTATCGTTTTATTGATTATTTTACGTCATAATGTTACGAACTTTGCACGTATAACAAAATACTACAAAGGTGACGAGATAATATAAAAAAAATTTTATATTAAATTACACATATTGTCGTGAAACGTTTCTTATTATTAAAATTCCACCGAATATATATATATATATATATATATATATATATATATATATATATATATATATAATATCCTTGTTTTTAAAGTTGATTGTCGAAATGATAATGTAAGGTTACGCCAAGACTAACGGATAGTTGCATAATACGTTATTTAGGTTAACGAACACAAATTTATGCATATAGTTTCAGTAAATTAAACGATAAATTTATATAATTTGACTTGGAAAACTTACGGGTTGTCACATCTATGTTGTCTTATATTTGTAGATTCCCATTGGTGCTTTTTGCATATTATTTTTGGAGGATATGTGTCACACCCCCCTCCGCCGCCCCCTGCTAGGTGCGGGGAGGGTGTGGGACCGGCTGTCCGTATCAATTCCCAAGGCACCAACTAAATAACAAACATATAAGCACGTATAACGCACATCTAGTCCTCACAGTGAAACCCTAGGCCGACTTTGAAACAAGGATGCACAGGGCACCTCTTAGCCAACCTAATAGAATCGATAGTCACCAGATATGACCCAGGACTGAACAAACAAGAGATACATATATATCAAGGAAAACATAGTCATAACATGTATTCAGAAACAAACATCAGTTGTTTATTATACAGAGCCATATTCTTAGAGACAACAACCATCAGAATAATCCAAGATCAGATTAGGTCCTCACCTACACTTGTTTACCTACAACATAAGTCAATCACAGAGTCAACAACATACGTTGTTGCTGAGTCGTAACTAACATTATCATATTAACAGTTTTTAAACACATACAGATTATGAATTTATCATGCCGCACCCAAGGTCAACACTCAAATACTCTACGGGCACGTTGTGCGTAGCAGTACGCCCTCTACGAGTAGTTTTTAAGTTCAACATAAAAGTACATATTCCCCCTAATAAATTTTTTTAATACTAGAGGATCTGGGTGAATATGAATCGTTCAACTATAACGGCCACTATAATCCCTTATATGTCTAGTGGTCTCAACCTTAATGAGCAGAAAGTCTCTAATGACCCACACAGGGCATTCCGACTCACAGTGTTCGACAAGATAATCATAACAGATATATAATATACATCAGAACATAAATGTGATCTCAATCAGTTAATTAAATGAAGGAAGTCAAAGGACTCACAGTAATGAAATCATAAATAGAGTTCAAGACAGAATCCGAGATTCGCCTAGAATATCCTATCTCCGGTTTCTAGCAACCTATCAGAATTATCGTATATATCCTTGTTATATACAATGTTCACATGTCCGTTAATGATATCAGGTTCAAAGTATTATGGAATATAGTTACTAGATCAACAGGCTAAGTTTTTGGTTAACTTAGAATTACGACAATTATTCTGTCATTTTTCCCCACAGGCGTACAGCTTAGAATAGAACATTTCTGGGCGGTACGCGTCAATTGATAGACTGAGTTTCGGATTCACTGGTTTAGGCGTACTGCTCAGAATAAGGCACATTTGGGCAGTACGTGTCATTCAACATTCTGAGTTCCTAGTTTCAGATTTAGGCGTACCGCTTCGTTGGATCGATATTTGGGCGGTACGCTGTAATCTGTTGGCTGGTTACTGTTCTAAATTTTTAGGCGTACCGCTCTGCATGTACAGATTTTGGGCGGTACGCCCAAATCTGGCCCGACTATTTTGTCTTTTAGTGCCATTTTTACATTTTGATGTTTTGGGTCCAGAATGTCTGTTGGATCAGTAGTATACCATATTGGGGTTTATCAGTGGTTTATTTATAGTTTATATCCTTTTACTTAAGCCATAACCCTAGTTCCCGAACTTTCCATATATGGTAAATTTCATTGTTTTGACCCTCATTTCACACGAATATCATTATGGGCAGAATTCTCCTGATTTAATGGCCTATTCCCTTTTAGAATCACTGGTCAAATATGGGTATGTTCATCTATTTCATTAAATGTTTCCAATTATAGGAAAAATTAACATGCATACATAAAGGGTTGTACCTTGTGAAGGAATTCTTGTACAACTGAGTTTTTCTGATATCCTTGCTTCCTTAGGTCTCCAATCAAGCTCTTTAAAGCAGATGTGTGGCTGCATGTATGATCCATGATCATATTATGAAAGTATGATTACAAAGAACCCTAAATAACTTTCTTAAAAAAAAATCATGATATCCTTACCTTGATTATACTTGAATTCAACTTCCACACTCTTTATCCACCACCAAAGTGAGCCAACACCACTGAGTTGATGAAAACTTGGGCAATGGTTGAGAGATACATCAAGTAAACATAGCCTTGATATGTAAATGGGTGATTAGGAAGCTTACCTTTGAAGATCAACCCCTCCACAAGGTTCCTAGAGTTGGAAAAGGATAGTGACAGAGCTCTGGGACAACAATGAAGATGCTCTAGTCGGAAATGAGCAGAACTCACAAGTGTGTAGTATAAAGGCCAAAATCCTTGTTTATAACGATTTGAAATTGAAGCGTACCCCCCCCAAAATACTTAGTTTGGGGCGTACCGCCCGATTTTTATGGTGCAGATGGGCAGGGATCCGATGGGTGCAGCAACCCGGCCCGTTTAACATCCGGGTAGCGTACCGCCTGAGATTTCCTCATCCTAGGCGTACCGCCTCAAATTGTGATCTTGAAACTTTTGAATATTTTTCCTTTAAAATTTCCAGCTCGGATCTTGATTTAGGCACAAAGGTTACACTCTCTCCCCCTTGAAAGGAATTCCGTCCCGGAATTCATTAGTTACTGATTGAATAAATGGGGGTATTTTCTTCTCATGTCTACTTCGGATTCCCACGTATACTCGGGGCTGTGACTAGCATCCCACTTGATTTTAACCATTGTAATTTTCTTCTTGCGCAACTTCTTTGTGATTCGTTCCACCTATTTCGATAAGCTGTTCCGTAAAATTCAGCTTTTTATCAATTTTGATTTTTTTAACGGAACCGCGAGAGCCTCAACTACCATACATTTCCGTAGATTTGATATGTGAAACACGTCATGAACTCCGCTAAGTTCCTCAGGCAATTCGAGTTAATAAGCTACTTCTCCCACTCTTGATATTATCTTGAAAGGTCCGATATATCGTGAACTTAATTTTCCTCTTTTTCTAAATCGATGTATACCCTTCCAGGGTGATATTTTTAACATTACCATATCTCCCTCTGCAAACTCAAGCAGTCTTTGACGTCGATCTGCATAACCCTTTTATCGGTCCTGAGCGGTTTTAAGACTCTTACGGATTTCCCTAATCTTTTCAGTAGTTTCCATGATTAGCTCAGGTCTTGTAAGTAGGCCTTCTCCCACTTCAGACCAACACACCGGTGTTCGACATTTCCTACCATACAACGCTTCAAACGGTGCCATTTGAATACTGGTATGGTAGCTATTATTATATGAAAATTCAACTAGTGGAAGATGGTCATCCCAACTACCGCCAGATTCTATAACACAAGATCTTAGCATATCTTCCAGTGTTTGAATCGTCCTCTCACTCTGCCCATCTGTTTGGGGATGATATGTTGTGCTAAATTTTAGCTTGGTCCCCATTGCTTCTTTAAAACTTTGCCAAAAATGAGAGGTGAATCTACTATCTCTATCAGAGATTATAGATTTTGGCACTCCATGTTTCGATATGATTTCGTTTACAAACAGTTTTGCTAGTTGCTTTCTATTGTAAGTTTCCGCCATCGGTAAGAAGTGAGCAGATTTTGTCAAACGGTCCATGACTACCCATATGGCATCATTTCCGCTCCTAGTTCTTAGAAGTTTTGTTACGAAATCCATAGTAATATCTTCCCACTTCCACTCGGGAAGTTCTATTCGCTGAAGACAACCGGCAGGCTTCTGATGTTCAGCCTTTACTTGTAAGCAAGTTGGGCATTTTTCAACATAGGCAGCAATTTCCTTTTTCATTCCTGGCCACCAATAATTGGCTCTCAAATTTTGATACATTTCGTCACCTCCTGGATGAAGCATGTATTTAGACTTGTGAGCTTCTCGGAGAATTACATCACGTAAACCTCCTTCTTTAGGCACCCATATTCGTTTACCTAATTCCCTTACAATAGTCATCATCTCATCCCGTTCGACATTTCAGTCAGCCATCTGCTTCTTTTGTGCTTCAATGATTTCTCCAATTAGATCCACGCTTACGTCTAACCTCAGGGCTCGAACTTGAAGTGGTTTAACTTTTTCCTTCCTACTTAGTGCATCTGCCACTACATTGGCCTTGCCTGGGTGATACTTGATTTGGAAATCATAATCGCTCAGCACCTCCATCCAGCGTCTTTGTCGCATATTTAACTCTTTTTTACTGAACAAATGTTGTAAACTTTTGTGATCAGAGAATATCACAAATTTTGTTCCATATACGTAGTGTCTCAAGAGAAAAAACTATCGCTCCTAGCTCCAAATCGTGAGTAGTGTAGTTCTTTTCATGCTTTTTGAGTTGTCTAGATGCATACGCAATTACCTTATCTTTCTGCATCAAAACACATCCGAGTCCATTTGTAGAGGCATCACAGTATACCACAAAGTTTTCAGTACCTTCTGGTAATGAAAGTATAGGAGCAGAGCTTAATTTCTGTTTAAGCAACTCAAAAGCATTTGTATGCTTAGGTTTCCAATCAAACTTCACATTCTTCTGGGTAAGGGATGTCAAAGGTGTGGCTATTTTTGAAAAATCCTGAATAAATATTCGATAATAACCAGCTAGTCCTAAGAAACGTCAAATTTCAGTAGGACTTTTTGGTTGCTCCCATTTAACAATAGCTTCCACCTTTGTTGGGTCCACTTGAATTCCAGCTTCACTGACGATGTGACCCAGAAATTGCACCTCTCGTAGCCGAAAGTCACACTTAGAAAACTTTACATAGAGCTTCTCGGATCGTAATATTTCCAATATCTTTCTCAGATGTCCACCATGCTCTTATCGGGTGCGAGAGTAAATCAGAATGTCGTCAATAAACACAATTACAAACTTATCGAGATATGGTTTGCACACTTGATTCATTAGATCCATGAACACTGCTGGCGCATTAATTAATCCGAAAGGCATAACCGTGAATTCATAATGTCCATACCTTGTTATAAACGCAGTTCTCGGGACGTCTTCCTCACGAACTCTGACTTGATGATATCCTGATCTCAAATCGATTTTCGAGAAATAACTAGCCCCTTGCAATTGATCAAATAAGTCATCGATTCTAGGCAAAGGGTATTTATTTTTTATGGTTACATGATTGAGGTCACGGTAATCGATGCACATCCACATTATGCCATCCTTCTTTTTCACAAAAAGTATCGGTGCTCCCCAGGGTGAAGAACTTAGTCTGATGAAACCTTTATCGAGAAGTTCCTGAAGTTGGTTCTTTAATTCTTGCATCTCAGAAGGAACGAGTCGGTATGGTGCTTTAGCAATCGGGGATGTTCCAGGTGCAAGCTCGATTTGAAACTCCACTTGTCGTTCTGGGGGCAATCCGGACAGCTCATCGGGGAACACATCCGGATATTCCGAGACTATAGGTACCTCTTCCAATTTCCTTTCTCGAGGCACTTCAACCAGATTTGCTAGATAAGCTTGATCTCCCTTACGAATACACTTTTCCGCTTTCAACCTAGATATTATCCTTGTTGGTTTTGTTTGTCTATCTCCAATGATCGTGTGACGCTTGTCGTCCACGGATTTTAGTTCCAAAACCTTTTCGGCACAACGAATCTTTGCTTGGTGTCGCGTGAGCCAATCCATTCCGAGAACTAGGTCAATATCACTTAGATCCATGGGGAGGAGTTCTAAGTCGAACGCGGTGTTCTCTTCTAAACGATAATTTCTAATTACATTGGAAATACTAATCTTCTGGCCATTAGCAGTTTCTACAACATAGGGCCTATCTAGCTTATGTATTGTACATTTTAGTTTAGGCACACAAGCAGAGGATATAAAACTCCTATTAGCACCAGAATTAAATAGAATGCTAACAATCATATTATTAACAGAAAACATACTGGAGATCACGTCGTCATTCACACGTGCCTCCTCGGCGGTCATGATATAGAGTCGGCGTTTACCTTTTAATGTTCCAGCTCCTGTGTTCTTTTCGTCTCTAGCGTTCTTCCTTTTCGGACACTCCAGGCATCTGTGTCCTTGCTCTTTACAATAGAACCAAACTACTAGTGATCTGCACTGCTGATGTGTAACATCCCAAAATTTTAATAATTTAGAATCCCCCGTTAACATCTAGTCAAGTAAAATTTCGTAGATAAATAACCCTTATGTTAACAAAAATTTTGATATCATGTAAAATATGGGATGAAATGGGTAAATAGGTATTTTGGTTTAAAAATTGAATCAATGAACTATATTGAGAGGCCAGAATTGTAAATGTGGAAAAAATAGAATAAGTAAAAAGGAGAAAAGAGGGAGGAGGTCGTTCATACGACCTCAAGATCAATCTCCACCCCTCTTCTTCCCTAAATCTCGAAATTCTGCAATTTGCAAGCTTAGGCTGCGATTTTGGTGCATCAATTCAAAATATAAGAGTGTTTTTTAGTCCTAAACACATTCTTGAAGCAAGTAAGTAAAACCCCCTCTATGTTGCATGTGTAGGTCACGAATTTAGGACCTCAAATCTGCAAATTGATGGATGTTTTATAAGTCTTATGATGCTAGAAACCTTATATGTTGCATAGTTTTACATCTTGTGTAACAATTGGTGAAGTAGTCACCAATTTCCCCTACTTGAACCTCCATGTTAGATGACCACTTAAGAGAGTGGTGAAATTGCTTGCATTAGTTAAATTCTTGCTTGAATATGGTATTATATGATGAATTGATAATGGGTTGGTGATGGATTTCACCAACGCTAGGTTAAATGGTTAATTGGAGATTCAAGGGATGGGGTTATGTGTGTGCATATATGTATGCACACAACGTGTTCGATAGAATGCCTAAGTGAGATTTATTGTGTGGATTCATGACTAAATGTAGGAATGTTACATTACTAAGAATCATGAAATAGGAACATGCGTAAAATGTGAAATCCATGATTAAATAATGTGTTAAATGGAATGATGTAAAACCATAAAAGTGATAAAAATCTAGTTGTGAGGCTGTTTTGAAAGTGTTGTATAAGATCACTCGTATGTCCGTTTGGGATGTATGATATACGGTCGAAAATCTTGTTGTGAATACTATGTTTCGTGTTTGAACACTAGAAGCTGATTCTGACTTATAATGGGTCAAAACGACACACCAACATGGCCATTTAATTTTCCAGCAAGTTGTTGGAAATAAATGTAGCTGCTGTCCTGTTTTTAAAAATGATGTATAAAATCATAGAAAATTGTTAGAAGGTCTGCCATATACGCCTAGAAAGGTATTTCAGTGTACTACCTTTCATCTTTTAACATGAAATGCTAGAAAAATTCGTAGAGGGGTCAAAAAGGACCATTACAGCAGCACTGCTGAAAAATATGGTACAAGAATTCATTTTTATAAAAATCTCGAATCTTGTAAGGATGGAAGAGTTGATTTCTCATGTATATTATAACACATATATGATGATTAGTTGATGTTATATTGGTCTTAATTATGAATAATGAGATCATGAAGCGTAGTAGATGACGTTATTAGTCATAGAATTGAAAAGCTTATGATGATGTCTAAATACTTGCAATTCGTGTAGGATTGTATGAAAGTATGAAAAAGATGCATGATGCTATACTCTGGTTTCTTATTAATTTAATTATGTGTTAAACATATAATGGAGTACCTATCTAAAGGGGTAACGTCAAAGTTATGCCCAAATGACTAGTTTGACCTTTAAAAGTCAAACTAGCCTAAGTTATGAATTGATGAATTATGAGGTAGTTAAATCCATGAAAATGGAAGCGGTTTGTTATGGAAACTAACCTAATCATTTTATGGATATGAAATGATAGTTGATCTTGATGGGCTAGCTAGGTGAAGCTTGCAATCGGATGTGTCAACCGGATAAAGTGAAGGTGGAAATGCTCACATGGATGCAAGGTAAGTACAACTTACACTTACTTAAGTAAGAATAAAACTCATTAACTATATAATGAGTCTTACTTAAGAATACAAACGGAAGTGTTACATTGAGTAGAATTTGAATCAAAATAATCATGCAAGGCATGATAAGAAAACCCGTTAGAGCATGACGCCTATGGGTAGAATGTAGAAAGTAACATAGCTTATGTTACAAGTAGTAGAAATGAAAATATGTGATTGCTTACAAATAGAATAAATCATGAGTAATACTAAGGGGTGATGAATGGTTCTAGGAACCATGAAGCCCAATTGCCAAAGGTTTCCTCAACGTCTAAATTTGACCATAGTAAGATTCGATGGAATCAATAAACGAATAACAAGTTACAATGAGCGGAAATGGGTTTTTGGAGCCCAAGCCATGTAACAAGGAAAGGAGGATCATAAATGGTTTATAGAACCATAGATCCCAAAAACCTAGATGTGGTCAAATGGGGCATTGGGGAATATCAAGAGCAAGGACCCGTCTTAACGGGTCAAATGTATAAATTGGTCATTTGGACATTATCTACAATGGTTATGCAATCCAATGACAAGTAGATTAATAAGAATGTAATTATGTGTCTTGGAACATAGAAACTCAAACAAAATGGTAAAGTAAGGAATTTGATCCTTAATAGATGTGCAAAGACCAATCAAGGTTTGCGCATACAATCATGATTATGCTTAATTTTTGTATACGTGAATATAGTTGCAAAATACACGTTGTAGACCTTATTTGGTTCATAACTTTCTGGATTGAAACAAGGAAATCGCCTTAACGGGTCAAACGGGTCGGGTGAACCCGGGGTTGGCTATGGTATCGTAACCATGACTAAGGTATGTATTTTGCCTTATAAACTTGTTTTAAAATAGTGATTTGAAGGCCCGGAATGGCTGGGAGAAGTCCCTAAAGAATCTGGATGAATTTGGCAAAATTGGTGAAAAACCATAAAAATATTCTAAGTATGAAACTGGCCAAAATCGGCCAAATCCCTGGAAATGTGTCTCCAAGCGTATTGCTTGGAGCAAGACAATTAAGAGGCGATACGCCTAAAATTTTAGGCGTATCGCTTGGAAATAATGGAGATCTAGGCGATACGCCTAGGAACCCTTTTTCTGAATTTAATTGTTAATTATCATTGTTGATGATGTTTATACATGTTTATGCAATAGAAACTCACTATTGAAAGTGAGTAAATTGCAAGTAAAAAGGGGAAGCTCGAAGGATGCTCATCAGGACGATTGAAGAACCGATCACCCAAAGAACGAACAACCCATCCTGTATTGCGGTAAAAAGGACTTATGTACAAGTTAATGAACATTTTTGGATGTCAAACTCAGTACTAGTATATTTCGTAAATGGGAACCACACTGATGGTGTTTATGATTGTTAAATCATTTGTTTTGTACCAAAAAAAAAATCTGTGACAAATTTTTAACGATGTAAATTGTTAAGTTTGGCATCAAATTGTATGTGGGTGTTACAATTTGGTATCAGAGCCATGGTTTGAGAGAATTAAGTACTCGGGAGTATTTGAACTCAAACCTTAAGGGATTGGGGAAAAGTGATCGGTTCAAGCTTGATGAAGCGTCCGGGCAAGGTATATAACCTCCAACTGAATATTGAAATTGCATTTAATATGAATGAATGTTCTTATATGCCTGTAAAGGCAGAATTATTAGCTAGCACTCGGGAAACGAACGGGGGAGGTGTATTCTCACCTGAACCGGGAAATGCGTGAGTGAAGTGTCCCAGGTAGAAACGGGGTAATGCTAAGGCTAGAAACCTCGTATAAACCTGGGGGGAGATATTGGCTATGACCAATATAATATATATGTGAGTAAAGTGTCCCAGGTAGAAGTGGGGTAATACTAAGGCTAGAAACCTCGTATAAACCTATGGGAAAGGGATATCGGCTACGACCGATATAATGTATAAAAACCTTGCTGCGGTAAGGGTAAATAAAAGCTGTTAAACTAATGAAAAACCTTGTTCTGCAGATCAATGGACCATGATGGCGGTGATCTTATAGAGAAACAAAGAAAGGAGGCTTGAGAGCCCAAATATCAATGAGGCAGCTAGAAACGGGGTAAAGTCTAGGCGAGAAACCTCGTATAAACCTGTGGAAAGTTATTGGCCATGACCAATAAAACTTAGAAAACCTTGCCAAGGGCAAAGGAAATCTGAAATTGATAGGTGATTCTTGAATCCTACTATGTTAGGATCATGTTATTGCTTTGTAAGGACCATATAATAGTCAAGCATGAAACAATGGGTGAAAAAGGTTCTAGGGAGACACCACCATGTATCATGCGGTATATGATCATAAATTGTTCATCGGAACCATAGATCATAAATGAAATGAAAATTTTATAAAGGTAACAAGATAGCATTGTGACAAGTAATTGTGCAATGTGGTGTCTTGAATAGAAATTTGTAACAATATAGCATTGTGACATATAATTCGGTAATGTTGTATCTTGAAACATGCGAATAGTTATGTTCATATGGGTAACCTTGCTATAGGTAAGGAAAACCCTAAAAGTGGTCAAATGTGACACGTTGATTTTGCAGGAAATTTGTACTCAAGCAAGTGGATGAATGATGACACATATGACTTCAAAATGCATTGGGCTAGGACTCGAATGCATAATGGGCATGTGCTAAGGTACAACCACGTGGGACTACCCAACCTGGATTACACTTTGATAAATGGTAATGCATACACATGTGTCTAAATAGAGTCAAAATAAGAGTTTGGACACATGAGGTCATAATTTGAAATTGAAATATAAAGAAAGAGGAAATTGGTGACGAACGACTCTGTAGGAGCCGTGAAGCCAATATAATGAATGGGAAATCGGTGATGAACGACTCTGTATGAGCCATGAAGCCAATATAATGAATGGGGAAATGGTGAAGAACGACTCTATAGGAGCCATGAAACCAATGTAATGAATGTGGCAATTGGTGAAGAACAACCCAGGAGGGGGTCGTAAAGCCAATAATTTGAAACAAGGTTACATTTGGGACATCCTTGGATGTACACAAGTTAAGCCTTATATGGAATTGTCATAAATGAATGATTAACGAATAACCATGGAACTAATGAGTCGAAATGGTCATATGTTTTAATTGGCAAAACCGTCCTAACGGTTGAATCATGTTTATTATGCGATATCATGAATGGTTAAAAGATATCGAATTTATATACTGCGAGTGACTTAAAGTGATTTGGGATAAACCCAAGTCTAGAATTGATTAAAAATATGAAATGGAAAATAAGAATAGGGAGAAACGGGTTATTGCATATGCTAGAACACCTGTAACCCTATGAAATGACTAGACGTTTAACAAAAGGTAAAAATGTAACCTTGATTGAACGCAAAAAAAAAAAAAAAAAAAAAAAAAAAAACCATAATGTTGAATTATGTTGGTTATCATGTACATCTTGAATGACTAACATTTGTTAGGAGGTTGATCGACCCAATATCATGGGTGAGACCCACAAGCATAGATGAGTGTGAAAGTAGGGAGGACGCTGGAAGCGACCGTTCCTGAAGACGCGCAGAGGATTGCCATGCAAGTAACTATCCTCAAAATATTCTAAATACATGTTAAATGAATGATAAACGTTAGCTAAATGGTTCAAAGGAACCATGGCAACGTTAAAAAAAATAAAAAATAAAAAAATAAAAAAATAGTCAAAGTATGGCACAAGGGAGGAAAATGGTTCAAGAAAACCATTATCATGTGCCATGAGGTAACTAATCATAAATGGTTTGCAGGAACCATAGATCATTAGGGGAAAACTGGATAGTAGATGTGGAATGTGAATGATGCCCGAAATATAGAGCCCAAGTTAATGGGTCAAATAGGTTGAAATAGATAGACGGTCCGTAGGAACCATACTAGAATGCAAAATTTGCCTAATGATATTTATGACTAGTTGAAACCCATGCTAATGGGTCAAATAGATTAAATGGCTCTAAGGAGCCACACTTATGAAATTTCTATATTGTAGGATTACATGGCTAATTAAAACAAAGTAAATGGTTTGAAAAAAAAATCAATCATGATATATCAGAACATGAGGTGTGACTATAAATGGTTCATAGGATCCATAAATAGTCAAGAATTTGGTAACAATGGATGTAAATGGGTCATAGGACCCATCATCATGTACCAAAGGAAAATGATCATAAATGGTTCATGGGAACCATGAATCAAAGTTAGTCAAATTGTTATGCCAGACCCATAAGATTGTGGTAATCTAGATATGAAACTCATGATAGTAAGTTAAATTGGGTTGGATGACTCCAAAGAGTCAAAATGATATGTTTATGTGATGTAGTGTTATATGATGACTTCAATTGTTGAATATATGATCCATCAATGATACGGTCATGATAGGGGCACACCTAATGGCAACCCAAATTAGGCAAAAGTCCTATGAAGACGAAAGCCGGAGACCCATTGAGTTCAAAAAGGGAAATATGGTGTTGGTAAAAGTATCTCCATGGGAGGGTGTGATCCGCTTTTGAAAGCGGGGTAAGTTAAGTCCTAGGTATATAGGTCCGTTTAAGAGTCTAGCCCGAGTGGGTAATATGGCCTACCAGTTGAAACTACCCGTAGAGTTGAGTGGACAAAAGCTCAACAATGTGGAAGGCCTATCACGATTTTAGACCGCAAGGTAAAGAAGCTACGAAATAAAGTAGTGAACCAAGTATTGGTTCAATGGGAGCATAGAAAAGGCTCCAACTTGACGTGGGAAATTGAAGATGAGATGCAACGCTACTGCCCTCATCTATTCGATATGTAAATCGTTTCGGGGACGAAACCACTTTAAGGGGGTGGAGTTGTAACATCCCAAAATTTTAATAATTTAGAATCCCCCGTTAACGTCTAGTCAAGTAAAATTTCGTAGATAAATAACCCTTATGTTGACAAAAATTTTGATATCATGTAAAATATGGGATGAAATGGGTAAATAGGTATTTTGGTTTAAAAATTGAATCAATGAACTAAATTGAGGGGCCAGAATTGTAAATGTGGAAAAAATAGAATAAGTTAAAAGGAGAAAAGAGGGAGGAGGTCGTTCATACGACCTCAAGATCGATCTCCACCCCTCTTCTTCCCTAAATCTCGAAGTTCTGCAATTTGCAAGCTTAGGCTGCGATTTTGGTGCATCAATTCAATATATAAGAGTGTTTTCTAGTCCTAAACACATTCTGGAAGCAAGTAAGTAAAACCCCCTCTATGTTGCATGTGTAGGTCACGAATTTCGGACCTCAAATCTGCAAATTGATGGATATTTTATAAGTCTTATGATGCTAGAAACCTTATATGTTGCATAGTTTTACATCTTGTGTAACAATTGGTGAAGTAGTCACCAATTTCCCCTACTTGAACCTCCATGTTAGATGACCACTTAAGAGAGTGGTGAAATTGCTTGCATTAGTTAAATTCTTTCTTGAATATGGTATTATATGATGAATTGATGATGGGTTGGTGATGGATTTCACCAATGCTAGGTTAAATGGTTAATTGGAGATTCAAGAGATGAGGTTATGTGTGTGCATATATGTATGCACACAAGGTGTTCGATAGAATGCCTAAGTGAGATTTATTGTGTGGATTCATGACTAAATGTAGGAATGTTACATTACTAAGAATCATGAAATAGGAACATGCATAAAATGTGAAATCCATGCTTATATAATGTGTTAAATGGAATGATGTAAAACCATAAAAGTGATAAAAATCTAGTTGTGAGGCTGTTTTGAAAGTGTTGTATAAGATCACTCGTATGTCTGTTTGGGATGTACGATATACGGTCGAAAAGCTTGTTGTGAATACTATGTTTCGTGTTTGAACACTAGAAGCTGATTCTGACTTATAATGGGTCAAAACGACACACCAACATGGCCATTTAATTTTCCAGCAAGCTGTTGGAAATAAATGTAGTTGTTGTCCTGTTTTTAAAAATGATGTATAAAATCATAGAAAATTGTTAGAAGATGTGCCATATACGCCTAGAAAGGTCTTTCAGTGTACTACCTTTCATCTTTTAACATGAAATGCTAGAAAAACTCGTAGAGGGGTCAAAAAGGACCATTACAGCAGCACTGCTGAAAAATATGGTACAAGAATTCATTTTTATAAAAATCTCGAATCTTGTAAGGATGGAAGAGTTGATTTCTCATGTATCTTATAACACATATATGATGATTATTTGATGTTATATTGGTCTTAATTATGAATAATGAGATCATGAAGCGTAGTAGATGACGTTATTAGTCATAGAATTGAAAAGCTTATGATGATGTCTAAATACTTGCAATTCATGTAGGATTGTATGAAAGTATGAAAAAGATGCATGATGCTATACTCTGGTTTCTTATTAATTTAATTATGTGTTAAACATATAATGGAGTACCTATCTAAAGGGGTAACGTCAAAGTTATGCCCAAATGGCTAGTTTGACCTTTAAAAGTCAAACTAGCCTAAGTTATGAATTGATGAATTATGAGGTAGTTAAATCCATGAAAATGGAAGCGGTTTGTTATGGAAACTAACCTAATCATTTTATGGATATGAAATGATAGTTGATCTTGATGAGCTAGCTAGGTAAAGCTTGCAATCGGATGTGTCACCGGATAAAGTGAAGGTGGAAATCCTCACATGGATGCAAGGTAAGTACAACTTACACTTACTTAAGTAAGAATAAAACTCATTAACTATTTAATGAGTATTACTTAAGAATACAAACGGAAGTGTTACATTGAGTAGAATTTGAATCAAAATAATCATGCAAGGCATGATAAGAAAACCCGTTAGAGCATGACGCCTATGGGTAGAATGTAGAAAGTAACATAGCTTATGTTACAAGTAGTAGAAATGAAAATATGTGATTGCTTACAAAAAGAATAAATCATGAGTAATACTAAGGGGTATGAATGGTTCTAGGAACCATGAAGCCCAATTGCCAAAGGTTTCCTCAACATCTAAATTTGACCATAGTAAGATTCGATGGAATCAATCAACGAATAACAAGTTACAATGAGCGGAAATGGGTTTTTAGAGCCCAAGCCATGTAACAAGGAAAGGAGGATCATAAATGGTTTATAGAACCATAGATCCCAAAAACCTAGATGTGGTCAAATGGGGCATTGGGGAATATCAAGAGCAAGGACCCGTCTTAACGGGTCAAATGAATAAATGGGTCATTTGGACATTATCTACAATGGTTATGCAATCCAATGAAAAGTAAATTAATAAGAATGTAATTATGTGTCTTGGAACATAGAAACTCAAACAAAATGGTAAAGTAAGGAATTTGATCCTTAATAGATGTGCAAAGACCAATCAAGGTATGCGCATACAATCATGATTATGCTTAATTCTTGTATACGTGAATATAGTTGCAAAATACACGTTGTAGACCTTATTTGGTTCATAACTTTCTGGATTGAAACAAGGAAATCGCCTTAACGGGTCAAACGGGTCGGGTGAACCCGGGGTTGGATATGGTATCGTAACCATGACTAAGGTATGTATTTTGCCTTATAAACTTGTTTTAAAATAGTGATTTGAAGGCCCGGAATGGCTGGGAGAAGTCCCTAAAGAATCTGGATGAATTTGACAAAATTGGTGAAAAACCATAAAAATATTCTAAGTATGAAACTGTCAAAAATCGGCCAAATCCCTGGACATGTGGCTCCAAGCGTATCGCTTGGAGCAAGACAATTAAGAGGCGATACGCCTAAAATTTTAGGCGTATCGCTTGGAAATAATGGAGATCTAGGCGATACGCCTAGGAACCCTTTTTCTGAATTTAATTGTTAATTATCATTGTTAATGATGTTTATACATGTTTATGCAATAGAAACTCACTATTGAAAGTGAGTAAATTGCAAGTAAAAAGGGGAAGCTCGAAGGATGCTCATCAGGACGATTGAAGAACCGATCACCCAAAGAACGAACGACCCATCCTGTATTGCGGTAAAAAGGACTTATGTACAAGTTAATGATCATTTTTGGATGTCAATGGGAACCACACTGATGGTGTTTATGATTGTTAAATCATATGTTTTGTACAAAAAAAGAATCTAGGACAAATTTTTAGCGATGTAAATTGTTAAGTTTGGCATCAAATTGTATGTGGGTGTTACATGATGCGTGTGCCCCTCCTTTCCACAATTTTTTCACTTTTCTGCCTGCGACCTTTTGAAATCCCTTTCATCATTTCTTCTTCCTTGGTCATTTCTTCCAAATTTACCTCTCCTATTATCCCGTCCTTTATCACTGAACTTCCTCTTATTCCCAGAAATATCCACTTTAATTCCCACTGTTCTGATCCATTCATCGGCCAAGGTACCCTTCAGGCTTATAGTAGATGCCAAAGTATTGGGACGTGCAGATCTCACGTCTGCCCTTATTTTGGGGCTCAATCCCCATACAAACCTCCTAATCTTGGAAGTTTCTGATTTTGCCATGTGGGGTACTAGATTCAACAACTCGTTATACTTATTGATGTAAGTCATGTAGTCGGCTCCATTCATCGTTAGGTTAATAAATTCATTTTCAAGTCTTTCCGCTTCATTTCTGGGATGAATTTTTCCATGACCATTGCGCAAAATGCTTTCCAATCCATGCGATAAGCATTCTTTTTCCCAAGAAGACTCAATTCCACTTTCCACCAGTTTAATGCCACTCCCTTGAAGGATTGGGATGCAAATCTCACCATATCCTTAGTAGCACAATCACTGATATCCAAGGCAGCTTCAGTTTCTTCCAACCAGTTCAGGGCATCGATAGCCCCCTTATCTCCCATGAATATGCTAGGGTTACTAGCCATATACGTCTTATAGGAGCATCCTTTCTTCACCTCATTCTCTGACTTAGGTTCTTTACTCCTTGACCTTTTTCTGGGGCCTCTTGTACGACTTTTATGATCATGACTGCGACTCCGACGAGTCCTGCTCCTACTGTGAGCTGATGAGTCAGTTCTAGACTCAGTTGTTCGCGATCGATATCTTGCAGACCCCTTTGATCTGGAAACGACAGTTTTGCTTCTTGGTGATTCACTGGATCTCTCTGAACCAACATGCGTCTTTCCCTGCCTTTTCTCTTTAGTGACTAACGAGGGCAACGCCTTTGAAATTCCTTGAGCTATAAGCTCGTGGAGTCTTTCCTCTTGCTCTTTCTGTCTCAGTTGTTCAGACGTAAGTGGTTCTCTTACCTTACTGTGTACGGAGTGATCATCACGATCATCTTCCTCGTCGTAGTCATCTTGACGAGTTTTGCTCGTTCCTGTTTTCGACATTTTGCTTAAAGCAATACCAGATTGACAGATTAACACACATTTAACTTAGTTGACATGTATTTGTAATCAGAGTTTATATTCCCTTGCACATACTAGTGTCATAAGGAACATATTCATATCAGGGTTGTTGTACTCTTTTGGCTTTCCGGATTACCATATTGTGGTTACCGGTATCGTTACCATGTTATGACTATGATCAGAATAAAATCACATACGCACGAATCCTTAGGGGTGGTCTAATGATCCGATCCTCCTACAGTTACTATGTATCCTGATTTTTCATCACTATGATACTCAAAGGTTATTAAAAAACAACAGACAATCATTTATTTCATAACGATACACACTCGTCTTAGCGGTTCAACCGCTTTACAAAACAAAGCACACACATTCAAACCATACTCAAACAAGGCTACGAAATAACACACAATAGATAACATAATAATTTATTAGACACATCACACGAGATTTCTGCCATCACAGTTCATGCTAATGTCCTTGCTTCTAGTCCTTGCTTCTTCCAAAAGATGTCAGATGTTTGATGTGGGACGACACCTTCTTAGCTTCTTCTGCCATTTTGTTTTCCTTTTTCAACTGCTTCTCCAGCCTTTTTGTTAAAGCTTTATTTTCTTCCCTGAGAGCATCAATCACCGGAGAGTTAGGTCCTGAATGATCTGCATACGGGGTTGGGTCGAAAACTAGGCCTGGTCCTAAAAAAGATGATCTTGGTAGATCCTGATATGATCCATACGGAACATATGGATATGCAAAAGGCGGAAAAGGCATGTATGACTGCTGCATAAGTGGGGAAGTCGATTACTGATATGGTTGTGGCGGATAAAATGATGGTTGTGGTGGATAATACGGCATACCCGTGGCGTATGGTTCCTGAACAGGAGTTGGATATATGAAAGGCTGCTGATAGGTGGATGGCTGCTGGAACCCAGGTGGCTGCTGAAATGAGGAACTCTGATGGTACACAGGTGGCTGCTGATATGCAGACGGTGGTTGACTGTTAGACCTTAGTAAGTGGGGAAAACTGTAACGTTCAGACACGGGTTAACTGCTCTAGCCCTGCATCATTGCAGCTACATACGGGTCCCTAATATCATTTGCCAAAGCTGCGATAGGATCCTGTATTGGAACATCCACAAGATTCCCCATTTGAGGAAAAGTTGCAATGGGATCATGTTGCATAGGAACCGATTCCTCGGGTCCTTCTTCAATAGCTGCTGCATAAGCTGGGGAGGCATACACATGTTGGGAATGATGTTCTGAGTGATAGCTTACCGTGTGCCCTACAGATACTGTAATTACTACCTGTTGTACAAGAATGGTCTCGTCACCAATTTCTTCAGGTTCCTCCTCAGGATCTTCTTAGTCCGTCCCTACATCACGAGCATTCCATTCCGATGGAGCAATATGAATTGTATGACTTGGACACACCGACATCCTTGGTTTGGTACTTCTTTTCTTAGGAGGCTTCGGTACGTCAGTGGTCGACGCCGCAGGTGATGGAGTCTTCTTTTGAGTAGGCGCGGTAAAATATCCTAAAAGGTCAGGGCTCATGGGTGGTACGGGTTGACTTGGGCCGCCTTCCTCTTTCTTGCCCTTGCTGCTTTTGCTACTCCCACTGTTCTTGCTACCTGATTTTGAAGATTTTGCAAAGTTCCACATTTTCCGTAGAAGTGCCTGTAAATCAAGCTTTAATATACAAAATTTCCTTGCACTCCTAGATTTTTCTTCAATCTAATTCATGCTAAATTTCATCCATTGATTTCACTAGTGTACACACAAAATAACCATCAGAGTCCATGTGTCTATTAGACTCGTCATGTCATGATGTACTTGTGGGTAACAATGATAGCGTGCACTTTCTGCAATTGCTACCGACCTTACATCATGCCATGAGTAATCTAATATACCAATTTTAACTTAGGTTAGCACTTATCACGGAAGACCATCAGCATCCATATGTATGTTAGAGTTCACTGAGTCTTAGTGCACCTGTGGGTAGGAATGGCAATTTGCAAGGCTGTAACTACTACCGACCTTACATTAAACCTCGATTACCCTCTAACATACAAATTTCATCCTAAGTCACAAATTTAGGTTAATGCTTTATCTTAGAGGTCCAATCTAGGTTCGAGCTTAGGGGCTCTAGGTACTCCTAATTTGCTGAAACCTTTGGCTCTGATACCAACTTGTCACCCCCCCCCCCCCCCCCCCCCCCCTGCCAGGTGCGGGGGAGAGTGTGGGACCGGTTGCCCGTATCAGTCCCCAAGGCACCAACTAAATAACAAACATATAAGCACGCATAACGGACATCCAGTCCTCATAGTGAAACCCTAGGCCGACTCTGAAACGAGGATGCACGGGGCACCTCTTAGCCGACCTAATAGAATCGATAGTCACCGGATATGACCCAAGACTGAACAAACAAGAGATACATATATATCAAGGAAAACATAGTCATAACAGGTATTCAGAAACAAACATCAGTTGTTTATTATACAGAGCCATATTCTTAGTGACAACAACCATTAGAATAATCCACGATCAGATTAGGTCCTCACCTACACTTGTTTACCTGCAACATAAGTCAATCACAGAGTCAACAACACACGTTGTTGGTGAGTCGTAACTAACATCATCATATTAACAGTTTTTAAACACATATAAATGACAAATTTATCATGCCGCACCCAAGGTCAACACTCAAATACTCTACTGGCACGTTGCGCGTAGCCGTACGCCTTCTACGAGTAGCTTTTAAGTTTAACATATAAGTACATATTCCCCCTAATAAATTAATACTAGAGGATCCGGGTTAATATGGATCGTTCAACTATAACGGCCACTATAATCCCTTATATGTCTAGTGGTCTCAACCTTAATGACCAGAAAGTCTCTAATGACCCACACAAGGCATTCCGACTCACAGTGTTCGACAAGATAATCATAACAGATATAACACATACATCAGAACATAAATGTGATCTCAAACAGTTAATTAAATGAAGGAATTCATATGACTCACAGTAATGAAATCAGAAATAGAGTTCAAGACAGAATCCGAGATTCGCCTAGAATATCCTATCTCAGGTTTGTAGCAACCTATCAAGCATTGTCGTATATATCATTTTTATATACAATGTTAACATGTCCGTTAATGATATCAGGTTCAAAGTATTATGGAATATAGTCACTAGATCAACAGGCTAAGTTTTTTGTTAACTTATAATTAAGACAATTAATCTGTCATTTTTCCCCACAGGTGTACAGCTTAGAATAGAACATTTCTGGGCGGTACGCGTCAATTGATAGAAAGGGTTCCGGATTCACTGGTTTAGGCGTACCGCTCAGAATAAGGCACATTTGGGCGGTACACGCCATTCAACATTCTGAGTTCCTAGTTTCTGATTTAGGCGTACCGCTTCATAGGATCGATGTTTTGGCGGTACGCTGTAATCTCTTGGTCCGGTTACTGTTCTAAATTTTTAGGCGTACCGCTCTGCATGTACAGATTTTGGGCGGTACGCCCAAATCTGGCCTGACTATTTTGTCTTTTAGTGCCATTTTTACATTTTGATGTTTTGGGGCCAGAATGTCTGCTGGATCAGTAGTATACCATATTGGGGTTGATCAGTGGTTTATTTATAGTTTATATCCTTTTACTTATGCCATAACCCTAGTTCCCAAACTTTCTATTTATGGTAAGTTTCATTGTTTTGACTCTCATTTCACACGAATATCATTATGGGCAGAATTCTCGTGATTTAATGGCCTATACCCTCATTAGAATCACTGATCAAATCTGGGTATGTTCATCTATTCATTAAATGTTTCCAATTATATATAATATCAACATGCATGCATAAAGGGTTGTACCTTGTGAAGGAATTCTTGTACAACCGAGTTTTTCTGATTTCCTTGCTTCCTTAGGTCTCCAACCAAGCTCTCTAAAGCAGATGTGTGGCTGCATGTATGATCAATGATCATATTATGAGAGTATGATCACAAAGAACCCTAAATAACTTTCTTAAACAAAAATCAAGATATCCTTACCTTGATTTGTTAAACGTTAAATTGTATAGGTCCTTTAGTGTAGGTATTTAATTCTTGGTGTATACTCTTTGTAAATTGTTTGTGTATAAATGTTCATTGCTCTCTCCTCATTTAGGCAGAGAGACTTTTCCCTCACTCATGGTATCATTGAGCCATTAATCTCCCCTCTTTCCACCTTCTTCTTCCTGCTTTTCGATTCCTCTCCTTCTGCCTGCCATGTCTTCTTCATCCTCCTTTAAATCCAACAACATCTTCCATTCCATTCATAAAAACTCTCATCCAACAATTACCTCATATGGCTGAACCAAATGACACCTCTCTTTGAATACCAAGGACTTCTTGGTCATGTTGATGGCTCCTCCCTTGCCCCTCCCAAGACTGTTGAATCGGATGAAAAAATCAGTCCTAATCCTCTCTACACCGCTTGGGCAGATTCCGATCGTGAGGCCGTCATACTTCTCAATGCTTCTCTCTCTGAGGAAGCTTTTACAGAGGTCATTGGGTTTGGGAATGCTCGAGAGAAATGGCGTGCCCTTGACGCTGTTTACTCTAATGATTCCGCTGAGCGCGCACAGCATCTCCGTGACCAACTCTGTGACATCCGAGAATTCCAAGGTTAACTTCCGTTAGACAATCTCCGTTAGTTACGTTATAAGTGTTAACTTAGTAACTAATGCTTAACTAGGCCGAATACGTCCACGACCTTTGGTTGATCACCGAACCCGTCCATACGTGTTATGTGTTTACTTAATTATTGTCGTTATGTGCAATATGATTTAAATACATGATTATTATTAAACAAAACATGACTATTTGTGTACTTGTTAAATTATGTGACAAATTACTTAATTACGTATTTATATGTTTAACCGGGTAATTAGAATGTATGCTTACATGATCAATAATGGGCTAGAAATTAGACTAATCATGGGCTAATGATTGTTAATCATTGGGGCCCAAATCCCAATAGAAGCCCATGATAAGCCCTTAGTATTTAAACCCACTTAAAAACCCTAATCTCCATTTCCTTCCATTTACATCACCATACAACACACACACACTCCCTCTCTCTTTCACGAAATCTGGATCAGCTGAGAAACACCACAAGACCAGCCCATCATCTCTGTTGGTGAAGATCATCCATCGAGCTTGATCAAACCGTGAGTCCCCATGACCATTCTTCTTGCATTTTCTATGAGTTTTACTATAAAGCATGCTTAGATCTTCATAGAATCACTTGATCTTCTGATATGATGCTTAGGAATGCTAGATCTATCATAAAGACTACAATTTTACGTGTGAAACTGATCCATAATGAAGATTTATGCTAGAATAGGTCATTTTGTGTAAAAAGTGTTCTTGATGATTTGATGATGAAAATCCATGTTTAAGGTGTTAGAAACGCTTCTGTGATGTTGGTAAATGATTATGTATGCTAGATAATGATTTACATGAAGTATGGAAGCTGTAAGAAAGATTTTTAGTCAAATTTACGGGTTTTTTTAGCGACTAGCGAAACTGTGCATTCATATAGCGAAACTATCTATATCTCCTTCCAGCGACACTATGCCGCGAAACTATAGTGTCGCCTGTGACCGAAACTACCGAGCGAAACAACCATAGACCTTGTCCGTGAACGAAAGTTCAAACCAGTTTCAAGCGAAGCTATGCTAGCGAAACTGTGACAACAGTTTCGAGCGAAACTAGCTAGCGAAACTGTGTCATCGGGTACTGCCTAGCGAAAGTGCTGCCCGTGCACATAGCGAAACTGTGCAGCGAAACTGCATAGCGAAACTGTAGCGAAACTGCTTAGCGAAACTGTGATCAGACCAAAACCCAAACTTGTGCAACTTATTTGAATGTTATGCCATGACTTGCATGATTATGCAATAATGAAACATGCTTCGATTTCTGATTTATGTGAGCCCTTGTTTATGATCAACCATCGGTGTCGTATGTCGGTAAGTCGAGTCGTAGTTCCAACGTGCTATGTTATGGGCCATAGTGACGTAGTTAAAGCTTAGACACATCCTAACACCTAAGACCTTAATGTGATTATTAGGTCTTCGTTAGCAAACATAATTTGGATTATTTGAAGAGCAAGCTGTGCAACCTAAGGTGAGTTTCACTAACCCTCTAATGGTGAGCCCGTTTGGGTCACAACGAATATACTTAACGGAAAACAACGCTGATATTTTAAGGTATCGCCAAATGGGATATCTGTTATGGAAGTTGGAGTGTTTTATGGGAACACTTGCAACTGTCCATCCTTGGGGTTTCAAAAGAAATCCGCAACCAACCACTTAATACTTGCA
>JBCNJP010000009.1:40854785-40953645 GCA_039602395.1 Deinandra increscens subsp. villosa
TTCCTCAACCTTTTCATTAGCAACTCTTAGATATGTCTGGGAATCACTAAGTTTTCTTTCAAGGTTAGAAATATCAATTTTGGCAGCCTCATATTTTTCTTTCCAGGTTTTTGCTTTATCTTTAAAATTATTTAATTCTAGTTGAGTTCGTGAATGATAAAGATTTGCATTCTGAAGTTTAGATTCAAAGTCTTTCATGCAATTATAAATATCAACACAGTGAGAGTTTGAACAATTACTTACCTCTTTTGAGTTTGCTCCTGGACCTGGAGTGATGTTGACCATGAAGGCATGGTGCTCCTTCTTCATTGCTTCCTTTTCTGCCTCTTCCTCTGCAAGCTGTGCAATGTAGGCATGACTCAGACTTAGATCTTCAATCTGAGTAGACCATTCATATCCACCTGGTGTGCTTTGAACAACTAAAGCCTTATCATCTGCAACAGTATCCCTTTTCTGTTTCTGCTTGTCATCAGTCTTAGTCTCCTTTTCAATCCTTGGTTTGGAACATTCCCTAGCATAGTGTCCATACTCACTGCAGTTGTAGCACCTCAGGTTCGATTTGTTGAATGTGAGCTTGACTCCCTTGCCATCATTCCAATCTTGCATTCCCTTTCTTGCCATGTATTGCTTGGCCCTCAAAGCACCCATACCCATTTGATATGATATGTCCATCTTTTCTATGTCATCCGGGTGAACTTGATTCACATCTTCGTGAGTTAAGTCGTCTGGGAGTAGAGAACCCGCCACTAGTGCTTGATAGCAACTCATTATCCCAATTCCTAAAGCAAAACTGGAGTCTTTGACCAAGGAGTTAGCATCAAATGAAATCACATTAGCCCCTGTAGATGCAGAGACTCCACCAGCAGCTTGAGAAATGAATGCCAGTGGGCTCGAATGTGCCTCAGCAGTTTGAGAAGTTGAAGCACCTGGTTGAGAAATGAATGCTTGATTCACCTTGCTTTGAGCAGCTCCAATTCCCATCTTTCTTGCCCTTTTTACCTTCTTCTCTTCATATGCCCTAATAGTTGCCATGAGGGAGCTAAGTGTTGCAGTGTTCAGGTCAAGAATCCCTTCTATGACTTCAATTGTGCTATCCCAGTTTGGTGGGAGAGAGTGAATCAACTTCTTATTCACCTCCTTCTGAGTATAAGTTACATCAGCTTCTTTCATAGCAGTTACAATCTTCACAAATCTTTGAAGCTGTGTTTCAATGTTCTCCCCATGCACGTAGTTGAAATCATTAAATTGTTCCCTCAGGTTTTCTTTTCTCGACTCTTTCATTTCAGTGTTTCCTTCATATGCTTCAACAAGTGAATCCCATAAAGTCTTTGCAGATTTGAATTCTTTAAAGGCTTCAGCAACCTCTGGGGATAAAGCCATAGTGAGGGCAGCAAGGGCCTTTCTGTCTCTTTCCACTTTGTCCCAATCTCCGTCTAACCATTGATCTTTGGTCTTTGGTATAGCTGGTTGAGTAGCGGTAGGTTCAGTCATTGGAATAAAGTCTCCGGCTTCAATAGAACGCATAATCTTTGGATCATGGTAATTAGCATAGTTAACGAACCTATACTTCCAACTCATAAAGTCCTTTCCCGAGGTTAAACGGGGTGGACGAGTAGAAGTTCCAATTTGAGTGTCCATTTCCAAGGTAGCAGATGAAAGAGAAGACATATCGAAAGCCATAGTCAGATTTCGATCAGGAAGACTAAACAGGGTTTTCGAACAGGTGGATCGAAATGGAAACCGAAAACCAGGTCGAAAACCTGCAAACAACAGGTATTCGATTAGACAAATGGTTTTCGGTCAAGACCGAAATCGATGACTAGTCGAAAACCACAGGAATCAACCGAAATGGGGTTTTCGATCAGGCAGAATACCCGACCGAAAAGCAATCGGTGACTCGAAAACGAGTGTTTTCGATTGAACCGCGGGTCGAAAAGGTAATGACTCGAAACCTAGGCTCAAAAACCCGAAGAATGAGTCGAAAACCTACTCGAAAACCCACAGAATGGATCGAAAACCAGGTACTTTGAACGCTGACTGAAGAATCAGTCAACGAGCACCCTTTTTCTCGGCAGAAAACCAGAAACTTGGACCGAAAAGTGTCAGGAAACCCTAGAAAACCTCCTGAGCACGCACGAAAACCCTCTGTAATGCTCGAAAACCTCCTGAAACTCAGAAGGCTGCCGTCGAATGCTTGAACACCTGCAAAACACGAAAGAATACCGAACGAAAACCACAAAAAAACACAGAAACACAGCCCGTTAGTCAATGAAATCTCGAATCTAGTACCACGAGAGTCGCGAAACACGTGTTTCTTAGCTCTGATACCAATTGTAAGGATCCGATCTATCCCTCACGTGGTACTAATCCTAATGATTACGTGCGGAATCCGTAATCAAGAGGTGATTCGATAAAGCAACAAATAACGAACAAGTAACAATGCAAGAAACAATTAAAGGTTACCGAAAGAAGATCACAAGAACACAAGAACACTTGAAAACACCGAATTCTAAAAGCTAGAATCGGTAAACACTTGATGAACTTCGAGATTAACCAACCCCCTAAAACCAATGAAAGACAAAGTATTTATAGGCCAAAGGTTTGAGTGGAGAACAAGTCTCCTAAAACCCTAAAGGGTTCGGCCTACATGGGAGCCCACTCGAAACCTTTTAGCCCATCAAAACTAAACATAAGTGTTAACCCAACCCATTACAATGTACCCAAAAACCTATAACTAACTAATGCAAAAGCCTTAATAAAATCTAGGTCTTTACACATTGGTAAAGTAGGAATCTGCTTTAGAAATCACAATGACAAGAGAAGCTTCTTCAGAATTAACCAGTGTCATGCCTACTTCAATTCATCTATAAGATTCATCTCATTTCTACTAGATGAAAACAAAGAAACCGAGCCGGAGACTTTAAGAAGAAGGGAAATTATGATCAAGACCTTAGAAGATCTCAAACAACACATAACACTTCAAAAGGAACTGTACAGAGCCTGCTGGAGCCCTCTTCCCAAGAAATTCTTCTTAAGAGAAGACTTTGTCACAAGAATTCTCTCTTAAGTATATAAATGTAATCGTAATTTCATGCATCCTGTTCATTTTCCAAAGATCTATGCATATTTTATTTTCTCTTTTTGTTTATTTTCTTCAAACACTTAGGGGGAGATTGTTAGAACACACTGCAAATGTAACACAAAATAGTCAAGTATTAGAAGAAAATATAAGACATATCCTCAAAAGAGAAAGGGTACGAAAGTATGTATGAATTACAGATTTCTGTAAGATTTCCCTATTCATACAGAAGTACTCCGGAAATTCCGAAGTAGTTATGTACAGACCAAATTCTACAGAAATCCTCGTTTTTGTAGAAGGCTTGTAATGGGAAGCATTAATAGTCTTCAAAGAAGAGTCCTGAAGGAGTTTTGGACTATCAGAAGATAAAGATTACGAGAAGAACAAAATATGTCTTTGTGTGAAGAACACGCAAATTAAACACCAACTTAGCATTTATCACGAAAGCAGTTGAAGACAGTTGAATAAGAGATAAATTGAATATCCTCAATTTATCTCTATATACTCTGACACACTCCAAATTCAACCGACCGCAACCACCTTATGCAATGCAACTTGCCACATCTTCCTATAAATAGTAAGCTGACTCCACCAAACAAAACAAGACAACAAGCATACAATTCAATGTATTCTCAAAAGCAATTCCAACATACTCCCATAGAAAAGTTTTTTCTGTTGATACATTGTTATACCATAAACTCGTGTAAACCATTATTTAGATTTGAGTTATACAGAAAAACCCTTTTTATGAATTGATGTCTTCCAATTTTATTTACTTTCCGTAACTTGTTTATCTTGTTTAAATAAAATTATGCCAACATTGTTAAAGAGCCCCTCAAGGGACCCAACATTGCTGCTACCACCAACCAGGAAGACAATGATATTGAGAGACTTCCAGTTGAAGTGAGATTAACTACTTTCAAGAATGCAAACATTCATCCTTTCACTGTGGAAGAGGCATGGGAAACCACCAAGAACAGTGAACTTGTTGCTGTGTCTCCATATGATGATCCCTCTCTTAACCAATTGGTTAAATCCTCACTACTAGTTGCTGGTGCCTACTGGAGAATATAAACATGATGATAAAGCTGATGAAGGAAGTAGTTATTCCTAGAGAAAAGGCTCATGCCCAATCAGCTCAGAATGATGCAACCACCAGCCGGGTAAATGAATATGTGATAGAAGAAATTGTGACTGAAGATGGTAATGTATTTGGTGAACCTGAAACTGATATTGGTGAACAGGTATTAGGTGAAGGTGAGAAAACTGAGGTGGTTGAGATGGATGATAATGAAAATGAAGTTATTCATTCAAATGTGGTGATAGAAAAGGATGTTGAAGAAATTTTCTGTCCGGCTGCTGTTAATCAACCGGAAGTTCAACCGGAAAGCTAACTATTATTCAACCGAAAAGCCAACCGGAAGTTCAACAGGAAGATGAAGCGGAAGACATTGCTCAGACCTTGGTCTCATTGTATAATAGCCAACACTCTCACCAAACGGATGAAGTTGTACAAGCGAAAAATGCCCTGGGTATTCAAAGAATGGTCGAAGCTAATGAAGATTAGCTCTCAACAAGTTTCTGAATGCTGTCAGGGTTGAAGCAGAAAATGAAAGGTTAGCAAAAGAATATTAAGAGGACTTGGAATTATATTATGAAAATTTTGTTTTTGAAAGTTTGTTTGAGGAAGCAAAGTGGAGATCTACTGAATGGAGATTGAAAGATTTTGATTTGGAAAGAATTGATGAGCGTGAGAAGTAGAGGTTACTAAAATTAGCTTCAAGAATGCCTACAAGACTGGTTAGGAATGATGAGAACTATGAATTGCTGAGAAGGGTTAAAAGAGTTCTAGTTGTTAGGGACTAGAAAACAGAAGAAGACGTGTTTCGGTATGAGGCTAAAAGAGCTATGCAATTTGATTGACTACATCTACCAAAAACTCAAAGGCGAAGAATTTGCTGTAAACCCAAATCTAGTAATGCCTATACCATCGTAAATATTTACAGGTATGGAAACTGATGTTTTTGTCAAACCGAAATTGGATGACTCTTTTGCAGATATTTTACCTCCACCACCCTTCATATATGATCCAACACTTAACCCCTCAGGCTAATCATCATCATCATCATCTCAATCCAAAGCCTTGACCAAATTCAAACCTCCTCCTAGATCCCAAAAATTCAAACCTCTACAACCTAAATTCAAAACTGACAACTTCACTCCCTACACTCCAATTTATCCAAAACCCAAACCCACTTTAGTTTTGGATATGTCCGACATATTTCCTGCCTCATCTCCCCTCAGGTCTACACTTGAAACCATTAAACCTCCACCAAAACCTCAACCACTACCTCCTCTTACCATATATGAACCCTCACCAACAATCACCATTGAACCACCACCACTATCACCTCCACCAAACATACCCTCTGACTTGCCCTCAGGTTCTTTCTCTCCATCATCTAAGGGTAAAGCTCCTGCTGATAAAGATTTAGAAGGTGATTCTGATGATGAGAAGAAGAAGAAGAAAAGAAGGTTGATGCACATGAGAAGGAAGAAAGCTGGAAAGAAACAAAGGAAAGGGAACCCTTTTGGAAAAAGTAGAAGGATCACTGGCTGGACAGTTGATGAAGCCACCTTTGATTTCACCTTTCAAACTTCTGAAGGAACAACTGTTGTGATCAATGCCCATAAAGCTACCAAATTTCTCTCCCTACTAGAATTAATAGGTATCTGTGTTAATCTGAGAAAAACCTTATGCCCAACCAGAGCTGAGCATCTGCTGTGGATGTCAATTGAAAGTGTAGTTCTGGAAGGGGGTTGCTTTATAGGTACACAAGTGATTCATCAAAAGAAGAAGAAGAGCATAGAAGTGAGATTAAATTTGTTATTTGGGAAGAAGGTGAGAAGAAATTTTATGTGCATCGAGCTAATGGATCTTACACTGTTCATGATTGTATTTCTGACAAGACTCAGTGGGATGAAAAAGATTGGGATATGCTTCAGTGCAAAAAGGTAACCAACATGAGCATGGAGAAATTGTATCAAGCAACTAATGAAAGCTCAAGGCCATGGGGAAGTAGGTCAAGAAGAAGAGGATGTTTTGTACAAGTCAATTTTTGTGAATAGCTTCGATGACAAGGAAAATAAATTAACACCATCAGCTTAGGGGGAGATTGTAAGGAATATAACTTTTAATAGTTCTGGTTGTATAACAATTATGAAGAAGTTACGGCTGAACTAGTTTCGAGAGGAAGTCTTTATTCAAGTGGAAAATACAATTCAACCGGAAGAAGCTTAGATGAACCGGAAGCGAATATTCCAGGTGAATTCTAATATTCATCACATTCATCAGATAAAGAGTTCAACCGGAATATCTCCTACAACATCACATCAGCAGTCATATCGCTTGTAAAGCATTCTGGTTGCTTCTTTTGTTATCAAAACCGCTCTCCTTTTATAGTATGTTGCTGATCACACGCCATCCACCTCGTCAATCGAAGATTGTTCTTTTGGTAGTTAGTTTGACTTTTGTATTTCAACGGTCAAGATGATCGTATGGAAATCAATGGCTATCATTGATTTCCCTTAACACTATATATAGCATAGTTACTCCCAACATTTGTATGTCGTTTCATTCCTATTCGTTGTTACGATGTTCCATGTAAAACCACGGATGGATCTTACTACAACTAGATTCGGTAAATCGAGAAACACATACGTAAATAACGCTTTGCTTTATTGTTTCACTTAGAGAGACTACAATGTACAGAGAGAAATACTCAAGAACACACACAGTAAAGAATGATAGAACTCATAGAAGTACTAAGCACTCCCTAACACGAACTATTTATAGTAGTCATTAAAAGCAGCGTACCACATTACGTACCAGTTGGTAAGCCCGTACCAACTGGTACGGAGGACCATATGGTACGACCTCTAATAGATGTTGACTACTATGACTCACACAGACGCTCTAGATTAGATACAATACACGAGACACAACGTAGCATAGGAATATGCTCTAACAAACTCCCCTTAATGTGTAGTGTATCTATATATCTAACTAAACTTCAGTCTTCAATCTTCAGCATAGTTGCATCCGATCTTCAACTTGAAATCTTGTCAGAAATAGAGCTTGCATTACTAGATCAATCTTAAACAATCTTTGAACTTCAAGATCCACTTGTGGAAGGTATTACATACTCCCCCTTTCACCATGCTTGAGTCTTGTCACACAGACACCTGCAATTTCAGAAGACAGAAATGCGGCTTTCTTTTTCTTTTGAAATTTAATTTAATCTTGACGCAAAACTTCTCTTCGAGAATCCAAGATATAGTTTTGAAATCATAATTTTTTATCTTTTATCGATCGGTCGAAAACAAATAAGAAACAAAATCTTTTTGGATTTTTGTAACTTTATATCAAAACACACCGAAAATCTTTTTGACTTTTCTAAGTTTATGCTAAAACACACCTAAAATCTTTTTGGATTTTTCAGACGAAAAACATAAAAGCAATACAGAAATGAAATACTGAATAACACACTATTTTTGTCTTTTGCGAGAAAGATCATAACCTGGGATCATATTCGTCATGACATGCTAAACTACACTTCAATTTCAATTACTTCAGCATACAAGTCATATCAATTCTGGTATAATTTGACCATCTTAAACTCAGACACAATCATACTCATAACATCTGGATATGTTATTGTATTGATTAGATTGCATTAACCAGTGTACTCCACACTATCAGACATGCTCAGATATGTATTTGCTTATCACACTTTGTGATTTCATTTGTGATTTAATCACATAATGATTGAATTCTTGATTTAGTCAAATGTGTTCCATGCAAAAAGAAATAAGAACGTTAAATCGTCTACCTTAAGGTTAATCTTTCGATACTCAGATAAGGCCTCGGATTTAACAAAATAAGAAAATAAAAACAAGTTGAAATTGTATAACTCAACATCAATCAGGTCGGTACTCCTGTACACGCAGAGAAAGTCCGATGAGTTATACGAAACACCAAAGAAAATAAAGTAGAACGTTAAACGAACAACAATCAGGTTGGTCTTATGAACACGTAGAGAAAGTCCGATCGTTTGACAAAATAAAGAAAATCAAATAGGTTTAAATCTTTGCAAAATGAACACATTAATGCACAGTGACTTCTGATTTTTATTTTTCACATATCTTTTGATATATCTTGAGACACGCTTCAAGATGTTGTCCACTAGGTCACACATTAGAATTTTAATGTGTTTATCACATCTGTATACTTTCTGATTTAATGCCGAGTCTACCAAGCACATCGAGCAATGATCTTATGGTTTTTTCATGTAATTTATCCATGAGTCAGACACGTAAGCCAATGTACCATCATTTCCCAACCATGTCGGATACAATTTCTCATTTTCCAATGTTTTTGTATTTTCTGTTTTTCAATGTTTTTGTATTTTTACAATTTCTCCCCCTTGAAATTAAAACTCTATTTTTGGATTTTCATTTAAACAAAAACACAAACACACTATTTTTGGTTTTTCAATTTCCCCCTAAACTACATATGGAATGTAAAATAAAGAAAATTGACCAATCGATACTGATACCTTTTCCGTTTAGCTTTCAGAAAAATTTCAATTTTGAAATATGAAGCATTCAATTTAAGTTAAGCAGGAGACTCCACTATCAGTAACTGCTTGAAGCTTGAACTTCACAATCACCAACAGGTCTTCTTGAAGTACCTGCACACTGGATTTAAATGATTAGTATTCAAAGACCCGAAGCACACAGCTTCTGGTCGACCAGTGTCTTCATAAAAAACATTCGCAGCTTTGTAGACCACCTTAGGTCGCCACTGCATTTTTCCTTTGACAGTTTTAACAGGGTCACCATCATGTGATGAACCACCAACACTTGAATCAAATTTAATTTTTTTTTTCATTTTAGATTTGGATTTCGAAGGTGATGACTCAGTAAAAATTCTGCCTTATTCATCGATAAAGGTGGCAGATTTTTCAGAAAATGATCTTTTTGTCATTTCAGGACAATCCTTTGCCATGTGTCCCTTTCGGCGACACTGATAGCACACATGATAAGATCGTTGAGATTGTGGTTTGTCCTAAAATGAAGGACATCTATCATTTGATTCAAAAGAATCAGAAGAATCATCAATATTTGAAATCAATTAGAATGTACCCATTTTGATGTAGGACTTCGAGTGTGGGATTTGATACAGAGGATGAAAACTCCTTAATCTTTTGAGCATCCCGAGAAGAACTTTCAGACGAAGCCTTCTTCTGATTCTTACTTCCGAACTCTTTTTCCATTGTAGACATTGTTGGAAACAGGGTGTCATGACCCGACGAATTAACGAACCCGACCGATATTGACCCGTAAGAGTTACACCCAGGTCAACATACTATAAAACTAATTAATTGTTAATTAGTATTAAAACAAACTAAGTGGTTAATTAAATAAATACTTAATTATTTATTTTAATTAAAACGACAAACCTAAATCGGCCAAAATTGCTCGTAAAATAAATAGACGGAATGATCAGTTGTTACCGGATTAACAGACTGATCAGCTTGGTGACTTAAAGGAAATCGCGACCGGGCCCAGTTCGTCAGAGCCCCGGTCCATGATTTTTTTAAATAAAATAGGGAGAGAGACGTGGATTGGATAACAAGTCAAGAACCCTAATTCTCCACCCTCTCTCTCTCTCTGTGCCGATTCCCAGCCGGCTCCCCAAGCTGCCGCCTCTCTTTCGATCAGAGCCGCCACCAACCCCGTCCTGATCCTCAGAGTTTTTCTGATGGATCCCCGTCTTGCCAGCATCTGTGCTCGTCTAGAAAAGGAAGCAGTCGTCGCCCGAGCCGAAGCCGAAGCCGCGACCCGAGCCGCCGCCGCGGCCCAAGCCGCCGCCACCGCTTCCTCTGCCGCACCACCTCCCGACCACCGACCGGTGGTCCTCGCACTGCCGGCGCAGCCGAGGCCACCGTGCCCGGTCCGTTCGTCGTGGCCCGTGCCACTTTACCCGCCGGCCACCACCACCGTGTCACCGCCGGTCACCGGTGATGAGATTTTCGTGGGAACTGTTCCGGTTGCAATTCTGGTGGAAAAGGTTTTATCACCGCCGCCCGTGGTAACCCTACCACCGCCGCCACGACTACGGCCGCCGCCACCTATGGCCGCCGCCGCCGTTGATGATCTGTCTCGCAGGTTCGAGTCAGAAGTCTCAGTTCGTCCTAGCGCGAGCCCGTTGAATCCGGGTGTCTCGAGCGGTTGCTCGGATCCCACAAAGGTATATCTAACTCGTTAGATATTTAATTTAATTTAATTATTTATTTTAATAAATATTTTTCCTGTGTTTGTCGTGTGCGGTGATTGATCCTGTTACAGTTGTATCCGCGTGTTTAAATTAAATCGTTTCCGCTGCCAAATTAATATAGTATTAATTTACATATTAAATCGGTTTTAATCAGATAAAAATTAAAATCGGTAACCCAGGTTTCCACTGTAAATCCCAACAGTGGTATCAGATCCATTATCACCGCGCGCAAACCAGAACCGGTCTTTTCCTAACCGGTAGTTCGCAATTTCGACTTAAATCCAAATTGCGAATTAGAATTAATTTACTTATTTATTTTAATTCTATATAAATTTTATCATTGTGTGTTAACGGCTGACCCTTGAATTTTAAATTGCATAATTGTATGTATTGTGGCGTGTTTTGTTTTTCTCTGGTTGGCCCAATTGTTTTGGCCCATTTATGTATTTCGAATTTTGGTTTATTGGACCCGGTTTTAAATTTTCAAAGTTGTACAAAATCTAGAGCTAGGTTACTATTTTTGTAATTGTAAATTACCAAGACTCGAAGACTGGACACACGCCGAAGGGATGTCGAAGCAAGTGGGAGCTGAATCGGATCCAAGAACGCACAGAGTTGCCTCCTTGGTTGTTCACCATTTATTGTATTTAATTTTATATTAAATATGTCCCTTATGATCTCGCTTGTATGGTTCGAGTGAGATCAAGACCTTATTCCGTTTAACACACAATATGCCATTCACGACAACTTAGTAATTTTAATTAGGTTAAATTAATTTACTAGTCCCGAGTGGTGATAGGGTTTATCGTTCATGTCTGACGGTAATTAAATATTAAAAATAATTAATATCCCTATATGGTAATTCTTAAAAACTGATAGTTCGTGCCATCTTATCTCAAGTCGAACTTGGAACGTATTTACCAGAGCATCAGTGTTGGAGTATTTCAACCTCGCACTTGGTGCCGAGGGTACCTTCTAAGGGGAGGACATTGGAGTATTTCAACACTGTGTCATCACTTCGACCATTTAGGATTACTATCGCTCTAGACGTATATGTTCGTGGTGTTGGAGTATTTCAACACCGCGCCACGGATGTATATTACTAAAGTGGGCATAGATGAGGCTAAACGTATCGCAAAATACAATTGTATGTATATAGCGGCCTTATACCAAGAGTTGTGACTTGAGTCTCACAATTGACAAACGTTGTCAGTTTGTTTACACGACTTTGCTCCTGAGGCTCATTTGGCGGTCTCAAGTAATGTCGCCAAAACGAATTCTCGATTTCTCAAAATAAACTTTACCAACTTATTTTAATGAAATATAAAACATCAAAAATACTGATTAAATCTACTTTGCTTATTTCAGAAGGCTAAAGAAAACTCACCTCCATTAAGTTCAATGGTACAACTCGACCCCTTCACTGAGACTGGCTTTCTCGCATGGCAGACTACCCTGAGGAACCTTTTAAGGCTCTTCGGGAAACTCTATGTCATTGACCGACCTATCGCGAGTATTCCATCTTACTTGTTAAACGAGAACTCGTGATCTGAGCTCCAAAAGCACACTGACGATGATAAGGACGTCACTGACTTGATGTTATCTAGCATGACTCAGGATTATCAGTATAACTTCATGGGGATGTCTGCTTATGACATCATGCGTAAACTCAAGGATTTATTTGAGTTAGGTCAGAGGACTAAGCGAGCTGATGCACTTTCACAATTCGTGAACTGCTCTATAGCTAACGACTCCTCTCCATACGATCATGTCATGCTGATGAAAGCGAATCGTGACAGGCTGATCGACCTTGGCTACTCCATCTCTGACGGGATGGCTCTTGATGTAGTACTTAGCTCTTTTCCTGAACATTATCGTATTCTTGCGATTAATTATTCGGCTCAGTCGATCGAGGAGGTTATTCCGTTGATGCTGGATGTGGTTATCACATCATTAATGATTTGCAGGAACCTGAGAAGTGGAAGAAGACAGAACAAGGCTGCATGGACCTCATCGTTGGGGATGGGGAAAAGGTCCTAGTACTTGCTACCGACACATATTCTTTTTCATGCTCTTCTGGCCTTGTAGTTACTTTAGTTAACTGTTTATATACACTTGGTTTGTCCAGAAACATTATTTCTGTCTCTTCATTGTTTGAACAAGGATTTCGGTATAAATTTAATGGAAATGTGATTTCTGCTTGCCTTAATGATATTCTTTATTTCGAGGCTAAACCTCGACATGGTATATATGAGGTAGATGTTCAAACAAACGATCAGCTCTATCATGTTTCTAAAAGAAGCAAAGCTGATAGTAACGAATCCTCGTTATGGCACCATAGGCTTGGTCACATAAGGAAGGCCCGCATTAAGAAGTTGCAAACTGCTGGGATTCTCGAATCCCAAGATGCAGATTCCTTCAATGAGTGCGAGTCATGCTTATCTGGTAAATTAACCAAGTCACTCGTCACCCATACAGGTGAACAGGCCCAAGGATTGTTAGGCATTATTCACACCGACATGTGTGGACCCTTTCGAACCGAAACGAGAAATCGTGAATGATACTTCGTGACTTTCATCGATGACTACAGCAGATATGCCTATGTCTATCTGGTGAAACACAAGCATGAAACTTTTGAAAAGTTCAAAGAGTTTCAAAACGAAGTACAAAATCAGCTGAGTCGAACTATCAAAATACTTCGATCTGATAGAGGTGGTGAATACCTAAGCGCTGAATTCCTGATTCATCTGAAGGAATGTGGAATCGTTTCACAACCTACTCCTCCTGGCACACCCCAGTTAAATGGGGTAAGTGAAAGAAGGAATCGAACTCTGCTTAAAATGGTTCGATCGATGATGTGCAGGACTACTTTGCCACATTCCTTTTGGGGATATGCCATATTGACCGCTGCTCGCCTAATAAATCTGGCACCAACCGCGAAATTAGAGAAGAACCCATATGAGATATGGCATGGTTCTCTTCCTAAACTATCATACCTTTGGGTATGGGGATGTGATTCTTATGTCACCAACGAATCTGACAACAAGCTCGATCCCCGAGGCGAAAGGGTAACTTTCGTTGGATACTATTGTAATACCGGTTATTACTTTTACCATCCTGATGCAAACACTGTTTCCATCAAATGGAAAGGTAAATTCCTTGAGAAAGAATTCCTTACTCGAGGAACAAATAGTGATCCAGTGGATCTTGAAGAAATTCGAGATACACCTAACCCTGAGACGGTCGCTGCGTCTGACCGAAAAATTGTTGTCGCACCATCAGACCCAAGCACAAGCATAAGCGTTCATAGGAGCGAAAGGACACGAAGAGAGCCTGATAGATACCTTGGCTATCATGAGGCCTTTGACGTTCTGTTAATAGCCGATTCTAACGATGAGCCTATTAACTACAAAGCTGCTATGTCAGATCCAGAATCTGATAAATGACTTGAAGCCATGAACGGGGAGATGCAGTCCATGCGTGACAATCATGTCTGGGACTTGATTGAGCTTCCCCCCGGTACACGGGCAGTAGGGAG
This sequence comes from Deinandra increscens subsp. villosa, assembly GCA_039602395.1. NCBI lineage: Eukaryota > Viridiplantae > Streptophyta > Magnoliopsida > Asterales > Asteraceae > Deinandra > Deinandra increscens. The sequence goes on from JBCNJP010000009.1 coordinate 40,868,745, forward strand.
CAAGTGGATCTTTAAAAGAAAATCTAACATGCATGGAAATGTGCAAACCCACAAGGCACGGCTTGTAGCGAAAGGTTTCACTCAAACCAAGGGATTCACTATGATGAGACCTTTTCACCCGTTGTCATGATCAAATCGATCCGAATTCTCCTTGCCATAGCCGCATACCATGATTATGAGATATGGCAAATGGACGTTAAAACCGCTTTCCTGAACGGACAACTCGAAGAGGATGTCTACATGGTTCAGCCTGATGGTTTTGTCGATCCAGAGAATCCAAACAAGGTTTGCAAGCTAAGCAAGTCCATTTATGGACTCAAGCAGGCATCTCGAAGCTGGAATCTTTGTTTTGATCAAAAGGTCAAAGAGTTTGGTTTTGATCAAAATAAAGATGAACCTTGTGTTTACAGAAAGGCAAGTGGGAGCGTTGTATCATTTCTCGTATTGTACGTAGACGATATATTGATCATAGGAAACAACATACCCATGCTTAACGAAGTTAAGAAATGGCTTTCATCTTGTTTTGCTATGAAAGATCTTGGAGAAGCCGCTTACATTCTAGGAATTAAAATTCACAAAGATCGATCTAAGCACCTTTTGGGTCTCAGTCAAAGCACATACGTTGATAAGATCATAGCTCGATTCAACATGAGCAACTCCAAGAAAGGAGCCATTCCCATGACTAAGGGAACAATCTTGGACAAATCTCAAGCACCTAAAACGGAGCAAGAGATAAGCCAAATGGCGTCGATCCCACTTGCCTCTGCTATTGGATCTAACATGTATGCCATGCTCTGCACACGACCGGTTGTCTTGTATGCACTGAGTGTGAAAAGTCGGTACCAGCAGACGCCAGGACTAGCTCACTGGACGACTGTAGAGAACATATTGAAATACTTTAGATACACCACTGATATGTTTCTCGTATACGGAGGTGTTGATGAAGAGCTCACTATAAGGTGTTACACTGACGCTAGTTTTCAGACTGACCGAGATGACTCTCGCTCACAGTTGGGATTCGTATTCGCTCTTAACGGATGGGCTGTTTCATGGAGAAGCTCAAAACAGCCAGTAGTAGCTGATTCTACTACTGAATCCGAATACAGAGCCGCCTCAGAAGCTGCTAAGGAAGCCGTGTGGATGAGGAAGTTCATATCCAATCTCGATGTCACAGGCACTATAGCTCAAGCCAAAGAGCAAGGGTCTCATAAGAAGGCCAAGCACATCCTGAGGAAGTTCCACTACATAAGAGAAGTAGTCGACAAAAATGAAATCAAAATAAGCAAAGTACACACAGATCAAAACTTAGCTGATCCCTTCACTAAGCCTATGACTCAGGAGACTTGTAACATCCCAAAACCCGATTTGATTTAAAATATAAATTGTATTATGATACGTGGAACTACGGGGTGAAGTGTGTTTTAAATGATGCCTCATAGAACAAAAATTGATGTTTATTTTGTTGGCATGTTGTTAGTTACTAAATTAATAGTAATTAATTATATAGTTATGAAATATAAGGGTATGCTGTGTAAAATGCAAGTAAGGGGTTAAGTTTATCAAAATGACCAAAGTAGAGGGGGGCAGTATGCACTCAAATGATTAAAAAGGAAAATCTGGATTTCTCCTTAGGAGAAATACGCAGACAAGAAGAGGGAGAAGGGGATGAAGCTAGGGCTTGGTCAAATTCGATTTGGAAGGCTAAATTCGGTGGAATTGAAGGGGGAAATCCGAAATCTAAGCTTGTTTCTTCAACCCATTCGTGATTTCTACTCCATATTTGTTTAAGTTCTCAAGTAAGTTCCTCCCTCTAAGTTGGTAGAAGATGAACTCATCTCTAATGTCAAAATTGATGTATGTAATTTGTTACCTTAGTGATTTAAGTGTGTTAGATGCATAATATTCTTGTTGCATGTTTACATACTTGGCTAAGGAAGTAGAGGTCATAGTGTGGGTTTAATCCATTGTTAGAAAATGAATTCTAGGTTGTATGTGGGTTGAGTTTGGTTGACTAAATCTCAAGAATATTGTTTGAAATGTTGTGGTGATTGTTAATTGGACTTAAGGTATGTGATTTGGAATGTAAGTATGTAAAGGATGGTTAAATTAGTATGTTGAAAGTGTATACGATAGATTAAGCATTTTTATGCACACCAAGTGTTTGTGAAAATGCCTAAAAGAGATGTTGAGTTTGAAAGTAGGTGAAAACAGTTGAATTGTTAAGTGGAATAATACTTGAGTGTTATGGTTGGTCATATTATTAATTACCAATCTAAATAATCAAGTAACTTATAGGTAAAAGTGGTGGGAGCGCAAGTCCTCAAGGAATGCTAAATTGAAGATTTTGAGGTAACGTTTAAGATTGTTAAATTTTGTTACAAGGTATGTAAATGGTATAGTTGTTTATTGGTTTGAATAACTATCCAAGATGTAATACAAGTAGAAGATAAGAGGGATGGTAAATGTAAAGTATGGTGGTATGTGATTTGACGATTTAGCCCGTTGGGCAAGACTAGTAACACTCAAGTAGTTTAGTCTTACTTTGGAAGGTACGATGTAAAGGGGGTGTGACCATAAGTGGGATTATGGATTTAGTGGAAGGATGATGTTGGTAGTTAGATAATAGCTACAACACCAAGTAAGAATACATGAATGTATGCGTATGTGGAGTATAATCTATGACCCGATGGGATAACATAGATATAAGAAAGTATGTGAATATGTGGAGTATGTTTTATGACCCGTTTGGGTTAATGGAGATAAATGAAAGTGTGTTTATGTGGTAAGGTAATATGACCCGTCTGGGATAATATAAATGTATGAGAGTAGATGTATTGTAAAGATGTGATTTGACCCGTTTGGGTAAAGATGCATGTATATCACTTATATGTGATATACCAAAGATGTGTTAGACCCGGTTGGGTAAGGATGTATGTATATCACTTATGTGTGATATTCTAAAGATGTGTTTTGACCCGTTTGGGTAAGAAGGTATGTATATCACTTATGTGTGATATTCTAAAGATGTGTTTTGACCCGTTTGGGTAAGAGGTATGTATATCACTTATGTGTGATATTCTAAAGATGTTTTGACCCATTTGGGTAAGGATGTATGTATATCACCTATGTGTGATATACTAAAGGTGTGGTGTGACCGTTAGGGTAAAGAGATATGCAAATCACCTATGTGTTACATACTAGACATGTAAGGAGACTCGTTTGGGTAAGATGTACATAGGCATGATATGGCATGTACGAACTTTCGGGTAAGATGGGGAATTATGGCCATTCACAATCTAAGTAGTACCAGCCACTTAGGTTGTAGCCTAGTGGTAAGGGGCAAAGCTCCTTTGGGGAAAGACCAAGGTTCAAACCTTGGCATGGTGAAAATGTGGGGGAAAAAAATTAGCTGTTCAAAAAAAAAAAACAATCTAAGTAGTACCTTTGGGTAAAAGTGTGATCCTTGACATGGAACATTCATGTCAAGGGGAGTATGTCAAACGATTGAGTTAAAGCTAGGCATGAAGTGGTAACGTAAGATATGTTTAGTGACCTCATGTTAAACATGAGTGATCATACTTTATTAGTATTTACTTGCATTGAATTGAATGGCATAGTTAATGATTCGGTAGAATATGGGTTGGAGTAACCATCCTAGAAAGCAACAAGAGGTAGAACTCAAAGTAGATTTGTCAATCACACTTTCCTCCTTTTTTACTTTCTTGTTTGAAACCATTGAAGTCTTCTTCTCAGATTTCTTAGGAACAAATTTAGAATAATCACCAATTATTTCAGAAGATTTGACATCAGCCACAGGATCAGTTTGAACCAATGGGGGTGATAATTGATTGAACTCTTCTCTGCCAAACACTCTTTTGAAATTCTCATCGTTGCACAAATAATTGGTGAAAGAGTGTGAATTCTTCAAGTTATTTACTTGACGATTCAAATCTAGAACTTGAACATTTAAATCTGATATCTTTTTCTGCGCTTCACCCAAAGCCTTTTCTGATTCTATCAGCTGTTCTGAAACTCTGTTAGACAAAGACTTTTCCCTTCTCACTTTATCATGGGCATCGAACATTTCCTTTGTAACCTTTTCCACCTTTCCTTGATAAATCTCTACATTTCGTGTCAACAATTTATTTTCTTTTGTCAATTTGGTGACTTTATCTTGTAAATTCGACTGGATGACTTGATAATCATTGTTTGAAACCATGATTTCATCATAAGCTTTCTGAAGTTCAAAATTGGCAATCAGAAGTGATTCCACTCTTGCTTTAGATTTCTTATACAAGGCATCAAAATCCCCAATAGCATCCTTTTCTTTGAACTCCCACTTTTCAACCTTTGTAACTAACTCAACATTTTCATTTTGTAACTTCAAGATATATTCTTTATTGACACTAACCATCTCATCCAATCTTGCTTTTAGCTCTAAAACATCTTCTATCAACACATTGTTTCTTGTTCCAACATTGCATTAGCTTTGAAAATCTCATCAGAAACCTCACACTTGCTTTTGTAACCTTCTATCTCTTCTTCTTTCTTCTCATGTTCAACAATCAACACTCCCTTTTCAGAAATTAATTCTCGAATCTTACTTTCTTTTTTAGCATAAAATTCACATGTTAACTCATACCCACTAACTTCACTTGTCTCAGATGCGCTTGTTTGAGATTCAGAATCACTTGATTCAACTTGCATAGTAGCCATCAATGCATAATTTTCTGGAGAATAAACTAAAAATGCAGATTCATCTGGAAAATATTTCGACCAATCATATCCTTCATCAGCCACCATTGCTTTTGCATCTTTATTATGATCGTGATTATCTGAAGTTCTTGGTTTAGAAGAAGATTGCTTGCATTCCCGAGCAAAATTTCCTAATTTGGAACATTTGTAACATTTCAGTGTAAACTTATTTAGACCCAGGTTTCCTCCTTGAATAATAGAATTCTTCCATGTTTGTTCATAAACCGTCTTCCTCTTTCAACAAGCATAGTAAACTGCCAGTCCAAATCTAATTTATGCAGCTGATCATCATCCATCTGTTTTAGATCCTCCGAAACCAAACCAGAATTACCAATTTGACTAAATAGTAAAACTGCAACCCGAAGAATAACTAGGATTTTCAGACCCTACCAGCAAGAAAAGCTGTTGTTGGTGGATTACTGCTTGAAATATAATGTGATTTTGCTTTACCATGCAGGGTAGCAGAATCTCTACAAAATATACTTCAGGATTCTGAACAGGTGGAATTGCTGACTTTTTCACAAGGAATTCCATTTCCCGAGCTTGTAATTTGCTTATCAACTGATTGAATGTCCAACTTGAGTAGTTTGGATCATTAGACAACATCCTCACAAAATTCTCCCACTTTTAGGGTAGAGCTTTCAGAAATTTCTCCTTTAATTCATCATTCTCTTTCTTAACACCTACAATGTCAAGTTCATTGATCAAATGTGAAAACCTTGCAATCAAATTTATGATATTCTCATTCTCAAAAAGCCCAAAATTGTCAAACTCTTTCTTCAAAACTTTCTTTCGAGTGTTTTTGTACTGATCATTACCCTCACATCTTTCCTTAATAGCACCCCATAATTGTTTCGTAGTTGGAAAATTCTTAAACTGATGCATCAAATCTTTGGGTAATGCCATCGTGAGAAAACTATAAGTTTTCTTTTCTCTTGCAAATACCTTCTTTTCTTCAGGTTCAAAATCACTTATCGATTTTGGAAAAGTATTAGCTATCAACGGATACTCATATTGTTCTTCAATCGAAATCCAACAATCAACATCTTGTGGGTATATGTAAGATTCAAATCGTTTCTTCCAATGATGATAATATTCCAACCGAAGTAACTTAGGAACTTTATGAGTTGTTCCAATTTCGTTATCATAGTTCATCATGGCTAGCATCGAGGTTTGAATAGCTGAAAACGCTTGAAAATCACTCATCTTGAAGTTAAAAAAATCGAATGTTAAACTTCGAACTCAAAAAACGGAGGTCTTCCAAGCGGATTTTGGGGGTCAAAACGGAGGGTACTAGCCGTTAAGTGAGTAAAATTATAGATCTCATCAAGACGAACGTTTTGGCTGGTATTAGCTCTCGTAACTCTTACGGTTCTTAAATTACGTCAGTTTTAGTGAAGACCACTTTTCTGCCAGCGTCCAAACCTAGTCTCAGCGTACCAACTCCGGACCAAAGCAACGAGCGGACCAAATCTCGGACCAAAATTACCAACGTACCAAACTGACTAGCGTACCAGTAGCGGACCGGATAATCTCAGCATACCAAATAACAACCACGGACCAAACTGGTACGGAGTAACCGTCGACGTACCACGGATGAAGATTGCCTTGCGTACCAAAAACCAGTGTACCAGAATCTTTGAAGTTTCCTTTACAAGATTTACTTATAAGATTAACCTTGTGGAATTAAGTTAATCTCCACTATACTTAAACGATTAACACTTGTGAATAATGGTTGTTTGCATAAATATAGTGACACACGAAGTAAAATTTACTCGGCACTATTTTCATTAACTCAACAATATTACACAAATCTTGCATAAATTTATACGTACAAATGTTAAGAACGAGTTATGCTATATATAGGGCTAAGGGAAATCAATGATAGTCACTGATTTTCATAAGGTCATCTAGACCGTTAATTACATAAGTCAACTATACTACCAAAAGAACGATCTTCGATAGATGGGATTGATGGCGTGTGATCAGCAAGATACTACCAAAAGAATATCCAGGACGCTTTAGCAGAGATAAGACAACTAAAAAGACTTCACAAGAAAAGTCTGGTTGAACTCATTATCTAGTGGATAATAGAGTTCATCCAGAATATTCGCATCTGGTACAAAAGTGCTTCTTCCAGTTGATTGGTCTTCTTCGCTTAAACTCAAATTTCTGCTTGAACCTAGTTCAGCCGAAACTGTGCTACAAAATTAGACTTCAACCAGAATATCAAATACGATATTCCTTACAGAAAATATGTAGGATCGAGATCTAAACCGTATTAGATTAGTTAACAAGATTTACTTTAAAGAATAATCTTGCGGGATTAAGTTATTATTCGCTCTACTTAACGGGTTTATTTTGTTGCAACACTTGTGAATAATAGTTGTTTGCATAAATATAGTAACACATGAAGTAAAGATTACTCGACACTATTTGCATTAACTCAACAATATTACACGGTGTTCATTGCCCACCAAGATATCTATCCAATAATACCACTCATTTGTAAATAACGCAATACTTCTTTGTGAATCTCCTCTATTTGAATATGGATTGTTAGGACAAGTTCTTGTGTGTGGCCGTTACTATGCGAATAGATTAGAAGATTGTGTTTGTAATGTATGTGATGATGTCAACGTACCAACCACCGTACCAATTGGTACGGGCGTACTAAGTGGTACGACGTACCAAAGTGGTACGCAGGGTGGTTCACCTATAAATAGGTTTGGTATGTTGAACATCTTCAAGTTCGGTCATTTGTTCTTTGTGAGTGTTTGAGAGAGAGGAGGTTCTGTCCAAACCTCCTCTAGAGCTTCAATGATGTATACTCTCTCGGTATAGTAATCATTCGACATTAATTGAATGATAAACTTCCATCTCTATCATTCTATGATCTGGAAACAATCCATACATGGTTTTACAACTGGTATCAGAGCCGTTGGTTCAATTTCCAGATTACAATTTCATTTTTGAGAGTTTTTGAGATGTTAAAAGGCTGATTAGGTGAGATTCCATGAGTGTTTGATCGATTTTTGATAAATCGAACCTTCCTAAGTCATTTTCGCACCTAACAGTAGTGTTTGAGTGAGGAAATTCGACAAAATCTGAATTTGGAGTGAAATTAGAGATTTTCAGTGTTGGTACGCCGGTAGAACAGTTGGTACACCGTTGGTCTGCTGATTGGTCCGTATGTGTATCTTCATAAGATGTTGGTACACTGTTCATTGGTACGGAAGACAATCTTCAATAGTGGTACATAGCGGTTATGTTTGGTACGCTGACGGTTACACCGTACCAAATGGTACGCCGTACCAAATGGTCCGTTGAACCAAATGGTCCGCTGACTTGTTGGTACGTGGTCAGTGGTCCGTTCTGGTTTATGGTAAGCTGGTTGATGGTCCGTCAAAGCAGATGGTATGCTAGAGCTTATGGTTCGCCGTAAATTTTCTGATGCATTTTCAATGGTCCGTTCTGATGCATTTTCAGTGAAGCAATCCCCACGGCCGCAGCCATGGGCTCTACCCCTTGGACCCTGCCAGGGCCTGCCGCCCCTTGGACCCCGCTTCTCGGGGGCGCTGCCCCCGAACCCCCGTTAATTCTGACAAACAACGGTGGCGTATTGGAAGAGGTCATGGGAATTTCAAAGATTTAAATCGGTTATCGGGTTTAACCTTGATTCGATAGCTATGGGTTGTTATGTTTAAAAAGTTTCCAGATTCCGGTACTTTTCAAGAATTAGACGTCGAATATCAGAAAAGAGATGTTTGTGGGTAGTCATTTTTTTTTTGAAAATGGACAAAGATTCAAACACACGTGCTTTCTGATGATGGACAAAGATTCAGAGACATGGATATGATTACACAAACTCAAGAATATTGAAGATTTGAATATTTCACTTATTTATGGGGAAATTGCGACCCTTGGAAATTTCAAAGTTTCATAATTGAAAAAGTGAATATTCAAAAGCAATCAATTCAGGGATGATGGTGATTTTTGATCTTCATGGAAAGGTGGTGTATTCTGATGTCCGTGCAAACCGATATGTCGAAGTTTTCGATTATGGTTGGAACTTTCTAATCAAATGCCCGATAAAGTGTTAAGTCATGAAGTTGACGTTATAGCCTTTGATTGTTGATATATTGGGATGGATTTCATTCTGAGGGGGAATTTCTATGATTGAAGATGATGATCGTGTCTGTTTTCATAAAGATAAGAATGTATTACAATTCAGTGAAGATTGAAGATTTCTGTCAAATGCGGTGATGTTTGTGGATTTTATTTTTTATTCATGACGATTAATGAAATGATCCTGCATCTTGATGTCATATCCGGTGGTTGAGGTGTCCCACTAGGTGAAGAATAAGTTCTTACCGTGGATGTGCTTGAAGAAAGGGAGAATTTTGTTGATTGTAATGATTGTACAAGATTGCAAGCTGTTTTCTGCATACCTGAAGTTTCAGTCATGGGGAGTTTGCTAAAGATAGAAATGTCTGCAGCAAACGGACTGAAGATTGCTAAAAGATAAAGATCTACATTCGACAGTAACGTCCAAGGGGGAATCATTTGTTAGAGCATATTCCTATGCTACGTTGTGTCTCGTGTATTAGATCTAATCTAGAGTGTCTGTGTGAGTCATAGTACCATATGGTCCTCCGTACCAGTTGGTACGAGCGTACCAACTGGTACGTAATGTGGTACGCTGCTTCTAATGACTACTATAAATAGTTCGTGTTAGAGAGAGCTTAGTACTTCTGTGAGTTCTATCATTCTTAACTGTGTGTGTTCTTGAGTGTTTCTATCTCTACATTATCTTAGTCTAGTTTCTTCAAACAGTAGCACAAACAAACCACCCATGTTCACTCCTGGTGATTTTGACACATGGAAATTCCGTATGGAGGGGTTTGTTTGAAGTTTAGTCCATCGTATTTGGAAATCACTGACTGTTGGTCCTATTGTTGCAACTGTACCATCTTCTGATGATCAAAATGTTCAAATTCCAAAACCACTTGATAAATTCACCGACATAGACCACAAGCTACTTGAGTCAAACTTCAAGGCCTATTGGACCTTGCAAGCAGCGTTACCCAACTCCATACTTGTTAGATTTATGGGGTACAAAACTGCATTTGACATGTGGAATGCTCTCAGTTAGATCTATGAAGGAACAAGTGAGGTTAAAGAGAACTAAAAGGAAATTTTAAAACAAAAATATGAAAATTTCAATTACAAAGCTAGTGAAACTATGACAAACCAGTATCTTCGCTTTGTTTCTTTACATGATGAGCTTCAAAGGGCAGATGTAACTCTTGAACAAGCTGATGTTAACAAAAAATCTTTAAGGTCACTACTTGTTATGTGGACAGTTTATACAGTAAGCATAAAAGAGTGCATAAACCTTAAAAAAATTAAACTGAGTGAACTTCATGGTATCTTATGTGCCTATGAAATGGAGATAAAGCTTAAACAGGGCTCAATTTCTGAACCAACTCAACCACAATCAACTGCTCTTGTCATAACCGATTTTCTAAGCCAAAGAAATGTGAACTCTAACTTTTAAAATCAATCAACTTTGGTTAATTTTTTCTGAAAAAGTTTCTCACAACTTTGAGAGCAGTCATCATGCCTTTGTAGTCACTGACTCACACTATAACTTCACACGTGAAGATTTAGAATGTATTTGTGTAGATGACTTAGAGGAGATAGACATACTTACACAACTTGCTATTGTCTCGGTAAGAGCCCAACGTTTCTATAAACGTACTGGGAGGACTTACAAAGGAGCCAAAAATTCACCTATTGGTCTTTACAAAAGCAAGGTCAAGTGTTACAACCGTCACCAATTAGGTCATTTTGCAAGAAAGTGCTCAAACCCAAGAAAAGAAAGTCAGTTTCAGACTGAAGCTCAAGGTAAAACACAAGGAAGTCATCACCAAAACAACAACAACAACAACAAGAACAACAACACTCAGGGTTCTTCAAACTCACAACCAACACCTCTAAAACCAAGCGCAGAGTGGAAGAAACAACAATAATAACTCAACAGCAGCCATAGCTAACCAAACAAAATATGTTGACTGGAAATAAGTTATCATAGAGGTTGAGCCAACCAACCATGCTCTTATGGCAAAGGAAAAATCATCATCTACTCAGGTAAATTCCATTCCTAAGAAAGTGCTAGCTCACATGTGCTCTCCTGCTTGTGTTGAACAAGTGGAAAGATACAGGAATCACAACTCCGAGCTAACTGAAGAGGTCTCAAAATTAAAAGAGTTAAAGGAGTTCTTTAGAAAAACAAAAAGCTCATATATTTCAAAAGTCACTATCTTAAATGAAGAAATTGAGCAACTTAGACAAACTAACTCTAATTTGGAAACTCAAATTGATGATTTGATTTCCAAGCCGAATGCTTTAAGAAAGGAAACCCAACATGCTAAGGCAGATGTGGCTGCACTTGAAGTAAAACTAACTGAAGCTCAATTTACTTGTGATAAATTTCAAAAAGCAAATGAAAAAGCTGAAAAAACTTTGGAAGGGTGCTATGTATGGAAAAAATTGAATTGGTTATACATTGGTGAAGCCACCCAATGATTACTTACCAGTAATCGAACCAATTTCAGCTTTACAAACTAAAAGCAAAGTTAGTTTATCAGTTGATGATACTTCTCCTGTAACTGTTGTTGAAAAGAAGTGTGAATTTTGTTGAAGCTCAAATCGCTGCTGCAAGCACCTCTGGAGCAGTTGAATAATTAAAAATTTTGAATCCAACATTTGCTGTGCCTCCACCCACTTTTTATGAACCTAAAGATTCAAAAGTTGGAGGACATCATGTTGAAAATGTCAAAACAAGCAAAGGTCAAATTTTTGGTAAAACTATTTTTAGTCAAGAAACAAGTGAAAAATCCCCTAGATACACTCAATCTTATGACTCTCCTAGAGTTCCTGAGTGTATAGTTTGTGAAAAAATGGGTCATTTGGTGGCTGATTATTTTTACAATCCTCTGAACATAAATCAGCCTTCAAAAGCTAAAACTGTGAAAAGTCAAAATGTGGCAAAGAAATTAAAAGGAAGAGTCTCACCTGTTAAAAGTCATACACTGAAGTATTTTGAGTCTGATTCAAACAAGGTCTTGATTGGAAATGAAAGAAATGGCAATTTTCAGTTTTCAAGCAAAACAAATTTCTAGCTGAATTTCAAGCGGAACAATATTCCGCTCGAACTCAGGTTCAACCGGAAAACAAGAAAAACATCAGGTCGGTTATTGATTTGAAACAAAGACCATCTGTGAGGTACAGTGATAACTATGATGTGTTTGAAAGTCAAGGAAGAAGAAATCCATCAAGAGGAAAGGTCAATCCTCGTAACCTATTTCATCCTTTCCACACAAAGGTGAAAAATTTGTCAAAAATAGCTTTGCATCACATAAGTATGTTGCTTCACCAGAAAGAACCAGAGTTTCAAATCAAAACAAATTTCCAACCAGTGATTTTGCAAAACCTGAGTCTAACAAACAGAGAAAGTTTAGAGAGTTTAGGGAAAAAAGGCATTCGAAAGAAAGTAAAAATGGGAAGTGAGAAATTTCATCAAGAAGGTTAGGATTTGGACTTTGAAAATGATGACTTGGTCACTGAACAACCTATTTTAAATACTTTAGTACTCAAAGAGTACAAGTATAATGATGCTTTGGGAAGACCCAAGACCACAAAGGCTTGGGTCCCTTACAAAATCTGATCAATTTCTGATGTGTGCAGGTGTGAAATAAGAGTCAAGATCGACTGTGGATTGTTGACAGTGGATGCACCAGTAAGATGATAGGGGAATAAGAATATCTTAGAGAATACAAAAATACACAATGGAGGATCTGTTGCATTTGGAAGCAACAAGGGGTATATCTCAACATAGGGAGATGTTACACATGGTTCGGTAAGCTTTGATAGAGTCAATCTTGTTAGTACTCTGAATTTTAACTTACTTAGTGTCTCACAAATGTGTGACAAGAAGTTAAATGTTTTATTTAATGAGAGAGAGGCAATCATACTAAACTCTGAAATTAAAATTCCTGAGGAAATGATTTTGCTTAGAGCACCCAGGAAAGAAGGTTTGTATGTGTTATGTCAGTTGCTACATCCACCAGTTGCAATGCTTGCTTTATATCCAAAGCCTCAGTTGATGAGTCTGATCTTTCTAGGACATGTAAATTACAAGAATATGAACAAAATTGTCAATATTTGTTTAGTCAAGGGTCTTCCCGTTAAAGAGTTTACTTGTTCTAGGCACTGTGTGCCTTGCCTCAAGGGTAAGCAACCCAAGTCATTCTTCAAGCCAAAAGCTGAAAGTTCTATCACTCAACCCTTAGAATTGCTACACATGGACCTTTTTGGGCCAACAAGGGTAATGAGTTTGGGAAAAAGGTCATACTATTTTGTAATTATTGATGATTTTACCAGATATACTTAGGTTTTCTTTTTGAAATCAAAAGATGAAACAGCTGAATTGTTGAAAAATCTTGTTATCAAATTGGAAAATCAGTCAAAATTTAAAGTCAAAACAATTAGGTGTGACAATGGCAAATAATATAAAAATCATGTTTTAAATTCTTTTTGTGAAGAAAAAGGGATAACAAGGCAGTTCAGTGCTCCCAGAACTCCACAATAGAATGGGGTTGCTGAAAGGAGAAATAGAACATTGATTGAAGCTGCCATAGAAGCAGTAAACACTACCTGCTACGTCCAAAACATGATTTTGATTGTTAAAGGCAAAAACAAAACACCATATGTGCTTTGGAGGAATAGAAAACCAAACATTATTTCTTTAAGTCATTTGGGCGTCATGTTACCATTCTTATAACTAATGAGCTATTGCCAAAGTTTGCTGAAAAAGCAGACGATGGATATTTTGATGGGTATTCTGGTGTGTCAAAAACATACTGGGTATACAACAAGAGAACTAAAGTTGTTGAAGAAACTCTGAATGTTTTCTTTAATGAAAAATCAAAGAACAACTTTACCTCTTAGACCACTTGGTTATATGACATTGATCACTAACCACCGCTCTCAACATAACTGTTGAGAAGCTTGTGAGTAATTCAGTGCAGGTACAGGAAATCAAAACTTTAGCTGGTGAACATTAGAGGACTAATACAAAGAGTTTCTTAATTGACCCTCCATTCTTCTCTTCACTCAGCACCAAGCCTTTAATGCCAATTACTGTTGTGAACAACTCTACTAAAGTCATCTCGGTTGAAGCGGATGCTGTTCCAGTTCAAAAGCAAGCGGAAAATTCTCCTGTTCAAGTTCAAACGGAAACTACTTCAACTGAATCTCCAGGTCAAGTTCAACCGGAAAATGGCATTTCAGATTCTTTGGAGAATTCTGACTCTGGATTCACTGAGCCCTTAAATTCAAATGATTTTATATCAAATGAACTCAGTTTTGAACCTGAGTCCTATGGGTCAATGCCTAGTTCTCAAGAGTTAAACACAACACCCAATCCCATTTCACAAGCTAATGTGATAATTCCTCAACTCAACATCCCAACATATGGAAGAAGCCATGAGTTCCCAATGATTCAAGATAAAAGAATCAGCAAATATCATCCTTTGGAGAATGTTATTGGAGATGTGTCAGCTCCTGTGCTGACAAGAAGTAAATCTGTTGAAGTAAACATTTACTTGCATGCTGCATTTCTGTAACAACAAGTTCCAACCAAGGTAACTAAAGCATTACAAGACAACAGTTGGGTAGAAGCTATGTAAGAAGAACTATTTCAGATCAACAAACCAAAGGTGTGGGAATTGGTTGATTTTCCAGAAGGGGCAAAACCAATTGGCACCAAATGGGTGTTCAGGAATAAAAAGGATGACAAGGGTATAGTGGTTAAGAACAAAGCAAGGTTACTAGTGCAAGGGTATGCTCAAGAGGAAGGTATTGATGATGAAGTTTTTGCTCATGTAGCCAGAATTGAAGCCATCAGAATCTTTTTGGCTTATGCTGCATTCAAGAACTTTCATGTATTTCAAATGGATGCTCAACGCGCCTTTCTCTACGGGTTGTTAGATCAAGAAGTGTATGTGTGTCAACCTCCAGGTTTTGACGACCCACACTATCCCAATAGAATGTGTAAGCTTACCAAAGCTTTGTATGGTCTCAAACAAGCTCCTAGAACTTGGTATGAAACCATTTTCCAATTATCTCTTGGAGAATGGGTACAGGAGAGGAGAAATTGACAAAACACTCTTCATCAAGAAAGTTGGTAAAGATATGTTGATGGTTCATGTGGCGACCCTAAAACTTTTGCTTTCTTTCCCTAGCAACGACAGCAACAACGGCAGCTGAGGCTGCGAACGCTACAACGCAAGAATAATTTTCGGGACGAAAATTCCATTTACAAGGGGATGATGTGACATCCGAGAATTCCAAGGTTAACTTCCGTTAGACAATCTTCGTTAGTTACGTTATAAGTGTTAGCTTAGTAACTAATGCTTAACTAGGCCGAATACGTCCACGACCTTTGGTTGATCACCGAACCCGTCCATATGTGTTTATTTATTTATTACCATTATGTGGAATTATGTGCAACGTGATTTAAATGCATGATTATTATCAAAAGCATGACTATTTGTTTACTTGTTGAATTATGTGACAAATTGCTTAATTGTGTATTTATGTGATTAATCAAGTAATTAAGTGTATGCATACATGTTAATCTTGGGCTAATCATTTGCTGATCATTGGGGCCCAAATCCCAATGATAAGCCCACCAAGGCCTTAGTATTTAAGAAAAATAAAACCTAATTATTCCCATTTACATACATCACACAAAAACACACACACACACTCCCATTCTCTCTTGAACCATTTCCGGTCAGCCGTGAACAGATGAGAATCACCAAGATCTCAGCCTTGAACCATCATCCATTGAGCTTGGAAACCAAACCGTGAGTCCCATGAACTTTTTATGCATTTCTATGTGTTTTCTTAAAAAGCATGCTTAGATCTTCATGGAATCATTTGATCTTCTGATATGATGCTTAGGAATGTTAGATCTAGCATAAAGACTGAAACTTTACGTGTAAAATCATGCCATAATGAAGATTCATGCTAGTTAGGTCATTCTATGCTTAAAAGTGTTCTTGGAGATTTGATGGTGAAAATCCATGTTTAAGGTGTTAAATTTGCTTGTTTAATGTTGGTAAATGTTTATGCATGCTAGACACTGAATTATATGAAGTATGAAAGCTGTTAGATTGATTTTTGGGCTGATTTACGAGTTTTCTGCGACCAGCGAAACTGACAGATTCGTTAGGCGAAACTGTAGTTTCGCAAACTGTTTGAATCTTCAAACAGCGACACTATACAGCGAAACTATAGTGTCGCCTGTGAAACTAAGTGTATTGCTCGAACGAAACTACCGAGCGAAACAACCATAGACTCCTGAACGAAAGTTCAAATCAGTTTCGAGCGAAACTAAATAGCGAAACTATGCCATCAGTTTCGAGCGAAACTATCTAGCGAAACTGAGCCTTATATGAACGAAAGTTCAAACCAGTTTCGGGCGAATCTAGCCTGTGTCATCGGGTATACCCTAGCGAAAGTGCTGCCCGTGCACATAGCGAAACTGTGTAGCGAAACTGTGGACAGACCAAAACCCAAACTTGTGCAACTTATTTGAATGTTATGCCATGACTTACATGATTATGCAATAATGAAACATGCTTTGATTTCTGAGTAATGTGAACCCTCGTTTATGATCAACCATCGGTGTCGTGTGTCGGTGTGTCGAGTCATAGTTCTAACGTGCTTAACTAGGCCGAATACGTCCACGTCCTTTGGTTGATCACCGAACTCGTCCATACGTGTTATGTGTTTATTCATTTTGTGGAATTATGTGCAATATGATTTAAATGCATGATTATTATTAAAAAGAATGACTATTTAATTATTTGATAAATTATGTGACAAATTGCTAAATTGTGTAATTATGTAATTAACCAAGTAATTAAATGTATGCATACATGTTAAGTGATTGGGCTAGTAATTAGTTAATGATGGACTAATCATGGGCAAGTCATTTACTAATCATTGGGGGCCCAAATCCCAATGATAAGCCCACAAGACCATTGGTATTTAAATGAACAATTAAACCCTAATTACCCATTTGCATACATCACACAAGAAACACCCACACACTCTCTCCCTCTTGCGATTCTGGACCAGCCCTAGAGACCATCAAGATCAGCCATCTTTTCTATTGGTGAAGATCATCCATCGATCCTTGATCAAACCGTGAGTCCTAAAACCATGTTTCTTGCTTTTCTATGTGTTTTCTTCATAAAGCATGCCTAGATCTCCATGTAATCGTTAGATCTTCTGTAAGAATGCTTAGGAATGCTAGCTCTATCATAAAAACTACAACTTTACGTGTGAAACTGATCCATACTGAAGATTTATGCTAGATTAGGTTATTTTGGGTAAAATGTGTTCTTGAAGATTTGATGATGAAAATGCATGTTTATGATGTTAAAAATGCTCCTGTGATGTTCCTAAATGATTATGTATGCTTGAAAATGAATTACATGAAGTATGGAGGCTGTTAGAAAGATTTTTAGTCAAATTTACGGGTTTTTAGCGACTAGCGAAACTGTGCCTTCATCAGGCGAAATTATGTAGCGAAACTATGTATATCTCCTTCCAACGACACTATACAGCGAAACTATAGTGTCGCCGGGTAAACCAACTAGACTTGTCCGAACGAAACTACCGAGCGAAATTCCCTGAACGAAAGTTCAAACCAGTTACGGGCGAAACTAGGCTAGCGAAACTGTGCCAACAGTTTCGAGCGAAACTAGCCTAGCGAAACTGTGTCATCGGGTATTGCCTAGCGAAAGTGCTGCCCGTGCACACAGCGAAACTGCCTAGCGAATCTATACTAGCGAAACTGTGACCAGACCTAAACCCAAACTTGTGCAATTTACTTGAATGTTGTGCCATAACTTACATGATTATGCTATGAAGAAACATGTTTGATTTCTGATTTATGTGAACCCTTGTTTATGATCAACCATCGGTGTCGTGTGTCGGTATGTCGAGTCGTAGTTCCAACGTGCTATGTTATGGGCCATAGTGACGTTAAGTTAAAGATTAGACACAAAACTAATACTTAAGACCTAAACGTGTTCATAGGTCTTCGTTAAGCAATACTTGGATTAATTAGCAAGTGTAGCCGAGCAACCTAAGGTGAGTTTCACAAACCCTTAATTGTGAGCCCGTTTGGGTCACAACGAACATACTAAACGGAAAACAACGCTGACATTTTGAGGTATCGCCAAATGGGATATCTGTTATGGAAGTTGGAGTGTTTTATGGGAAGCACTTGCAACTGTCCATCCTTGGGATTTCAAATGAAATCCGCAACCAACTATTCGATAACACTTGGGATTTCAAAGGAAATCCGGAACAACCATTTTGACACTTAAACTCTTTTTTAGGATTTCAAATGAAATCCAGAATAAACGGTTTTAATATGACTAGTGTAGGTTAAAGTCTAAACCAAATGATATCACATGATTTCTAAGGATGCCTTAAAACTTGAAAGTCTTCAACAATTTAGTACCATTAATTTGCGAAGCGAGGGGATGGTGGGTAGATCTACTGAGGGTTTGACAAACCCTGCTCCGCGGTACACAAATGTGTAGCCAACCGGTTGGAGGCCGAACGGAGTACAATATCATATTTTAGTTGTGGGTCCCATGAGGAACACAGCTGGAGGCACAAACCATCGGCAAATGCCGAACTCTGTTATGTCAGCTTTGGTACGAACTTCCTTAGTGCATGGAAACCGGATTAACTACCCGCGATATCGGTTGACCGCTTTAATCTTTACTTAACTAGTGCATATTCGATAATTCAACGCTTGGCAATTGTTTTGCAAAACTATTACTTATTTATATGTTGACACATACGCTTATGAGACCGGGCCACTGCATGACATGCCCACTGTGAACTCACCAACCGTTAGGTTGACACTTGTGTGATTTTCACTTTTGCAGATCGCTGAGGAGTATCCACCGGAGGTTGGCATGGCACCCAAAGTTACTTATTTCATTTTGGACTTAAAATTTGGGAATTGAATAACAATTTATGTTTTGTAATTTAAGCACGTGGCTAGTGCTAAGATACTCATGTTTTTCTTTCCGCTGCAAACTCTTAACTGTTTTATGATGAATGTTTGGACTTTACTCTGATTCGTTTAGTATTTGTAACTAATGGTTGTGGTCCTGGTTTGCTCGCACCCCTTAACGGTATAAACTCCGTTAGTGGTAAATTTGGGGGTGTGACAGATTGGTATCAGAGCCATAAGTTGCAGAGAACTGGAATCATTTTTGAACAAACGATTTGGAAACTGCAACTTGAAACCTTAGTTACAAACGAACAAACAAATTCCCAAAACAAAATTTTTACGTGCCAACCTGGGATACTCGCTCTGCTGTGTAAGTAAATACTTCATATGTATATATATATATATATATATATATATATATATATAAATATATATATATAGACTGTGTCTAAGTAGTCTAACGGAAAACCTTAGGAAAATTTCACACACGAAAACGAAATGCGAACGCTAATACGCACACTATTCCGGGGGAAGGCGACAACGAAACGATGCTACACGCTACGTCCTGATTTCTACTACGATGACTACGCCGACGGTGACTTTTATGGGAAAGCCGACTTTCGACGATAGTACTTACGACTTACGACGTTCTCCGACGACGCCTCAATTTTGCACGAAAATTTTTCTGGACTAATAGTGGGATAACGGGAAATTGTTAATATACATATTATGGGATATGTATAGAGTATAACTGTGACTGAACACTGGCTACTTTAACTGTCCAGAAAATGCCTGGAAGAGGACACGGAAGGAACAACATTAACCTGACACCTGCACAACTGCAAGCTATGATAAACGAACACGTGCAAGCCGCAGTGGCAGCCGCCCAAGCTGCATTCGCCGCGCAGGGTAATTATTATGCCGGTTAAGGCACAAAGCGATTATATTTTGACTTGTTTAAACTTAAAACCCGAACTATTTATGCATCAGGAAACTTCCATCACTGCACGTTTAAGTCCTTCATGGACTGCAAGCCGATGACGTTTTCCGGCGAGGAAGGAGCGGTAGGATTCCTCAGGTGGATTGAGAAGTCTGAGAAGGTCTTCTCTATGTGCAACTGCCCTGCTGAGAACAAAGTGAAATATGCGACTGGTACCTTCGAGGGAGATGCTCTGTAAGGAAATGAATTTCTGAGTCAACCGGTTCAAGATGAAGATTTCCGGTTGAAGACATGTTCAAGCGGAAGAACGCTCAAGCGGAAGATTTGTCAACCGGAAGATCAACCGGAAGAACATTTCTGGGTGAACTCTTTTATCCAACAGTATAAAGAGTTCAACCGGAAAAGTACTGAAAGATTACTTTTGCAGAATTCAGACCTGCAACTGCTTCTATTCTTCCAAAGTCACATCCTAGCCGTCTCCTACTTATAGATAAATGCATTTTGCACATTTCCTCTTTTGTATGTTTGCTAATGTTCTTTTAGTAAGTTTATTGTTTGCCTTTCATGTACGGTTAGATTAGCCCGTATGAGATCAACGGCTGTAGTTGATCTCCTTAGTACTATTTATAGTTGTTAGCTAGTTCATTCACATGTACCCGTTTCAGTGCTTACACTTGTAACAGTTTGAACTTGAGTTAATGCAAATAGTACCGAGAAATTTATTATCTTGTGTTCACTAGTTTATGCAATCAATACAATCAAACTACAAGTATAAGTAAAACAAAGCTTAAGTAAAAACAAGTATGATACAACTTTATTCCGCATGGTTGTGATCTTCAAGTAAAGAGTTCTTGTTTTGATTATTTCTCTGAGTAATCAACGGTCCTACATGCTCTCTCCTGGTGGAATGCCGAAATCCAGATGATTGGGTTAGATGCGGCTAATGACATGGAATGGGAAGCGTTTAAGGAACTGGTTATGGAAGAGTATTGCCCTCGAGATCAAGTCAAGAAGCTGGAAGGAGAGTTTTTGAACTCCAAGATGTCTGGGTCGGAAGTTGAGGAATACACTGCGCGTTACCACGAGTACGCGGTACTGTGCCCAACAATGGTTGATGCTGAATTTAAACGCATTGAGCGTTATCTGGAGGGTCTTGCACCCCAAATCAAGAGCTTGGTGACAACTAGCAACCCAAGAACCGTGCAGCAAGCCATCCGTTTGGCTCATAAGTTAACTGATCAGGAAATCGAGAGAGGTACTCTACCTGTGAAGACCACTGTGAAGACTGCCTTAAATGGCAAGCGTAAGGCTGAAGAAGAAGCTCCAACAACGTATGTGAACAATCAAACTGTTGGGAATCAATCTGGGAGATCCTCTAACTCCCAATATCAGAACAAGCGACCTGACAACACAAGGTCCAATTTCAGCAACAGTGGAAGTAACAACCGCCAAGGCGGGAATGGAAACTACAAGGGTAAAGCCCCGTTTTGTAACAAGTGCGGAAAACACCACAATAGTATGTGTAGCAAAGGTCTGGAGTGTGGAAGATGTGGGAAACCGGGGCATGAGGCCAACAACTGCTGGACCAACTTGCAAAGGTTAAACAACAACGGTCAGAACCAAGGAGGAAATAACAACAACAGGGGAAACGAAAACAACCGCAACGGGCAAGGAAACAATCAGAACAACAACAATGGTGGAGCCCGTGGCTGTTATGAATGTGGTGCGCAAGGCCACATGAGGAAAGATTGCCCGCAACTACGCAGACAAGGGAATGGTAACAATGGCAACGGTGGAAACCCGGGCAACGGAAATGGTAACGGTGGTAATGGTAATGGTGGAAACGGTAATGGTGGGAATGGTAGAGGTCGTGCCTTCGTTATGGGTCAGGGAGAAGCTCGCAACGACGCCAACGTGATTAACGGTAAATTTATGCTTAATGGTTACTTCACTACTGTATTGTTTGATTCTGGTGCTGAAAGAAGTTTTATTTCCACTAAGTTTGCTAGGCTAATTAATGCTAAACCGATTGCCTTAGATGCTAAATATGTGGTAGAATTAGCGAATGGTAAACTTCATGATACGACTCGGATAGTCAAGGAATGTAAGTTAGAACTAGCTGGCCATACGTTAGGAATCGATCTTATGCCTTTCCCGATTGGTAGTTTTGATGTCATAGTAGGAATGGATTGGTTATCAGAAAACCGAGCTGAAATTTTATGTCAAGAAAAAGTGATTCGTATCCCACTCAAGGAAGGTGAAGTGTTAACAGTTCAAGGTGAAAAAGGTGGAACAGTCACCGGTATTATTTCGTTTCTTAAAGCTCGAAAGTGCCATCGTAAAGGACACTTCGCGATCCTTGCAAACGTCACCGACCCGACACTTCCCGAGCGTAGAATCAACGACTACCCGATAGTCCGCGACTTCCAAGATGTATTTCCTGATAATTTGCCTGGTTTGCCTCCACTTCGACAAGTCGAGTTTGGAATCGACTTAGCTCCCGGAGCGGCTCCGATTGCACGCGCACCGTACCGTTTGGCGGTAAGTGAACTCAACGAACTCTCCGCACAACTTCAAGAGTTACTCGACAAAGGATTTATTCGTCCAAGTTCGTCTCCATGGGGAGCACTGGTATTGTTTGTTAAGAAGAAAGATGGAACGTTCCGAATGTGTATCGACTACCGAGAGCTTAACAAGGTTACGATCAAGAATCGGTATCCACTTCCTCGAATCGACGATCTTTTCGACCAACTGCAAGGTTCGAGCTACTATTCAAAGATTGATCTATGGTCTGGATATCACCAACTTCGTGTTCGTGATGAGGATATCCCCAAGACTGCTTTCAGAACTTGGTATGGTCATTACGAGTTTTTAGTTATGCCGTTTGGGCTAACTAATGCGCCTGCTGTGTTTATGGATCTGATGAATCGGGTGTGCAAGCCGTATCTCGATCAGTTTGTGATAGTTTTCATTGACGATATCCTAATCTACTCCAAGACAAAGGAAGAACACGAGAGTCACCTACGACTTATCTTGGAATTACTCCGCAAGGAACAGCTTTACGCTAAGTTTTCAAAGTGCGACTTTTGGATTCGCGAAGTCCAGTTTCTTGGACACATTGTTAATCAGGATGGAATTCATGTCGACCCAGCTAAAGTGGAAGCTATCAAGAATTGGTCTACTCCGAGAGCGCCGACCGAAATCCGACAGTTTTTGGGACTTGGCGGATATTACCGAAGGTTCATCAAGGGTTTCTCGCAATTGGCTCAACCCTTAACAGCTTTAACGCACAAAGGAGTGCAATATAGATGGGGTGAAAAAGAAGAGCACGCGTTTCAAACCCTTAAGGACATGTTATGTTCAGCTCCGATTCTCTCGTTACCCGAAGGGGTTGACAACTTCGTGGTTTACTGCGATGCATCCATTCAAGGACTCGGTTGCGTATTGATGCAACAAGACAAAGTGATTGCCTACGGGTCCATGCAACTGAAGGTTAATGAGAAGAATTACACAACACATGATTTGGAATTAGTAGTCGTTGTATTTGCACTCAAGATTTGGAGACATTACCTCTACGGAAAAAAGTGCACGATATTTACCGACCACAAAAGCTTACAACACATCTTTGAACAATAGGACCTCAACATGCGACAACGAAGGTGGATCAAGCTACTAAATGATTATGACTTAGCGATTAAGTATCACCCGGGAAAAGCCAATGTTGTGGCTGATGCCTTAAGTCGAAAAGAGCACGACAAGCCTCGACGAGTACGAGCGCTGCAACTTACCATTCACACGGGACTGCCGGATCGAATCCGCGATGCCCAACAAGAAGCTTTAAAGGAAGAAAACTTCGCAGCTGAAGCACTACGAGGGGTGGATGGAAATTCTGAAATCAAGTCCGACGGACTCAGATATTACAATGACAGAATTTGGATTCCTTTACTTGGGAATCTCCGTGAGCTCGTGATGGACGAGGCTCACAAATCAAGGTATTCGGTGCCCCCTGGATCGGACAAAATGTACCAAGATTTGAAGAACTTGTATTGGTGGCCGAATATGAAAGCCGACATTGCGCGATATGTGGCTAAGTGTTTAACATGCTCAAGAGTTAAGATCGAGTCGACTGGATGCGATTTGGGTTATCATTGATCGACTAACCAAATCTTCACACTTTATTCCAATGAGGGAAAGTGACAATATGGATAAGTTAACAAAGCTGTATATTGACCGAATTGTGGCACTTCATGGGGTGCCTAAGACCATTCTCCGACCGAGATCCTCGATTTACTTCCCTGCTGTGGAAATTTATGCAAGACGCACTTGGGACCAGACTGGATATGAGTACAGCTTATCACCCGCAGACTGATGGTCAGACGGAACGAACTATTCAGACTTTGGAAGACATGCTCCGAGCTTGCGTTCTCGACTTCGGTAAAGACTGGGAGGCTCACCTTCCGTTGGTGGAGTTCTCCTACAACAACAGTTATCATACGAGCATCGGTGCGGCACCTTTTGAAGCTCTTTATGGCAGAAAATGTAGATCGCCCATGTTTTGGGCTGAAACGGGTGAGAAAGGACTCACCGGACCGGAAATCATTCATGATACAACTGAACGAATTATTCAAATCAGAAAGCGGATAGCCGCAGCACGTGACTGGCAAAAGAGCTATGCCGACAAACGCCGTAAACCTTTGAAGTTCGAGGTAGGCGACAAGGAACTATTGAAGGTATCTCCTTGGAAAGGAGTGATACGCTTCGGAAAGCGTGGAAAGCTGAATCCTCGCTATATCGGTCCATTTGAAATCATTGGGGAAGTAGGCCCGGTGGCCTACCGATTACAACTCCCTGCAGAACTCGATGGAGTTCACAACGTGTTTCACGTCTCGAATCTGAAGAAATGCCTGGCTGAAGAGACTGAAATAATTCCTTTGGAGGAATTGGAAATTGACGAACATCTGAGATTTATTGAGCAACCAGTAGAAATAATGGGACGCGAGGAGAAAGCCCTCAAACGTAGCAAGATTCCGATCGTCAAGGTTCGATGGAACTCATAGCGTGGACCTGAATACACATGGGAACGGGAGGATCAAATGAAGAAAAAGTATCCTCACTTGTTCGAGCTAACGTCCACGGAAACTCAAGGTATGATTTAATTTTGGGGACCAAAATTCCTTTAACAGGAGGAGGATGTGGCGACCCAAAAACTTTTGCTTTCTTTCCCCAGCAACGACAGCAACAACGGCAGCTGAGGCTGCGAACGCTACAACGCAAGAATAATTTTCGGGACGAAAATTCCATTTACAAGGGGATGATGTGACATCCGAGAATTCCAAGGTTAACTTCCGTTAGACAATCTCCGTTAGTTACGTTATAAGTGTTAACTTAGTAACTAATGCTTAACTAGGCCGAATACGTCCACGACCTTTGGTTGATCACCGAACCCGTCCATATGTGTTTATTTATTTATTTATTACCATGATGTGGAATTATGTGCAACGTGATTTAAATGCATGACTATTATCAAAAGCATGACTATTTGTTTACTTGTTGAATTATGTGACAAATTGCTTAATTGTGTATTTATGTGATTAATCAAGTAATTAAGTGTATGCATACATGTTAATCTTGGGCTAATCATTTGCTGATCATTGGGGCCCAAATCCCAATGATAAGCCCACCAAGGCCTTAGTATTTAAGAAAAATAAAACCTAATTATTCCCATTTACATACATCACACAAAAACACACACACACACTCCCCTTCTCTCTTTAACCATTTGTGGTCAGCCGTGAACAGCTGAGAATCACCAAGATCTCAGCCTTGAACCATCATCCATCGAGCTTGGAAACCAAACCGTGAGTCCCATGAATTTTTTATGCATTTCTATGTGTTTTCTTAAAAAGCATGCTTAGATCTTCATGGAATCGTTTGATCTTCTGATATGATGCTTAGGAATGTTAGATCTAGCATAAAGACTGAAACTTTACGTGTAAAATCATGCCATAATGAAGATTCATGCTAGTTAGGTCATTTTATGCTTAAAAGTGTTCTTGGAGATTTGATGGTGAAAATCCATGTTTAAGGTGTTAAATTTGCTTGTTTAATGTTGGTAAATGTTTATGCATGCTAGACACTGAATTATATGAAGTATGGAAGCTGTTAGATTGATTTTTGGGCTGATTTACGAGTTTTCTGCGACCAGCGAAACTGACAAATTCGTTAGGCGAAACTGTAGTTTCGCAAACTGTTTGAATCTTCAAACAGCGACACTATACAGCGAAACTATAGTGTCGCCTGTGAAACTAAGTGTATTGCTCGAACGAAACTACCGAGCGAAACAACCATAGACTCCTGAACGAAAGTTCAAATCAGTTTCGAGCGAAACTAGATAGCGAAACTGTGCCATCAGTTTCGAGCGAAACTATCTAGCGAAGCTGAGCCTTATATGAACGAAAGTTCAAACCAGTTTCGGGCGAATCTAGCCAGCGAAACTGTGTCATCGGGTATACCCTAGCGAAAGTGCTGCCCGTGCACATAGCGAAACTGTGTAGCGAAACTGTGGCCAGACCAAAACCCAAACTTGTGCAACTTATTTGAATGTTATGCCATGACTTACATGATTATGCAATAATGAAACATGCTTTGATTTCTGAGTAATGTGAACCCTTGTTTATGATCAACCATCGGTGTCGTGTGTCGGTGTGTCGAGTCATAGTTCCAACGTGCTATGTTATGGGCCATAGTGACGTAGTTAAAGTTTAGACACAACTTAACACCTAAGACCTTAATGTGATTATTAGGTCTTCGTTAGCAATCATAATTGGATTATTTGAAGTGTAAGCTGTGCAACCTAAGGTGAGTTTCACTAACCCTTTAATTGTGAGCCCGTTTGGGTCACAACGAATTTACTTAACGGAAAACAACGCTGACATTTTGAGGTATTGCCAAATGGGATACCTGTTATGGAAGTTGGAGTGTTCTATGGGAAACACTTGCAACTGTCCATCCTTGGGGTTTCAAATGAAATCCACAACCAACTATTTAATACCTAAACTCATTTGGGATTTCAAATGAAATCCGGAACAACCATTTTGACACTTAAACTCTTTTTAGGATTTCAAATGAAATCCAGAATAAACGGTTTTAATATGACTAGTGTAGGTTAAAGTCTAAACCAAATGATATCACATGATTTCTAAGGATGCCTTAAACTTGAAAGTCGTCAACAATTTAGTACCATTAATTTGCGAAGCGAGGGGATGTTGGGTAGATCTACTGAGGGTTTGATAAACCCTGCTCCGCGGTACACAAATGTGTAGCCAACCGGTTGGAGGCCGAACGGAGTACAATATCAGCCTATTTTAGTTGTGGGTCCCATGAGGAACACAGCTGGAGGCACAAACCATCGGCAAATGCCGAACTCTGTTACGTCAGCTTTGGTACGAACTTCCTTAGTGCATGGAAACCGGATTAGCTACCCGCGATATCGGTTGACCGCTTTAATCTTTACTTAACGCTTGGCAATTGTTTTGCAAAACTATTACTTATTTATATGTTGACACATACGCTTATGAGACCGGGCCACTACATGACATGCCCACTGTGAACTCACCAACCGTTAGGTTGACACTTGTGTGATTTTCACTTTTGCAGATCGCTGAGGAGTATCCACCGGAGGTTGGCATGGCACCCAAAGTTACTTATTTCATTTTGGACTTAAAATTTGGGAATTGAATAACAATTTATGTTTTGTAATTTAAGCACGTGGCTAGTGCTAAGATACTCATGTTTTTCTTTCCGCTGCAAACTCTTAACTGTTTTATGATGAATGTTTGGACTTTACTCTGATTCTTTTAGTATTTGTAACTAATGGTTGTGGTCCTGGTTTGCTCGCACCCCTTAACGGTATAAACTCCGTTAGTGGTAAATTTGGGGGTGTGACCGTTCAGATTTATGTGGATGACATCATCTTTGGTTCCTCCAATTCTGCTCTTTGCCAAGAATTTGAAGCTCTCATGTAAGCTAAGTTTGAGATGAGCTTAATGGGAGAACTCAGATTCTTTTTGGGGATGAAAGTGAAGCAAACTGACTCTGGTATTTTCTTGAACCAATCTAAATATATTCAAGATATGCGTAAAATTTTTGATATTCTGTCAGCTTCTAGAACCAAAACTCCCATTTCCACATCCCACAAGCTCACAAGTGACTCAAGTGGTGAACCTGTGGATGAGCATCTCTACAGGGTAATGATTGGATCACTAATGTATCTCACAGAAAGTAGGCCAGACATTATCTTTAGTGTTTGCCCATATGCTAGATACCAAGCATCACCAAAGGAATCTCATCTGTTGGTAGTCAAAAGAATATTCAGATATTTGAAGGTTCAACCTAAATTAGGTTTGTGGTACCCTAAGAATTTTGATTTCACCTTCAAAGCATTCACTGATAGTGATTATGGAGGCTGCATTCTGGATAAGACGTCAACTTCAGGCGGAGCGGCTTGTTTCATGGCAATGCAAGAAACAAACCTGTGTTTCTACTTCTACTGCTGAAGCTGAGTATATTGCTGTCAAGCTGTTGTGGTCAAGTCCTGTGGATTCAAAATCAAATGCTATACTATGGAATCACATTCATGGAAACTCCCATCTTTGCTGACAACAGTGCCATTTAAATCACCAACAATCCTGTGAAACACTCCAAAACAAAGCACATTGACAAAGCACTTTAATCAAATTGCTTAAAGTTCACACGGATAACCAATTAGCTGATTTATTCTCAAAAGCTTTTGATGAGGCAAGATTTTTCTACCTTATAACAGCAATTGGTATGATGAACTTTGATTAAAATGTTTTCAGAAACCTTTAATAAAGAAGACCTTTGTGTCAAAGATTCCGTCTCTTGATACAAAAAGAAAAGGAAAAAGAAAATCTTTGTGTTAATTAAAAACCATTTTGATTCATATTCAGTCAAACTATGAAAATTAACACAAGTCATTTTTAAAAATTCATGTGTTTTGGTTTTTCCGTTTCAAGTTCCGGTTCAATCTGTGAGAAAATATATTTTGAAAATCTCCGGGTGAACATCAACCTGAAACAAGCTTTGTATAATATTTTGAAGATAATTCTTCCAAGCAAAAAAATGTCCGCTTGAAGTTCAAACTAAAGAAATTTGGTTTTTAAAATAAAGTAGAAAATGGGTTCCGCTTGAACTTCCGGGTCAACGGTCAAAGATGCTTTACATTAAATTACCCGGAAGACACCTTTTTTCTAAGAGAATATGCATTGAATTACCCATTAAATTTTAACCATTAAATATCCGAGGTTCAGTAAATTATCTTGAAGATAAAGACATGCTTCAAGGGGTTGTACCGTATAAACCACTAAGCACAGGTCAAATCCGTCACTGAAGGGTTATTTCAGATTCTCTATCCTCCATGTCACCCATGTAAAAGTAAAAAGCCCTAAATTATCGTCATTCCTCACATTTCCTATAAGTTCCACACCAAATTCCTCTCAACTCCTCCATAACCCCCAATAAATGTCTCAAATTTCTCTCAAAATCCAACAATTTCATGGCTCCCAAAGCAAGCACAAGCGACAAGAAGCCTGCCAGTGATTCCAAGTTTGGCTTCGAACACAATCTGGTAGCATATCTCGAGAACCCAAATAAAACCGATGAATACTCTGGGATGATTGAGTTTCTGAAGAACTCACATCTTCATCATGCGCTTACTGTTCATGCGGTGATTTATGAAGAAATCATGGAAGAGTTTTGGTCAAATGCTCAAGTGCTCGAAGATAGTGCAGGGGGTTAAAGTATCATATAGACAGTAAAGGGAACAAAAGTGGAAATTGATGAAGCAAAGGTTCGAAAGGTTCTGAAACTAAACGGATGACGATGGATACTTAATGATCGAGGCCAAGTAAAACCTGCCACTGTTCAAGCCACTGGCTACGGCGGTTCCACCACCAGCAAGACAATTAAGAATTGGCAACTTCCGTACAAATGGAGATTCCTTTCCCACATCATTTTGGTGTGTCTAACTCCAAAGAAAGGAGGCTTTGATGAAATTACGGCTAAATAGGCATCGACATTCTACGCTGTGGTAAAGGGTGAAAGTTTCAGTTTTTCCAAATTATTTTTTAATGCCCTAAAATTAAATGCCACGCCCTCTTATTTTACATTTATCCAAGGTCTCTAACCTGCATTTTAAAAGAGGAGTACCTCAAATTGTTTTGAGTGGCAAAGTGCTACACCAAAAACTTATTAATGAGAAGACATTTTCGAACTTGGTTGTCAACAAGTCAGCATTTCTCGAAAGGGACACTAACCATCCCTTACCATTTCTGAGGCAATTCCCAAGTGAACCCTCACAGGTTGAGGATCAAGCGGAAATTGTTGCTGCAACTGAGCAACCGACTCATGATGACAAGGTTATTAACCCAGTAGTATTTGAACCCACATCAGTCCCAACTTCCTCTACTCTTAAAATTTACCATTCCAAAAAGAGGAAGTCTACCACCACACACACCACTCCTACCACTTCATCATCCGAATTCCCTCCTGTCATTTTCAAAAGGCACAAATCTGTGGCAGCTAGGTCTCCTGCACCTATGCCCACTGAACCTACCCAAACTTCAAGCCCCGCTAAAGGAAAAAAGCCAAGGCGGAAGTAATCAAATTTGCCCAGGTGTCCCCACTGGACCTGTTAACAGCAGTAACATAAATAAGACCCAATCTATGGCAATCTTCTCTAAATCAGCTCCTGTAGGTCCTTCATTGGAACCAAGGGAACCTGAAACAGATGAGGAGAATCCCAGGTGTCAAGAAGTCATGGGTACTAGGCCTGATCAATTTAGGATTGATAGCTTAGTTGTCTCTAGTGATACTGGCTAAATTCGGTCCTTCAAACCCAGGCATGGTTAAATCAGTTCAAGCTGATCCTGTCAAATTGGGGGAGAAAACTTCTGCTACACCATCTCTATCTGCTGAATACAATCAAGAAATTAAGGAAACGGAAAGACTTCCGGTTGAAGTCAGAGCAACTTCATTCAAGGAAGCAGGTGTTCAACCATTTTGTGTAGAAGATAGCTGTAAAACAATTAGGAACAATAATGTTTGTTGTGTCCCCATTTCAAAACCCCACTTTAACTCAATTGGTTTAATCTTCCATGCTCATTGCTGGTGCCCTCCTTGAGCATATTAACTTAATATTAAGGCTACTAAAAGATGTGATCTTCCCATAGGAGAATGCCTTTGTTCAAGCGGGAAAAAATGTGGATTCCACCAGCAGGGTTATAGTAGAAAATGTGGTAGTATAAGAGGTTATAGAAGAACAGAGTGGAATTGCAATGATTGGAACTGAAAGAATGGTTGAGAATGTGTTGGGTGAATGTGAGAACACTGAGGTTATTGAATCAGTTGACAAAGAAACTGAAGTCACCAAACCACAGGTGGTGATAGAAGTTCATGATGAAGTTCAAGCTGAGATTTAACCTGGAAATCAAATTGAGGTGATAGAAATTGATGAGTATGCACCTGATGTAGAAAGAACTGGAAGATTTGATGAAAACATATCAATATTTGGAACTTACCAATTTCCAAAAGTTTAACCGGAAAATCAGGGAGCTGATGAGACTGAAGATGTTGCTCAAACACCAGTAGCTTTGAAGACAGTTAAAGCTGAAGAATCTGTTCAAGCTGAAGAATATATTTAAGCTGAAGAATCAGTTCAAGTTGACACTGTTCTAATAATTCATCAAGCTGTGAATACTGCAGAAGCTGAAGCTCTTAACAAGTTTGTAGAGGATGCTAGAATTGCAGCTGGGAATGATAGGTTGGCAAAAGAATATCAAGAAGAGTTAGAGCTATACTCTGTTGATTTTGTGGTAGAAGGAACACTTGAAGAAGCTAAAAGGAGATCATCTGAGTGGAGAATGCTAATATATGATTTGGTGAAGATGGATGATAAAGAAAAGGATAGGTTGATGAGCATTGCCTCAAGGATGCCTACCAAGTTGGTCAAAAATGAAGATAACTATGAACTCCTCAAGAAAGTAAAGAGAATTATGGTTGTAAGGCAATGAAAATCAGAAGAACAGGTGTTCAACATGATGGTCAAAGAACTTTGCAGCTATATTGACCTCATTTATCAAAAGCTGAAAGGAGATAAGTATGTTGTTGATCCAAGCCTGTTTATGCTTGATCCCTCTACAACCATCTCAGTTATGTCAAAATTGCCATTTATTAATCTTGAACCTGATGTAGAAGATGCATGTGCACTAGTGCTACCACCTCCCTTTATAACTGAATTATTCCTATCCTTTAGACAAACCAACTTATCCTCATTACCAAAAGGGCCATCCAAGTATAAGCCCTACCAACCAAGAAAACCCAAATATCTCCATCCTAAATATAGAATTGATAACTTTACTCCATTCACTCCCTTTGTTTCAAAACCAAAGCCTACCTCGGTCCTAGATATGTCTGATATCTTTCCTTCATCACCTCCCTCCAGCCCTGCACCTAAAGCCAGCAATCTACCCTAAAAACCCCAACATTACCTCAACTCTCCATCAGAGAACCAACCACTACTGCACCTCCACCTCCACCATTCACCTCTACTGAGCCTTCTTTTTCTTCAGTCAAAGGAAAATAAAAGATTACTGAGAAGATTGTTCACAGAAGGAAGAACAGTCCTGGTGATGACCTGAGTGGGACTGCGAGTTGAAGATGAAGTGGCTACAAGTCAATTTATGAAAACTGCTTAGAAGATGGTAAATAATTTAACACATCAGCTTAGGGGGATATTGTAAGGAATATCATATTTGATATTCCATTTGAAGTCTAATTTTGTAGCAGTTCCGGCTAAACTAGGTTCAAGCAGAAATTTGAATTCAAGCAGAGAAGACCAATCAACCGGAAGAAGCACTTTTATACTAGATGTGAATATTACGGGTGAACTCTATTATCCACCAGATAATGAGTTCAACCGGACTTTTCCTATGAAGTCTTTTCAGCTGTCTTATCTCTGCTAAAGCTTCCTGGTTGCTTCTAAATCTATCAAAGCCGCTCTCCTAAAGTAGTATGTTGCTGATCCCATGCCATCAATCCCATTTGTCGAAGATTATTCTTTTAGTAGTATAGTTGACTTATGTAATTAACATTCTAGATCACCTTATGGAAATCAATGGCTATCATTGATTTTCCTTAGCACTATATATAGCATAGCTCATCCTCAACATTTGTACGCATGAATCTATGCAAGACTTTGTGTAATGTTGTTGAGTTAATGAAAATAGTGCCGAGTATATTTTACTTCGTGTGTCACTATATTTATGCAAACAACCATTATTCCCAAGTGTTAATCGTTTAAGCAGAGTGAAGATTAACTTAATTCCGCAAGGTTAATCTTACAAGTAAATCTTGTAATCTAACTAAGTGTTAAATATCTCGACCCTACATTGTCTAAGACAATGTGATCTATTTTGATACTTATCCATGATTTGACATTGATCCATCGTATGACATAATGATTTGAGTATAATGTTTACAATTCCTTTTGCATATCATAAATGAGTTGCTAAATGTTGTGTTTGATCCATTCCTAGTAGTATTTGGTTTTATTAGTAGGATAGACGTATTCTGCTTGTTGATTCAGTGTTATTTTTAATTGTTATCTAATGATTCCAATATGTGTTTAGGAACTCTAATGAGCCTTGATAGGAAATGGTGATAGTGCATGTTCAATAGTCCATTTTGATTGAAGTATGTCCCTATAGTTAGTCATGAACCTTAGCTTCCATGTCTTTAATTAAAGGATTAGTGAAGTGACGAGGTGTAGTGCATATGTGATGGTATGTTACTGAGTTATAATATGTTAGTCCATCATGATTAGTCAGAATAGGATTGGTATATGATCCTAGGTCTTAGGTCATGTGTTTAGTGCCTTATAACTAAGAAACTAATTCATGGATACTTTATTATGGACGTAATTATAATTGTAGACTCATTTTCTAGTGACTTTGTTTCATTTAGACAATTAAGTTACATTATGTTAATGTCAGGTTTGGGTAATGGTAAAATAGTGATCAGTCTTAGATGATATATGTTCTCATATATCTATTTTTATTAATCTTCTTTCATATCAGCTTCTATATTTGCTTTTATTTCTACCTTATTGCATTTATTACTAGTCTTTGGGAATTGTGACGGAATTCTAATGATATTAGCTAGGCTAAGTATGATCACATCATTGCTTCCTTTGGTCGACCCTGAGTGATTCTTTAGTGCTACCATACGATAAGTCCGCTTTCCTATATATGCATGCGTAGTAATGTGATGAGTTAAGTTTATAGTTTTAATGGTCATTCTTGCAGGCAAACGTATATACACATCGTGTGCATTAAAGGCTTTTTGGCGCCATTGCTGGGGAAGCAAGTCGTCATTCAAGACCTAGTTAGCTTAGTTAGTTTAGGTAATTTTTTCTTTTGCTATTCCTACTCGTGCTAATCACCCAATTCTAATCCGACCCTTCGAAGACCCTGAACATGTCATTCATCAGGCAAGGAGGATGGGAGATGCAACACATCACACAATCACCGATTACGCGAAGCCAACACTAAACAAAGGGCAGTCAGGCATCACGCGAACCGTTGTCGTAGGCCATTTGGAGATCAAGCATGGTGTCATCCAGATGTTTCAAAACACTTTGTAATTACACGATATAGCAGACGAGTGTCCTCACTCGCACATCGACACATTTCTTGAAATGTGCGATACATTTAAATTCGACGGTCTCAGCAACGATGTTGTTTTACTCCGTCTATTTCCATTCACTCTGGCTCGTAGTGCCAAGACTTGGCTTAAGACTCTACCAGCAGGTTCCATCACTACATGGGATCAACTGCTGAGAAATTCTTAGTCAAATTCTTTCCTCTATCTAAAACCACTCGTATTCACAATAATATCACCACGTTTTCCCAAGACGAGGGGGAAGGCCTATACGAGGCATGGGAAAGGTACAAGGGGCTGCTACGAAAATGTCCTCATCATAATATGGACGAGTGGCTCCAAGTACAATAATTCTATAACAGGTTGAGAAATATCACCCGAATGCATTTTGATTCCTCATCGGGGGGGGGGGGGGGCAGTTCTGAATAAAACTTCGGCAGATGCCATCACACTGATTGAAAGTCTAGCTGCCATCAGCTATAACTGGCAACCCTCTAGAGGTTGCCCAACTTCTAATTCTAAACAGCCCGGAATACATGCCACTGACGATGTCACTGCATTAAATTTAAAAAAAAATCGAGGCCCTCACGAGTCAAGTGAATCATCTGACTACCAAATCTAATGGTTATGATGCCTGCGGTAATGCAGACACCTTAGATAAATGTCTTATTTTCGCAGCTACTCTCAGTGAACAGGTTGACTCGGCACACAATTTCTATAGTCATCCTTCGGACCAATCTAATCACCAACCTTACAAATCTGACAACAGGAATAAACCTAGTAGCTCCTGGCAAAACTCAAACTCTAATTTCAACAATTCCACCCCACCCTACCGACCGCCTCACCTCAATCAAGGCGAGTCATCGAAATTGGACAAGTTGGAAAGATTAGTTCAGAATATGGTTAATGCTGGTAGCAAACACGACACTGAAATCAAGAATTAGTAGGCCAGTATTAAAAATATGGAAAGACACTTCGGGAAAATAGCCAACCTCCTATATGAAAGGAACAAAGGAGAGTTTCCTAGCAACACAGAGGTAAACCCTAACGCCAGTGTCAACATGATCACCATAGTCGATGAGGAGGAAGATCTACTCGAGAAGAAGCATGCCCAACTGCGAGATTAATCTCGTGCACTTCGGAAGCAGTAGTTGGAGGAGTATTATGAAGATGAAAAGGAAGACATAGATGAGGAACAAAAGTAGCAACAATTCCTTGATCTCATCCTTGAACGCGACGCTAATGGAGAAGACATGTCGCCTTCTTATGAAGGTTATGCTCTAATTAACTTCTATCTAAAATTTATATCCTCTAAGCATAAGAAACCATCTTCGGTCACTTTGACTAAGATAACTCCTGAACTACCGTACAAACAGAAAGATCCAGGTAGCTTTATCATTCCTTGCGGGTTTGGATCTTCACCACCCATAGATGTGCTGGTAGATTTAGGTTCAAGCTTTAGCATAATAGCATACTCTCTTTATAAGGAGCTCAAACTAGGTCTTCTATAGCTAGAAAGTCTCAGTATTCAACTGGCCGATCAATCATATATTAATTCCAAGGGATTTATTAAAGATGTGCTAGTAAGTATTGAGAATCTTAAATTCTTAATCGACTTCATTGTCCTTGACATCCCAGTTAATAACAATCTGCATCATTTGATTCTAGGACACCCGTTTCCGACAACTACAAGAGCGTTAATCGATATGGACATAGGTCATATCACCCTTAGAAGTGGTGATGAGGAAATTTCAATCGCACCAACACAGACAAATCCAAGGGCGTTGATTTTCCAAGTCAAGGAGGAGCTCATATGCTATATGCAATCTGAAGTAACAAAAGGCCCGCTCCCTTCCTTGAATCTGACTGTGATATCTCAAGGAATCATTCCTGAGCAGATAATGCAAATTCCTGTCTTACTCAACCTTGAATGGATCAATCCATTCCTTGATATGAAATATCCTAAGATTGAGCCACCCGATGAGGGGGTGAGCTCAAGTCTTCACGTTTTAAAAATCTAGGTGAAGGTGGGTCTGATTAAAGACCCTATAAAAACTTAGCACTTCTTGGGAGGCAACCTAATTTCTTTCATTTCGTTTCGTTTTTCTTTCGTGTGTCAAACTTTGTCAAGGTTCCACCTGAATTTCACCATTTCAGTTGACTATGTTAATTGAGATTACTCTTTCTTCGCATTTCTGTAACTCAATTACTCAATTTTGCTTAAAAATTGCCCGGAAGCATGCTCTGTTAAGAATTCACTTTTGGTTAATGTAACGACTTGTTATTCCCTAACGGCCCGTTATGAAGAAAAGGTAAAATGGCTCGTTACCCATAAACGGCTCGTTATGACCTATTTTTATTTTATAAATAGAAACTTTTCAAACGACTCTTTACAAACCCTAACTCGCATTGTCGACTTCTGGGGCGATTTTGGTCGATCTGAGCAAAAAAATTTAGTGTTATTTCACCATTTAAAATTTAATCCAAGAAAGGTATTATTCAGTTATCGCTTTTTCGAAATTTTCTTTTCTTCTTGAGGGCTGGGATGTTTCTTTACCCCTTCCACACTCTCCTGTCCATTGATAACTCGATCAACGCATTTAACCTTTTTAAAATTTCTCCGTGATTGTTGTAAAGGATTAAGTATGGGGATGGCAACAAGTTCCCAACCCCAATTTGCACTTAATCTACTAATTTCTCGACCCTACAAGGTTCTGGTCAGTTTTGAATTTTCAATTTTTTTTGCGAAATTAGACCTAAAGGCACGTTACCCCATAACGGCCCATTACGAATCCTTTATAGTAAGTTGCAAAATGCCTCAGTAGCCTGTAGGTCATTACTCACTTAATTTTCATTCTTTCATATTTTATCTTTTTGCGATTTTTCTGTTAAATGTCTGGTAACCGTCCGATGACTGGTGACACACCTGTGAAGACCTATATATATGAAGCTAGTTCCTCCCGGATGAATCGGGCAAGGCCGATGAAGCATGATGATGAGAGTGAACGCATACAAAGCAAGTTTAGGCCATGCCAACCTTTAACATCCTGTGTGGTAGACTCATACTCATGGAGGGCGGGACATTAAAATGGATCAAGACTCTTACTCGCGTCACTCACAAGCTTCAACGGAAGATAGACAAGGTCAGTGTAATGGTAATGATAGATAGGATACATCAGCATGATTTGGACACTCTGCAGGCTGCTTTCGGTGAGATCTCTTCCTCAGAGGAATCAGACACTGAAGATGCTTAAGGATCTCATCTATGTGATCTATTTATCTATATTATCCATCTATCTAATTATTTAGACTTCATTTGTGATATTTTTTTTGGATTGTTTATTTTGACATCTATTTGAATGGCATGATGATTAATATGAACTGAATGAATTGACTATTTTATTTTTATATGTTTAGTTTGGTTAGTAATTTTATTTTCTTGTTGCGTGTGATATTTTCCTTTTTGGTAGTCTTGTAAGTAGCATCAATTCAAGACAAAGGAACTGGTACATAAACGAATGAGAAGTCACCCATTAGGGTTAATAAAGAAAGCTATATCTACATTCCGCTAGCAGCCAGGGACGTCCATTCCTTTTCCTTTTATATTATGTTTTGCAGTGTTCTTAAGTACATTGAGGACAAGGTATGATTTTAAGGTGGGGGGGGGGGGGGGCTGACATGGGAGACTCGCCTACAGTTTGCATGTTTTATTTTTTTATTTGATTATAATCTGTCAAAATTTTCAAATTTTTGCATGCTAAACTTTTGTCACTGCTTAAACTTAAGCTATCAACTGATTTTGCAAGTCTTAAGTAAACTTCTTAACTCTGTATGCTGGATCAAATCAAAGATTTTTCCACCTTTTATTCATTGCTATACAACTCTAGGCATGTATTTTATACCCTTATGCATAAGCAAGTCCTAAGTTGCTTATTAGGATAGATAGACCATGTAAAACTCAGATAACAATTCCAGTGTGCGTGTACGAGGGAGGAAGCCTAGATAATCAACCAAACTAAAGCCATTTTTCCATTCCGTTTCCATGGTGAGATTTTTTGAGCCCGAAACAAGCTTTCCACTCACTAGGAGCTTGGGTTTTATTCTTGAATAACATTAGAGTGTGCCACATGTGACCTAATTCTAGAACTTGACATTTGAATATGTTATGAGACTATAACTTACTTAACAAGCAAATATGATAGAGGCGAACCCTAGGATAACCTTTTTCTGTTTAAACCTTCAAGTTATTCTTAACTCTATTTCTATACCAATTACCAAAATTACCCTTAGTCTACCCCTTTTGAGCCTTATAAGAAGATGAAAACAAGGATAAAGCTTGAGCTAAATCCATGCTGTGAATATATATATATATATATATATATATATATATATATATATATATATATGTATTCTCAAATATAGCTAGGAAGTGGACTACGCATTCTTCATCTGTACAAGGATAGAGTGGTTGTCAGTTACTTTTAAAAGCTTTCATCTTAGATCAAAAGTTTTGCGAAAATAAGGGGGTAAAAATGAAAAAAGCTATTTGGCTTTTGGGGTTATGTTTGCAAAAGAATATGCGGGTTTAGAAACGAAAGGGAATAGGCTAAAAGGGGTTGTCTAGGGGTATTTTATGGGTATTTAAAGAAAGAAAAAAAAGGAAAATGGGTTAATCCTAGGTGCCTGAATCCTGTGAAAATGTGTTCCCGACTTTGTCCATCTTGGGATGTATACTCACAA
Organism: Deinandra increscens subsp. villosa; assembly: GCA_039602395.1. Lineage (NCBI taxonomy): Eukaryota > Viridiplantae > Streptophyta > Magnoliopsida > Asterales > Asteraceae > Deinandra > Deinandra increscens. Next base: position 40,908,035 of record JBCNJP010000009.1, read on the forward strand.
CTAGATATAGCTTGTTTGACTTACTTGGTTTCTCTCATTTTTGACAAGAAAAGAGCATGTTAGTTATGTATATGTAGTGAAGCTCAAATTCTTACCGAAAACGTGGAATAAAAGGGTTCTAAGTACTAGTTGAATAAAGATAAAATTTTTGTTCTTTTTATTGTACCCAAAAATATCTCAGCGTATACTCGAATAAGGCAAATAGATTTTTGTCTTCTCCTTTTGGAGAACATTGTCATTTTCACAAGGATTGGCAAATTTATGGAATTTTTTGTAGTTTTTCTAGACCACGAAAATCGGATTTTGTATAAGGCTATGTTGGATATTCAAAAGATCTATTTTTCCAGCGAACTAACTAATTTCCCAATCCTGTCCCCACACTTAAATCGCACATTGCCCTTGATGTGTAAATTATGCAAAAAGAAAGCATTATGAAATTTAAACGACTTTAAAGATTGAAATGGTCACAGAGAGTTTTTTATTTGTTCCTACCTGGCTATGGATCCTTTTATGCTTTTCTGAACAGACTATCTTCTAGATTTTGCACTATGTACAGCTTTCCGTCCTCTTTATTGTGGTGGTAGCGTCAATCCTACATACTGAAATGAAAATATAAAATTCTACCGGATACCTGGTAAATCTGTCCATGTCCCCTGCAAGAGTAGGTTGACTCATGCAGGTCCGATGTTATTGCATTACATCGAGCCAACCGTGATATCCGAATATCTACTAAATAAAAACTACTTTTATTAGTCCTAATATAATATTTTTCTAAGACTGAAAGTTTAATTGAAAAGGTGGGACATGTTACCATCCTTTGGGTTTCTTCTTGATGGGGTTGCCGGTTCAGTTAATCCTTCATCTTAGATGTTCATGGTGGCCGCCATGAGATCGCACCAAGTTTATTTACGGGTCCGCTGGCTGGAACCGCATTGCTAGCTTTAGAATGCGAAAGGTGGAAGTGAGGCTCCCTCCATACGTTGGTAGGAAAATTGTAAACCTAATTCCTGTATGTTTCCGTCTACCTTCTTACCAACGTCGAAGTTCATTTACCTGTTGCCGGATTTGATCTTTAGTGTCGCGCTGCTCATGTCTACCACTACCTGTGAGGTTGCAAGGAAGGGTCTTCCTAAGATGAGGGGTACCTCAGCATCTTCCTCCATGTCAAGAATGACAAAATCGGTAGAGAAAACGAACTCTCCTACCTTAACTAGGAGGTTTTCACGATTCCTGAAGGGATTTTAACTGAGTAATCAGCACGTTGGATGCTCATTCGAGTAGGTGTGGGATTTTCGAGCTTCAGTCTTTTATGCATGGAGGCTGGCATAAGATTGATGCAAGCTCCAAGGCTTGCGAGTGCGTTCTGGACAGTGATTCCTCTAATAAAACATGTAATGGTAAAACTACCAGGATCCAGTTTCTTCTTGGGTAACTTGCTCGAGAGGATGGCAGGGCATTCTTTGTTCAAGCTAACCAGGTTTAGTTTAGCATTTTTTTTCTCTTGTTGGAGAGAAATTCCTTCATAAACTTGGTGTATTTTGGCATTGGGGATAGGACTTCTATGACATTCTAACCCTTCTGGTGGGACCCGAGCCTTGGAAACAGATAAAAATATTGATAAAACGTAAAACAGGAGATCCGTATATGGGCGTAGTATGTCAATTAAGGTATTAGAAGAGTCTAGTAGCCTTAAAACACTTCATAAACATCAGACACAAGTCGGAATCTTGAAACATTGGTGATAAACTGAAAACTGTTATGTGTCGTGAAATACCTGCAAACTGATACGTGAATATAATTGTATGATCGTAAATTGTTATATGGAAAGTTGATGCATGATATTATTGGATTCGATGTGATAAAAATGATTGTGAATTTAAAATGGAAGAAAACATTGAAAACCGTGACTAAAACGCGAAAAACGGACAAAACTGGCTGCTGTTAACACAAGTCAAAGGGGGTGCCGGACGGGAGCTCTAGGCGTATCGCCTAGTGCATACCAATTCCCTAAGCGATACGCTTGGGAGGCATTTTCCAGCAAAACCCTAATTTCACTCTATCCATTAGCATTCTTCCACTCATTCATCATCAAGATCCTTGCTTTCCTTCAAGATTTAAGCCCCGATTTCATCCTTGATCATCCTACATCTTTTGGTATGTGTTTATCCTTGTTTTCCTTGCTAAAGATGTCAAGATCCAAGCTTTATGATGGATCTAGGTCTGATTTGTGTTGATTTGATGATATCAAGTGTCGATCTAGTATTTGGGATGATATGATGATACATGCTAGATCTAGGGTTTTTCATGAGAAAACATGCTTGCATGTGACTAAAGCTTGATGATTTGTGCCAGATCTATGTTCTAATTACTTGATAATGATAGATCTAGGGTTGATGTGCAATAAAGTTGCTAACTTTACGTGAGATCTATGATGGAAACTCGATTTCGGTAGTCATGCATGCTAGATCTTGAATAATGGCAAATGATTTGTGTTAGATCTACTGTGAGGTTGCTTAATCTAGGTTAAGGGATGCATGATAGTGTATAAAGTTGTAAACTTGATGTTCAAATGCATGTGGATTATTTTATAAAATTTTACTTACATGAAAATATGGTGAAAATGGCCTATTAGGTCAAGATGGCATTCATGCATGTGGTTAGTAATTTATTACATGGCTTGAAATATGTTAAATGATGATCTATTTGATTTACATGAGATGATGATGATGTATAATTATGAAATTAGCATACATGTGGTAAAGATATTAATCGAAAAATTAAATAACTAAGTAAATGCATATGTATGATCATGGGATTACTTGACTACGTGTTTGCATGTCATTGGTCAAATTGATTATGAATTATACGCGTGTACAAGTCCTAAATCTCCTACCTCAGTTGGAATGACAAGACTTTGTATGATTGCCCCGTCAATCGTACATCGTATACGTGGAATAATATCATAAGTGTTGATGCCTGATATGTGCGTCGTGTGAAATATCAAACAAAATACAAGATCATGTCAAACTAGGTCTGGCCGAACTAGGTCCGAACCTGAAGTTCGGACTTGCCGAACCTGAGGTTTGACCGAAGCTCGGCCAGCTGGGTAAAAATATATGTTTGGTCTTTGTAACTTGGGGGTTCTGAGGGTGTGAGATATCTTAAGTGTGTGTTTCTGAGTGTGTATTCTCTAAGTCCATTTCTAAGTGTTTACTGATTGTAATTGCTCCTCGTGGATCAATAAAACAATCGGTTAATTACGTTTCGATGTCCGATTAGCTAGATCGAGTAGACGGTCCAATTCTCATGCATTTTCAAGTGGTATCAGAGCTTTCTGGTTCACTCTACTGATCTGTGGTTGCTACTTTTGGATTTTTGAAGCGTTTTTCGTGTTTCTCAAGATTGTTTTTGTGATTTTCATCATTTCTATCGAGTGTTTGGTGTCGAACTTGCTTGTAAACCATTTTCTATCAGTTTTTCAAATTCACGGTAACAAGTTTCGTCAAAATCAGTCCATTTTCGTGCATTTTTTGAAAAATGAAGTTGAAGTTCGGAGGTAACTGGTCAAGTTCGGAGTAACTGCTCCGAATTTCGGGTTCAGACACCCTTCGGTCAGTGTTCGGAGTTGTTTCGGTCGGAGTTTGGTGTAGTTCAAGGTTCGGAGCTAGATCCGTGTTACTTAAGAGTTCGGGCAACTGGTTTTGTTTCGGAGCTTGTTCGGACATAGTTCGGCCTGTAAATTTAGGTTCGGATAGAGTTCGGAGGTTTGTGCTAGGTTCGGAGCAGATTCGGTCACCAGAATCTCGTTTTTCACGATATCGGAATTTCACGCGTTTGCTGCAATGCAAAGTGCCATGCAAACTATGCTAAACTTTGATAACGAAATTGGAACAAGTCAGAAAGTTCCCAAATTATTGAAGCTTGAAGATTATCAAAATTGGAAGAAACGATTTTCGGCTTACATAAGCACGAATGATATTGATTTATGGATTCCAATTCGTAAGTTGTATGAACGACCAATGGAAGATGGAGATCTTAAAGAAATTCAAGACTTCGATGGTGATGAAAGAAAAAATTATGAGCTTGAAAAGAAAGTTTATGGTTATCTTACTATGGATTTACCTACTGAATTGCTTCATCAATTTAGCACTTGCAAGAAATCTAAGCAATTGTGGGATGCCTTATCCGCAAGATGTGAAGGAAATGCTGATTATAAGAAGAGTCGAAAGAAAGTCTTGAACAAAGAATTTGATAATTTTCAAAACTATGACAATGAAAACATTACTGCTCTAGTTTCAAGATTTTCACATTTGATTAGTGAATTGAAGGTTGTTGGAATTGAAAAATCTGATGCGGATTTAAAGGAAAAGATCATGGAAGCATTACCTAAAAAGTGGGAAAATTATGTTTTGTTACTCACTCATGACAAGGATTATTCTGCAATGATATTTCACGAGCTTACTGGAAAACTTCATGCTCGAGAAATGGAAATGTTAAACTCAAAGAAGTCAACCGCTACCTTGCAAAATCCAGAATTGTATCATGGTGAAAATAGTGCAAGCATGAGTGCAAAGTCTAAGCCAAATCAGAATACAGCACCAAGTGTTGCTTTTATAGCTGGAGCTTCAGGAAATTCTGATAATAATTCTTCAAGAGGTTGCAATTTTACAATTCCAAATTTTTCAAGTCAAAATGCTTTTTCAGCGGAATCTTAAAATGAATTCTGCAATGAACGACCAATGGAAGATGGAGATCTTAAAATGATTTCTGCGTTGATTTCATCATCCTTTGGATTGATCCTCAAAAATGTTGCTAATGCAAAGTTAACCAGTGAGGATCTTGATGCTCTTTATGACGATCAACTAACCGAATTGGATGTATCTTGGCAATATGCTATGTTGTGTCAAAGATCTAAGAGATTCTTTAAGAAGCATGGAAGGAATATTTCTGGTGATAAGTTGGGTTTTGAGAAGTCCAAATTAAAGTGTTATAAATGTTCACAACTTGGACATTTTGCTAAAGATTGTCATCAGGCACATGCAAATATGTCTGGTGTTCCTCTATCACCAAAGCCTGGTTTTACTCAATCATCTACTAGTAACACAAGCAAGACCACAGCTTTGATTGTTCAAAATGATGGTGTATATGATTGGGGTCAACAGTTTGGGTATGATTCATCTGCGTTGATAGTTACTCATGATCAACAAGAAGATTTTTGTTCAGAAACTAGTTGCGATACTAGTTCAATTCCAAGTTCTTATGAATCTGCTGAATATCTGGAGAGTCTTTTGAAAGAAAATGCTTTATTGATAAATAAAGTTTAACAACTGTCTGAGGCGTTTGATGTGATTAATTCAGAGTTGGAGATTTCTAAAGATCATGACAAGAAGTTGACATTAAAGAATGAGTATTTGACCATGGAAATCCAAACATTGAATGAGGTTTTGGAAGTGTTGAAGCAAGATAAAAAGAATGTTGAAATTTCAAAGGCTAAGATTTGTGAAGAACGGGATGAGTTGGTAAAAGATGTAAAGAAATGGAAGGATGAAGCTGAAGATACAGCTGCTGATTTTCAGAATTTGTTTGATAAATCAAAAGTCAAACTTGATCTGCTTACAAAGAATGTTGAAGAGTCAACTGCTAAAAGTGAAGCATATCAAGTTGACATGGGAAAGTTGTTGGAGGAGAAGCGGGAGTTAGTTCGTGTCAATAAAGTTCAAGCCGCAAATTTGGAGATTCAAAAGCGCAACGAGGTTAAATTGAAGAAGGAATTACATGAGGGACTTGATAATTTGCGTTTGCAAAAATTTGAAACTCACAAGGTTGCAAAGCGATTGATTGCTAAAGAAAAAGAATATGCTGAGGCTCAACAGAAAAAATTTCTGATCTGAAGGTTCAGGTTCTTGATGCTAATCGATTGCTAAATAATGTTTCAAATTTTCAAGTCTTCACAAGCTTTTTAGCTAATGATGAAAATTTTGAGAAGATGTTTGATAAGACTGCTACACCCCCTGCTCATATCAAAGAAGCTGTCAAAGAAGTGAAGGAACAAATTGAAGAATTTGATTATTCAAAGGTTTCGTCATTTACTGCTGAGGATAAGAAAGTTGTGCCGAAGAAGAAGAACAGGAAGAATAAGAAGAAGATGGAAAAGAAATCTGAGGTTTCTCCTGCACCAAAGTTTGTATCTGGATCATCATCTGCTGATAATGAGAAGTCGGTTACTTCTAGTGACAAGATTTTGTCTCAACCTGAGTTTGATGAAAAGATTTTTTATGATCAAAAGAATGTCACTAAAGTAAAAGCTGAATTTTCTCGATTGGCTAAGCATGGACATTCTTCACCTGAGGAGAAAATTTCTGGAAAGCATGAAGGATTGGGTTTTCACAGGATGACAAACAAAGCTGAAAAGGTTCAAGCATCTTCATCTCCAGATTTGAAGAAATTAAAGATGAAACAAGTGAAGAAGGAAGTTTTTCAAGCTGATAAAATTCAACCCGAACGGTTTTTCAAACTCAAGGGTTCGGATCAATTATTTTCTGACAAAGAATTTCCACTTCATTGTGTTGATGCTCGCAAGATTGCTGAAGTCTTTGTGAAAGCAACCATTTCTTCTGAAAGTACTCAATCTCTAAGCCCTACATCTAAATGGGTACATGATCACAGGCATCAGGTATATGATTCTCATTCTGATCATGTTAGTGATATTCATGTGTGTTCTTCGCAGGTACATCACCGATGGGATAAAACGACAAGAATTTGTTATATTTGCCGTTGCCTAGCGCATATGGCAAAATACTGTCCATCACTTGCTGTTTCGCCACAAAGATTTCAAAAGAAATCAGTTTTTGGTAAACCTGCCACCACAAAGTTCTTTGATGAACAAGGCAGAGTTTTTGATGAAGTTGAGCCTATATTTTATCATAAACAAAAACGTTTTGTTTCAATGCTTCCAAAAGCTCAAAATGTAGGTTCATCATCACAGTCACCTGTGATTGTTTCATCAAAAACTGAATTACCAAAACAACAACAATGGAAACCTAAGGTGATTTCTAAGCAAAACAAGGACACTGGTCGACCAGAAGCGATTCGCTTCGGGTCATTTTTGGACTAATTAGTTTGACCAGTGTGCAGGTACTTCTAGAAGACCTATCGACGATTGCATAGTTGTTGATGGAGGTGTATTCTGCTTAATTTAAATGTTCATGATAAATTTTTCTAATCTCAAATTTTCTGAATTCTAATATTGCATCGTTCAGTGTTGATTGATCACTTTTCTTTGTTTACAAAGTTTTTCTCAAAAATACTAAAAATAGAGTCTTGTTTTTGTGTAAAATGAAAATCCAAAAATAGTGTTTTCATTTTAAGGGGGAGAATATTATAAGTAAGGGGGAGTATTTGAGAAAATGCATGTTATGGGGAGAAGGTGAATATATGCCCAATATATAATGAAGGAAAGTGAATACATGCAAAATATAAAATTGTGAGAAATTGATCATTGGGAAATGATAGTACATTAGCTTACGTATCTGACTCATGGATAGAGTAGATGAAAGAGCCATAATATCATTGTTTGATATGCTTGGTAGGCTCGGCAAATCAGAAAGTATTCAAATGTGATATTCACTAAATACTAATGCTTGATCATGTGGATAACATCTTGATGCATATTTCATGACACAAAAAGAAGAATAAGTGTGAAGTTCAAAATGAGAAGTCACTGTGTATACATGTGTTCATTTTGCAAAGATTTAAACTTGTTTGATTTTCTTTATTTTGTCAAACGATCGGACTTTCTCTACGTATCGAAAGATCGACCTGATCGTTGTTCGTTTGACATTCTGCTTTATTTTCTTTAGTGTTTCGTATAACTCATCGGACTTTCTCTGCGTGTACGGGAGTACCGACCTGATTGTTGTTGGGTTATACAATTTCAACTTGTTTTATTTTCTTATTTTGTTAAATCTGAGGCCTTATCTGCGTATCGAAAGATCGACCTTAAGGTAGACGATTTAACGTTCTTATTTCTTTTTACATGGAACACAGTTGACTATATCATGAAAATATTATGCATTGTGAAAAATCACAAATGCTGTCACACAAAAGGAAAAAGAAAAGAAAAGCTGAAAATGTCTGATTATGTCTGATAGTGTGGTATACACTGGTCAATGCAAATCTAATCAATACCTTAACATATCCAGATGTTATGAGTATGATTCTGCCCGAGTTTAAGTTGGATAAATTATACCAGCAATCAGCTTGACTTATGTGCTTCGATTAATTGAAATTGAAATGCAGTTCAGTGCGTTATGTTCAATATGATCCCATATAGTGATCTTTCTCATACCAAAAATAGTGTTTGATTTTGTATTGCAATTTCATTTCATTTCAGAAAAGCACAAAAAGATTTTCAGTGTGTTTTAGCATAAACTTTGAAAAATCAAAAAGATTTTGTTTCTGCTTTATTTTCGATCTGATCAACACGTGATACAAATCATTTACAAAGTCATATCTTTGAGTCTCGAAGAGACGTTTTGCGCCAAGATTTTTTAAATGTTTGAGCAGGTTGCTATGTGCAAGTTATCACAACTTCAAGTCTTCTGAAGATGTTGATAAAAGACCAGAGATACACTAAAATGTCATCAAGTATTCAAGATTAAGCTACGATCGAGTTGAGGAGGAGTTTGTTTGACGATTCATTTCATTGAACGAACGGATTCTACACTTGAGGGGGAGCTTGATTGAAGATACAAAATGATTGATATCGAAGGGATACTGCACACGACGAGGGGGAGTTTGTTGATGCCTGATATGTGCGTCGTGTGAAGTATCAAACAAAATACAAGATCATGTCAAACTAGGTCTGGCCAAACTAGGTCCGAACCTGAAGTTCGGACTGGCCGAACCTGAGGTTTGGCCGAAGCTCGGCCAGCTGGGTATAAATATACTTTTGGTCTTTGTAACTTGGGGGTTCTGAGGGGGTGAGATATCTTAAGTGTGTGATCCTGAGTGTGTATTCTCTAAGTCCATTTCTAAGTGTTTACTAATTGTAATTGCTCCTCGTTGATCAATAAAAGAATCGGTTAATTACGTTTCGATGTCCGATTAGCTAGATCGAGTAGACGATCCGATTCTCATGCATTTTCAATAAGCAGTTGTGAGACGTTATGTTTATCACAGTACAATGTGTTGTATGTGTGATACATGTTAGGATAAGTATAGAAAACCTAAATTCAATCTCCAATGTGTATTCGAGTCCACTTGTCTGTTGTCCGCGCATTGTCGGGACAGTTGGTTAAACCTAGTCAACACTCACACGATTGCGTGTTATAGGTGGAGTCTAGGAGGGATTCACCTACTCTATCATAGTGTTTACTATTTGGAATCTTTGCACCCTAAGGTGAGTTCATACCCTACTTTTTAATTGATTTATGCTTTCAGGTGAGAAGACATACGGTAAGTTGTTTTATGACTTAACTTGATGATTTATACCAAAACATTATAAGCCATGCCTGAAACGTTTGCTGAAAGTCCTTCCACAAGGTGAACCATGAATAATTATTATAAGGTAGATCTACTAGGCCTGACAAGCCCTACTCGACCGATGGGGGGCGGGGCGGGTATTATATTGTATATAGCTCGATCATTACCCTTAAACAGTATGACTGGAAAGCAAAAGTAACTGTCAGTAATGGTGTCACGAATCCTATGGTGTTATAAAAGTCTTATGGGCTAGCTACCCACGGGTATAAATATCAGCTTGCTTTTATAGGGTGGACTCCCTGCTTGGGTTATGCCTAGATGAGGGTAACTAGTTAAAGAATTGTTTTGATAAATGTTATTTATCCGTTTAAACTTATGAACTCACCAACCTAGCGTTGACACTTTTTGGTATGTTCTTCTCAGATCTTTAGAGGCAGCTAAGGAGAACATTAGGTATCATTGATGGTGTCTAATGCATGGTTTGTAATAATTCAGCACCTTTTGTCGCCTCAGGTGAAAAGACAACTTAAACTGTTTTATTAATTTTCACTTCCGCAAACTTTGAACTGTAACTAAATTATGTTATTAGGTTTTCGCTTAACTTTTAATTAGCGTTTTAATTTGATAAACTACTTTGCAAACGTTAATTGGTTGTTGAGTTGAGAATTTTGATGTTCGAAGTGTCTGACGACTCAGATCCTGGTCTGGCTTGCACCCCTATTTGCGATGTTTGCGGGGGCGTTCTTCGAGGGTGTGACAACATCGATGAAAGGTACGTTGATGTGTAATTGCTTCAGGAGCTTCATGAACTTACCGAACTGTTCATCAAACTTCACTTTGGAAAGTCTGCTCGGATATGGAACCTTTGGGCTTTTCAGGATTTATTCTATTGCATCTTGGGCAGTAGGAGTGGGCGTTTCTTGAGGTGGGATCGTAGGTGTTTTAGTTCTCGGGTAAGCTTCTTCTAGACCGACCTTTCTCCTTCGTAGGGTGATAGCGTTAAATTGGGCTTTGGGGTTGGTCTCAGTGTTACTAGGGAGAGAACGTGGTGGTTTCTCACTCACAGTTTTGGCAAGCTGGGTTATCTGCTTTTCGAGACTCTTGATGGAAGCTTGCTGGTTACGCAACTTTGATTTATGTTGGTTGAATTGTTCTTCCATCCTTTTGTTGGATTCATTAATCATTCATCTGATTGAGTCTTCGAGGCATGTGATTCTGATGAACTAACTCCTTGAGAAGAACCGACCGACTGATTCTTGGATAATCGCTGTTTGTTTTGTGATGGCTGATTACGATCTCTGTTTCTACATCCAAAGTTGGGATGGTTTCTCCAATCGGGGTTGTAGGTGTTACTATAGGCACCTTGTTGGTTGCTAGCAAAGTTCACCTCCTCAGGATTTCCTTTAGTACTCGTCATGTATGCCCAGTCTTCATGGGGTCCTCCACATCCGCTAGAGGATAAGACGGCAGAGACTGACTTACTGGTCTTGAGTTTCTTGATCTTTGAGGCGAGTGCCTGAATCTGAGCTTGAAGCGCGGTCGAGTCATCAACATTGAATAGTCCGGGTGCCTTTACCTTTAAACTGCGCGAGTTGTGCCACTGAAAACTAGTTTGGGCGATTTTTCTATGTTTTGTCGAAGACTTCATCAGGGCTCTGATTTCCAATGATGCCTCCAGAGTTGGAATCAAGAAGTTGACGTGTTTGCGGGAGCAAATTGTTATAGAATATAGAGATTTGGCAAGCTGGGTGAGCTGCTTTTCGAGACTCTTGATGGAAGCTTGCTGGTTATGCAACTTTGATTTATGTTGGTTGAACTGTTCTTCCATCCTTTTGTTGGATTCATTAATCATTCATCCGATTGAGTCTTCGAGGCTGTGAATTCTGATGAACTAACTCCTTGAGAAGAACCGACCGACTGATTCTTGGATAATGGCTGTTTGTTTTGTGATGGCTAATTGCGATCTCTGTTTCTCCATCCAAAGTTGGGATGGTTTCTCCAATCGGGGTTGTAGGTGTTACTATAGGCACCTTGTTGGTTGCTAGCAAAGTTCACCTCCTCAGGATTTCCTTTAGTACTCATCATGTATGCCCAGTCTTCATGGGGCCCTCCACATCCGCTAGAGGCTAAGACGGCAGAGACTGACTTACTGGTCTTGAGTTTCTTGATCTTTGAGGCGAGTGCCTGAATCTGAGCTTGAAGCGCGGTCGAGTCATCAACATTGAATAGTCCGGGTGCCTTCACCTTTAAACTGCGCGAGTTGTGCCACTGAAAACTAGTTTGGGCGATTTTTCTATGTTTTGTCGAAGACTTCATCAGGGCTCTGATTTCCAATGATGCCTCCAGAGTTGGAATCAAGAAGTTGACGTGTTTGCGGGAGGAAATTGTTATAGAATATAGAGATTTGTTGCAAAGTATCTAGTCCATGATGAGGGCATCTCCTCAAAAGTTCATTGAAGCGCTCCCATGTGTCATTAAGTGACTCACCGTCTTCTTGAGTGTCGGCGTTGATTTCGGTCATGAGTTTGGCTGTTTTGGCAAGTGGGAAGTATTTGTAGAGGAATTTCTGAACAAGGTCATCCCAAGTGGTTATAGAACCATCTGGCAGAGTGTTCAGCCATGCCTTAGCACAATTTTTAAGGGAAAAGGGAACATACAGGGTCTCATGGTGTTGGCGGTGGCTCCGGTGGGTTTGAAAATACTACAAATTTCGACGAAATTTCTAATATAAAGATGGGGGTCTTCGTCAGCTAGACCACTGCATGTTGCAGAATTTTGAATCATCTGCATAAATTGGGGTTGAACTTCAATGTGTCTGTCTCGTTGGCCGGAGGAGTAATGGCGGTGCCCAAATGCAAAGCTTTAGGCTTGAGAAAATCCATGATGATGCGTTGTTAAGCCATGGTTGGTTGAAGTGGTAGGTCGGTTTTGGATGGTGTGAGCTACAGTTCTAGTTCAGGAAGTGGGGGTTGAATTTCTTCAACAGGAGATGGCCTAGTACTTCAGGGCAATAACTCAAAGTGGTACCAGGTCAGTCCCTAACTATCTGCTTCCACTAAATATGCGGTAACGCTCAATCATGTGCTGAATATAAGTAGGGTCATAGTATACAGATACCCCTGTGATAGACATGGATCTTTCTCTTGTTACAGGTGAACATTCTAAGGGGAAACCCGCTTTGGCCTTTTCTACTCCCACGGGGATTTGGTTAGGGGGAAGCTCTGAACCCCTCAATCTTTCTCCGGACCATATTCCCTTGGGTGGTTGGTAAGGTTGTGGACTTTGAACGAATGATTTTATGTGAAGAAGAGGTGGTCATTGTTATAATGAATCTAATCCCGTTACAGTTAGGAAAAAAAGTGCCATCCGAGAGTCTTCTTCGTCTTTTGCTAGAACTCTTTTCTCCAACGGTAGTGAAGTGAGCCGAGGAGAGGCTGGATGGAAGCATGCAATCGGTTTTGGCCATAGATGTAAGGTCTCGTGGTGTTGGCAAGGATGCTCCGAATTTTAGACCTTACACCTAGTGACTGGTGAACTGGATGTGGGTTACGACCCATCTGGCTCACTAGAAGTGATGCATTGTCTAGTTAAAAATCTGCAGACTCATCTTATCATGTGGTTTGATTTCATTGATTTTGAAGTTAAACTATTGGTTTCAATTTTCAAAAGCTTACATGTCACACCCACCCAGTCTCTCTCCTAAAGTAGGGGTATATATATATATATATATATATATATATATATATATATATATATAGGTTATCAATTTTGGGTCAATTTGTTTTGGTTGAGCGTGCAAACTTGATTTTTGATTCAACTATGATTGTGGTTCTCTATCTTGTTATTAACATTATGTCGATGATCCATCAATCATGCTATATGAATCTATTTGGTGTCATTCGGTTTACATCACGTTATCGCAATCTTAGTTTCATGTACCAAAACTCGGTTTGTGTTGTTTTCTGTAGGCAACTGGTACACTTTTTGGGTATCAAAGATGTGGTGGGTTAGCTGCAGTACACCTTATATATAAGCATCAATGGTGCTCTAAGGGTGGGCTGGGAGTCAGACTGAGGACAGACCCTGGTTCTTGGTTGTATAAAAAATCTATGTTAAACTCACTATGTGACAACCCTAACTCCCCAAGTTAACTCCGTTAAGTCTTTCCGTTAAAAACCGTTAGTTCCGTTAGACAAACGTCGTTAGTCACATTACCAGTAGAAATTAACTAATTAATGCTTACCGAGACCGGATACGTCCACGATCTTTGGTTGATCACCAAACCCGACCATATGTGTTATATGATTATTTGCTTATTACCACTGTGTGAAGTTATGCAACATGCTTAATACATTCCTTGTGAAATTGTGTGATTTATCGAGAAAACGTGCTTACCTTACTTAGAATAAAAATTTTGCATGTTTTGGTGTCCAGCGAAACTACTGGGCGAAATTACAGTTTCGCCCGGTTAGCTGATGCCTGACCAGTTTCGCATGGCCAGCGAAACTGCCAGCGAAATTGCGGGCGAAACTGGGCCCCTACATATAGAAAACCCAAGCCAACTCCCTCACTTTTACTCACCTCATTCAAAACACACACATCTGCTCTCTCCCTCTCCTGAGATCTCCGACCAGCAAGGTAGTAGCTCGAAACACAGTGATTTCATCCTCAATTCTTCATCCATTCAAGCACTAGAGATTAACCGTAAGTCACATAAACCCCCTTTATGCAAATTCTTGTATGCTTAACTAAAATGTATGCCTAAAATCCACATGCAATGATTTCTGCTACTGATATGATACTTAGGGATGCTAGACACAACATAAATTCTGTACCTTGACATGCCTGTATGAAGATCCATGCTAGATTAGGCTACTTGTGTGAAAAATGCATTCTTGACAAATTGATGACTAGAAACCATGTTTTAGGTGTTAAAATTGCTTGTACGATGTTAGTAAACGTTTAGGTATGCTAGATATTGAATTGCATGTGATACAGAAGCTGTTAGAAAGATTTTTAGGCAAATTTACGGGTTTTTCTAGCGACTAGCGAAACTGTGTATTCATCAGGCGAAATTAGGTAGCGAAACTATGCCTATCTCCCTCTAGCGAAACTATCCAGCGAAACTATAGTGTCGCCGGATAAACCAACCAGACCTGACCGAACGAAATTACCAAGCGAAATTCCCTGAACGAAAGTTCAAACCAGTTTCGGGCGAAACTAGGCTAGCGAAACTGTGCCAACAGTTTCGGGCGAAACTAGCCTGGCGAAACTGTGTCACCGGGTACTGCCTAGCGAAAGTGCTGCCCGAGTACACGGCGAAACTGTCTAGCGAAACTGTTAGCGAAACTGTGACCAGAATCCACACTTGTACAATTTGCTTGAATGATATCCCATGACTTGCATGCTCTATACTATGAAAATACTTGTTTGAACTTCTGATGAATATAAACACTTGTGTATGATCAACCATCGGTGTCGCGTGTCGTTATGTCGTGTCGTACTTTCCAATGTGCTAATGTTATGGTCTTAGCGGTATAGCCAAAAGTTAAACAACCTAACACCTAAGACCTTAATGTGATTATTAGGTCCTCGTTAACAATCATAACCGGGTTTATTTGAAGAATAAGCTGAGCAACCTAAGGTGAGTTCATTACTATATACTGTTATGTCCTTTCAGGGATGATAACGAGCAACGGTAAGGTGTTTCTTACCAAGTAAACTTTTCCGACCAAATATCATATGTTTCATTGAATTGATTGATAAACTAAAAAGTCCTTACATTCGGGCCGTTAATATAGAATAGCTAGGTGATGTTGAGTAGTACTACTGGGGATTGACACCCCCGCCCAGCGGTGCACGGGATGCACCAACCCGACTGGAGGTCGGACTGGGACCAATGTTACCCTACCCTCCGTGGTCTTTCAGGACACGGGAAGGCAAAATCCGTAGGTAATACCTATACGTTGTCAGCTTCGGTTGCGAACAATTCAAATGAACATAACTCAGGCTAGCTACCTACGATATGGAAAACTTACTAATCCTATGATATTGATTGTGTTTTACCTTTCTTTGATCATAAAACTTCGGTCTACTCGTGACGGGTAGACTGCTTAGTGAACTCACCAGCCTTGGCTGACACTTGATTGTTGAATGCTTTTCAGGTCGCTAGGAGGATCATTGAAGGCACTGGCGGCGGCAGTACTGAACATCATCCTTTTGAACCAAAAACAATATTTCCAATCAGTTGAACTTAACATTTTGTAAACGATGTCTGTAACTCTCTTTATGCTTCCGCTAAACCTTTAATTCATTTGGGTCTGTAATAACTGTTTTTATTTACTTAATATTAAACTCTGTTTATGGCTTGGTTGTAACTGAAGTCTGGGATCCTGGTCTGGATCATACCCTCACGCGGTTAAACTCCGTTAGGTGGAATTTGGGGGTGTGACAGATTGGTATCAGAGCCCTTGGTTACAGCGAATCCAGAACATTTTCAAAAAGTAAAATTTCTGAACTGTAACTGTTTTTGAGAACTTTGGTTACAACCCGTTCCGCAAGGTACTGCCCCGCGCGCTGAAGATGATCCTCATTTAAAAATTCTGGTATTGTGACGGTAATAAAACTTGAAAATTTCGGGTGGAAATTTTTCTTTCACTAATCATGTAAATGAGTGCCTTAATGTGAACTATACTAATACGTAACAATTAACGGAACTTAACAACTTTCTAGTATTGGGTATACTAACCTTTGGAAGCTTTGCATTGATTTGCTAGAAATCATGCCTCCGCGAAGAGGACCCGAAACCAACCCAGGAATGTTCACAGCTGCACAGGTCCAGAACATGATCAATCAGGGAGTTGCAGCAGCCCTAGCAGCCGCTCAACAACATTTCCAAGGTCAACCGCCTCAATGCTCATTTAAAGCCTTCATGGATTGTAAACCGATAGTGTTCAAGGGTGACGAAGGTGCTGTGGGTCTACTAAGATGGATTGAAAAGTCAGAGAAGGTATTTCTAATGTGTAACTGCCCAGACGGGGATAAGGTAAAGTATGCTACAGGCACTCTTGAGGATTCCGCATTGACATGGTGGAATGCCCAGATTCAGATTTTGGGATTAAACGAAGCAAATGCCATGACATGGCAAGAATTCCGAGAAGCAATCATGGAGGAGTATTGTCCTCGTGATCAAGTCAGAAAGATGGAAGTAGAGTTTGGAAACTGCAAGATGGAAGGTTCTGAGATAGAGGAATATACAGATCGTTATCAAGCATATTCCCGACTCTGTCCAACAATGGTGGATGCTGAGTACAAGCGAATCGAATTGTATGTGGAAGGACTGGTACCACAGATCAAAGGCATGGTGACCTCATCTAACCCCACTTATTTGCGACAGGCCATCCGACTAGCGCACAAACTAACTGATCAGGCAGTGGCTCAAGGATCTTTGCCACTCAGAAAGACCCCAAAGGCTGCCCTAGACGGGAAGAGGCAGAGAGACGAGGAGCCAAGCCACCTCATGAACTCTGGCAACAACACTGGGAGGTCCTCAAACTCCCAGAATCAGAACAAGAAGTATGATAACTCCAAAGGGGGTTACGGTAACAACAGTGGCGGTGGCAACAACCAAAACCGACAGGGAAGCAGCGGGCAAGGAGCTAGTGGGTATAAAGGAAAGTTACCCTACTGCAGCAAGTGTAGCAAGCACCACCCTGGTGAATGTGGCCGACCAGTTTGTGAGAGATGTGGAAAATCGGGGCACCTTGCCAAAAATTGTCGGGGTGAACTACCCAACCGTGCAAGGCAGAACCCTGAAGGCCCCCGTGGTTGTTTTGAATGCGGAAAACCTGGACACATAAAGAAAGATTGTCCCCAGCTAAAGAGAGGTGGGAACGATCACAACAACGACCGCAACAACAACAACAACAATAACAACAATGATGGCGGTAATGGAAATGGTGGCCGCGGACGAGCTTTCGTCATGGGTACAGGTGAAGCAAGGGAAGACACCAACGTGATTACTGGTAAGTTTCTCCTCAACAACTATTTTGCGAATGTTTTATTTGATTCGGGTGCCGAGAAAAGTTTTATTTCAACTAAGTTCTGCAAAATGATAAAGGCCAAGACAGAAACCCTAGGAGCTAAGTATACTGTCGAATTAGCTAACGGTAAACTTATTGATGCAACGCACATAGTTAAGGATTGTACCCTAGAACTTTCAGGTCGTAAATTCAGCATAGATTTGATGCCTTTCACAATCGGTAGTTTTGACGTGATAATTGGTATGGATTGGTTGTCCTCGCAACGCGCCGAGCTCATTTGCCAAGAGAAAGTCATACGCATCCCCATCGCGGACGGAGAAGTACTCTCGATTCAGGGTGAAAAGGGAGGCACTGTCACCGGAATTATATCATACCTCAAGGCACAGAAGTATCTTCGAAAAGGGCACGTGGCCATTCTGGCAACAGTTACGGATCAAAGCCTCGCAGCAAAGAAAATTGAAGATTTTCCGATAGTTCGCGATTTTCCCGACGTATTCCCGGAGGAATTACCTGGTCTACCTCCGCATAGACAAGTCGAGTTCGGAATCGACCTTGTTCCCGGTGCAGCTCCGGTTGCCCGAGCTCCGTATCGTCTGGCGGTGAACGAATTACACGAGTTATCAACTCAACTGCAAGAACTGTTAGATAAAGGTTTTATCAGGCCTAGCTCATCGCCATGGGGCGCGCCAGTTCTATTCGTCAAGAAGAAAGATGGGACGTTCAGGATGTGCATAGATTACCGCGAACTCAACAAAGTCACTATTAAGAACCGATATCCTCTCCCTCGGATCGACGACCTATTCGACCAACTACAAGGAGCCAGTTACTTCTCAAAGATCGACTTAAGGTCCGGGTATCATCAACTTAGAGTCCGCGAGGAGGACATTTCAAAGACAGCTTTCAGAACGCGTTACGGTCATTACGAATTTCTAGTCATGCCTTTCGGCTTAACGAACGCACCGGCGGTGTTCATGGATCTCATGAACCGCGTGTGCAAACCTTACCTTGATCAGTTCGTAATTGTTTTCATCGACGACATACTCGTTTATTCGAGGACAAAGGAAGAGCACGAGCAACACCTGCGGTTAATATTAGAGTTGTTAAGGAAGGAGCAACTCTACGCCAAGTTCTCCAAATGTGATTTTTGGATCCGAGAAGTCCAATTTCTGGGCCATGTCGTCAACGAGCAGGGTATTCACGTTGACCCATCCAAGGTAGAAGCGATCAAGAATTGGTCTACACCACGAGCACCAACGGAAATTCGGCAATTTCTAGGGTTAGCGGGTTACTACCGTCGTTTCATCCAGGGATTCTCTCAAATAGCCCAGCCGCTAACCGCTCTCACGCATAAAGGTGTTCAGTACCGATGGGGTGAAAAAGAGGAAACAGCCTTTCAGACTTTAAAGGAAAAACTTTGTACCGCGCCTGTGTTATCTCTACCTGATGGTGTTGACGATTTCGAGGTATATTGTGACGCTTCTCTCCAAGGACTTGGATGTGTTCTAATGCAAAGGGGTAAGGTCATTGCTTACGGGTCAAGGCAGCTAAAGACTCACGAAAAGAATTACACGACGCATGATCTGGAGTTAGGAGCTGTTGTATTCGCCTTAAAGTTTTGGAGGCACTACCTGTACGGTACCAAATGCACGATATTTACTGATCATAAAAGCCTCCAACATATAATGGGACAGAAAGACCTCAACATGAGGCAGCGTAGGTGGATCGAGGTGCTTAATGACTACGACTTGGCGATAAAGTATCACCCAGGCAAGGCCAACGTTGTGGCTGACGCCTTGAGCAGAAAAGAATATGCTGAACCTAGAAGGGTTCGAGCTCTACAACTCACGATTCATGCTGGATTACCGGATAGAATTAAGGATGCTCAGAAAGAAGCCTTGAAAGAAGAAAATTTCGAGTCTGAATCCTTAAGAGGCATAGATGGAACTTCGGAGGTTAAGTCAGATGGACTCCGCTACTACAAAGATCGTATTTGGGTGCCTCTTCATGGAAATCTTCGAGAGCTGGTGATGGACGAAGCTCACAAGTCTCGATATTCGGTCCATCCCGGTTCAGACAAAATGTATCAAGACCTGAAAGGAATGTACTGGTGGCCAAAGATGAAGGCCGACATCGCTACATACGTCAGTAAGTGCTTAACGTGCTCCAAGGTCAAAGCAGAACACCAAAAGCCTCCAGGATTATTGCAGCAACCGAAAATTCCTGAATGGAAATGGGAGGAAATATCTATGGATTTCATCACGGGACTGCCCCGTACACCTCGTGGAAACGACATGATTTGGGTCATTGTGGATAGACTAACGAAATCCGCTCATTTCATAGCCCTCAAGGAGAACGACAAGACTGACAAATTGGCACAAATCTACATTGACGAGATCGTCAAGCTCCACGGAGTGCCTACGTCTATTATCTCCGATCGAGACCCCCGTTTTGCTTCACACTTTTGGAGATCGTTGCAATCCGCACTCGGTACTCGCTTAGATATGAGCACCGCATACCATCCGCAGACCGATGGCCAAACAGAGCGCACAATCCAGACTCTTGAGGATATGCTCCGAGCGTGCGTAATGGATTTTGGAAAGAACTGGGAAACCCACTTGGCATTGGTCGAATTCTCCTACAATAACAGCTACCATTCCAGTATTGGAACCGCTCCCTTTGAGGCTCTCTATGGACGAAAGTGTAGATCACCGGTCTGTTGGGCCGAAGTTGGTGATAGTCAACTTACTGGACCCGAAATGGTGTATGAAACAACTGAAAGAATTGTACAAATTAGAGACCGCATGAAAGCTGCAAGAGACCGACAAAAGAGTTATGCTGACAATCGTAGAAGGCCGTTAGAATTCGAAGTGGGCGACCGTGTACTGTTAAAAGTCTCGCCTTGGAAAGGTGTGGTCCGTTTTGGAAAGCGCGGGAAGTTAAACCCTCGCTACATAGGACCTTTCCCAATAACCGAGAAGATCGGAACGGTGGCGTATCGTCTGGACTTGCCACCTGAACTGGATGGAGTACATAACGTATTTCACGTTTCCAACTTGAAGAAGTGTCTGGCTGACGACACTTTAATAGTTCCACTCGAGGAGCTCCACGTTGACGAGCAACTCCGATTTGTAGAACAACCCGTTGAGATAATGGGACGCGAAGAAAAGACATTAAAGCGAAGCAAGATTCCAATTGTCAAGGTTAGATGGCAATCAAGACGTGGACCAGAATTCACATGGGAACGAGAGGACCAGATGCGAAAGAAATATCCTCACCTGTTCGATCAGGCCTCCGCATCAACCCAAGGTACTAGCTAATTTTCGGGACGAAAATTCCTTAACATGGGGAGGCTGTGACAACCCTAACTCCCCAAGTTAACTCCGTTAAGTCTTTCCGTTAAAAACCGTTAGTTCCGTTAGACAAACGTCGTTAGTCACATTACCAGTAGAAATTAACTAATTAATGCTTACCGAGACCGGATACGTCCACGATCTTTGGTTGATCACCGAACCCGACCATATGTGTTATATGATTATTTGCTTATTACCACTGTGTGAAGTTATGCAACATGCTTAATACATTCCTTGTGAAATTGTGTGATTTATCGAGAAAACGTGCTTACCTTACTTAGAATAAAAATTTTGCATGTTTTGGTGTCCAGCGAAACTACTGGGCGAAATTACAGTTTCGCCCGGTTAGCTGATGCCTGACCAGTTTCGCATGGCCAGCGAAACTGCCAGCGAAATTGCGGGCGAAACTGGGCCCCTACATATAGAAAACCCAAGCCAACTCCCTCACTTTTACTCACCTCATTCAAAACACACACATCTGCTCTCTCCCTCTCCTGAGATCTCCGACCAGCAAGGTAGTAGCTCGAAACACAGTGATTTCATCCTCAATTCTTCATCCATTCAAGCACTAGAGATTAACCGTAAGTCACATAAACCCCCTTTATGCAAATTCTTGTATGCTTAACTAAAATGTATGCCTAAAATCCACATGCAATGATTTCTGCTACTGATATGATACTTAGGGATGCTAGACACAACATAAATTCTGTACCTTGACATGCCTGTATGAAGATCCATGCTAGATTAGGCTACTTGTGTGAAAAATGCATTCTTGACAAATTGATGACTAGAAACCATGTTTTAGGTGTTAAAATTGCTTGTACGATGTTAGTAAACGTTTAGGTATGCTAGATATTGAATTGCATGTGATACAGAAGCTGTTAGAAAGATTTTTAGGCAAATTTACGGGTTTTTCTAGCGACTAGCGAAACTGTGTATTCATCAGGCGAAATTAGGTAGCGAAACTATGCCTATCTCCCTCTAGCGAAACTATCCAGCGAAACTATAGTGTCGCCGGATAAACCAACCAGACCTGACCGAACGAAATTACCAAGCGAAATTCCCTGAACGAAAGTTCAAACCAGTTTCGGGCGAAACTAGGCTAGCGAAACTGTGCCAACAGTTTCGGGCGAAACTAGCCTGGCGAAACTGTGTCACCGGGTACTGCCTAGCGAAAGTGCTGCCCGAGTACACGGCGAAACTGTCTAGCGAAACTGTTAGCGAAACTGTGACCAGAATCCACACTTGTACAATTTGCTTGAATGATATCCCATGACTTGCATGCTCTATACTATGAAAATACTTGTTTGAACTTCTGATGAATATAAACACTTGTGTATGATCAACCATCGGTGTCGTGTGTCGTTATGTTGTGTCATACTTTCCAACGTGCTAGTGTTATGGTCTTACCGGTATAGCCAAAAGTTAAACAACCTAACACCTAAGACCTTAATGTGATTATTAGGTCCTCGTTAACAATCATAACCGGGTTTATTTGAAGAATAAGCTGAGCAACCTAAGGTGAGTTCATTACTATATACTGTTATGTCCTTTCAGGGATGATAACGAGCAACGGTAAGGTGTTTCTTACCAAGTAAACTTTTCCGACCAAATATCATATGTTTCATTGAATTGATTGATAAACTAAAAAGTCCTTACATTCGGGCCGTTAATATAGAATAGCTAGGTGATGTTGAGTAGTACTACTGGGGATTGACACCCCCGCCCAGCGGTGCACGGGATGCACCAACCCGACTGGAGGTCGGACTGGGACCAATGTTACCCTACCCTCCGTGGTCTTTCAGGACACGGGAAGGCAAAATCCGTAGGTAATACCTATACGTTGTCAGCTTCGGTTGCGAACAATTCAAATGAACATAACTCAGGCTAGCTACCTACGATATGGAAAACTTACTAATCCTATGATATTGATTGTGTTTTACCTTTCTTTGATCATAAAACTTCGGTCTACTCGTGACGGGTAGACTGCTTAGTGAACTCACCAGCCTTGGCTGACACTTGATTGTTGAATGCTTTTCAGGTCGCTAGGAGGATCATTGAAGGCACTGGCGGCGGCAGTACTGAACATCATCCTTTTGAACCAAAAACAATATTTCCAATCAGTTGAACTTAACATTTTGTAAACGATGTCTGTAACTCTCTTTATGCTTCCGCTAAACCTTTAATTCATTTGGGTCTGTAATAACTGTTTTTATTTACTTAATATTAAACTCTGTTTATGGCTTGGTTGTAACTGAAGTCTGGGATCCTGGTCTGGATCATACCCTCACGCGGTTAAACTCCGTTAGGTGGAATTTGGGGGTGTGACACACTATCACCATCGTAACTTGGCATTGCGTTTAGGTGAATAACAGTACCGACATAATTGATTCGGTAATCGAAGATGTATTCATATTTTCGGTGAAATCTTTTATATCATCTTTATACTCTTGTCTTAGTAATTAGAAATTTATTTTTATTTTGGGTGAAATCCTCCATACTACTGTTCTCTAAGCTCGTAAAGTCTCTACTAATTTTGGAAAGAAATTCCCTAAAGTATAGGAGACCATAACATCCGCCCGTTTTAAAGACCCAGAAACCCGACCCGTCTTAATTTTTGGTTCATATTCCATTTTGATATATTCAATTTATATTCAAACAAAATATTTCAGAAAGTTTAGGGTTTAAAATGTAAATATAAATGCTTTCTAAGTAAGCCACTTCACGAGTCGTTTGGTGTAACGACTCATTACAGGACTTCTTGGGCCTGATCGTTTATTTTCTGATTGTGGCTTGATTTTGTGGTGCAATCTATCATGAAAACTTGTTTTTAGCCCACATTTAACCCTAATAAAGCTAACTTGTTTCCCAAGTGTTTCTGGAAGCCTCTAAATAAAAGAACTGATCAATTTGATTTGTTTCCAAGATTAGTCAACCTACCAATTCTTGATTCCATCTAATTTGAACCCTAAACGTCTACATTCACTACAAATACCTTCATACCATCTCATGGCACTATTTGCTCGTCATTTTTCCTCCATCAATTACAAGGTGGGTGCGTCCTTTCAAGAATTCCAAAGTCAACATTCCAGAGTTTGACTATCCAATTTCAAGACATTCGGATCATCGTTCGAGTACTTTCTTTTTGCAGTTGTTCTTGTTTTACCAAATCCTTCGAAATCCTATTCTTCTATTCTATTCGAAAATTCAAACTCTAACAAACACTTTTAACTGTGGAAAACTGTAACACCCCACATATACACACGTCATCATTACCGTTATCAAAAAATCACATTAACTTTTTCGAACCATTTTTATAAAAAATTACACAATATATTAACACAATACGTGATGTATCTACGAACTCACACGTGCTAGTATGCATGTAGATGCAATATAGACATTAGTTTATCGAGGAATCATAGCCATAAGACTTGATCACCAACAAAATAGTTCTATAAAATAATAATAATCATGATGCATGACATCTATCTCATTCAATATATTTAATATACAAAAGCTCCAATCGATATAACAAGTCAATGTATTTATATAAATGGAAGAACTGTAACATTTAGGTTGATCCGAATATTTGTATTCGATCCATTTCTATATCCTTGTCGGTGATTGATAATCATTGAAGAACCATGTGATGTTTTATTCTTAATCTTGTGTGATTAAATCTTTTATCATATTCAGTGACCAATTTAACGCTAAATTTATCTATGTTTCGGATATATTCGAACAGTTCTTTAGTTAGGTTTAACCGAGTAAGTCGAGCAATCTAAACATGAATGAGGCATGTGTGTAATACTAGTCACGGACACAAGTGAACACAAGTGAGGATGTGCGAAGATTCAAGGTTTAAAATGCAAGCGATAAAAGTTCGGAAAATCCCACGCGATTTCAATGGTAACGTCCGCCTATTTTGCGACCCGACCCATTGTCATTGTCCGTGCAATCCAAATTGTTATTAAGATAAAGTGGTAACCCTATAACTGACCACACCTCGAAGCGCAATTCCTAAAAGTCAAAGGTGTGCTCAGCAACCGCTTAAAAACTTAACAGAGGCATATCTCGGGCTAGAAAATAAGTTACAGGGCCCATAAATAGTGAATTTGAGTATCTCAATGGGAGGAAGCAGATTTTTGGGTCAATACAACATGTTTCTAAGTTGGGCACAGCCAGTACCACACTTGGGCACGACTCCGTGCCGAACCAATGAAATATTGTCTTTTTTCATCCGATAACCTTCTGACGAGCACGGCCAACCACATCCCCAAGTATGGGTTTTGTCAATAAAAAAAACCCTCCAAAACATTCATTCATCTTCACCATTTAAGTCCCTCACCTTCTCTCCCTCATTTTCACCCTACTTCACCCCTTTCAACCCACACCCATTCTCCTCTTTCTCCTTTAAAGATTTTTTTCTCTCAAACCTCACTCCAAATCTTCACCCATTGTAAGTAACCTCTTTATACCTAATTAATCAAGATTGATATTCATTCTTTTTATCTTTAAATCTTCACTAACATTACTAACTGAGGCATACTTAAACTATAAGTTCATCACATTCTTTTTAACTTGTTGCACTTTCATCAAATAAAACAGGTCATCTTAAAACTTATACTTACACAATATTATGTGATGGTAAAACATGATACAAGAGCCCCATCGGTATCTAAAATGGTGAAGTATCAAGATCCATCCAAATATCATGAACCTTGTTTAAGTGTTTTTCCTAAAAATAAATGTTAAAGAAATATTGTTGTCACCTCTCTTTTGTATTTCACTTTAACTTGGAGACTTATGTTCTACAACAAGTGTATGCCGGGGGACAATATGTTCTAAATCCATTCAAAGGATGTTCGGTGAATTAAGCTTGACCATTAAGTCTCCATCTAACAAAACCGTTATAGATCGTAAACAAAGATTAAAGATCTTCAATCGTACACTATTAAAAATCTGGACAGAATGTTTATATGACTTTAAGAGGCCATATCTTGGTCATAAAAAGTTGAAACTGAACAAACTCGGAATCTACGATTAAGTTCGTCAATTTAGCTTTACAATGGTAAATTGCTCATTTTCTAATCCAAAATGAGGACTTCACAACAGCCCACGCAAGACAGTTGCATGTTTCACAGTTTGAGCCAGTCAATATTCAACAAGCATTGAAAGACTCATCTTGGATTGAGGCCATGCACGAAGAATTGTTGCAGTTCCAAAAGCTTGGCTTATGGCATTTGGTTGACGAACCACCAAATGTGCCTAACATTTGTGGAACCCGTTGGGTATTTAAAGTGGGATTGGTTGTCCAGGGCTTTTCGTAATAGGAGGGGATCGACTTTAATGAAGTATATGCTCCGGTTGCTAAAACTGAAGCTATAAGGATCATTCTAGCCTTTGCTTCTTTTAAAGGCTTTAAAGTCTATAAAATGAATGTCAAAAGTTTCTACCTCAATGGCAGGCATTATCTTGATATCACATGCATACACAATACTCATCAAGATGACAAACCATAATTATCAGGCACGCGTTATCTTGATATCATACTAGCATGTATCCGATTTGTCATGCACATCACACATATCAAGCAATGACCTACAGCCTTTACATCTACTTTATCCATGGCGGATAACATAAGCTGATGTACCATCATTTCTCACATGGTTGGATCAATTTCTCATTTTTGATTTTTTGATTTTTTTATTTTTCATTTTTCATTTTCTCCTCCTAAAAAAAATACTCTATTTTTGGATTTTTGGGATAAAAGAAAGAAAAACAAGTAAAAATAAAATGACAACCAAGTGAGACTAGTTTATTTAGCCGTTTGATGCCATTGATCTGCATCAAAAATTTAAATATGGTTTTATCAAAAACTTTTGTATACAGATCGGATTTTTCAAAACCTGTCTCTGATACCACTTGTAAAAGCCCTATATGGATCTTGTTCAATGTAATCAAGTGTAGAATATATAGATGGAGACAAATCAGTAAATAAAAGCTTGTTTGTATTGATCACCGAATGAACTGGACACACTCAGAGCTCACCAAATAAACAACACACTGCCAAAAGTTCTAAATGCAGAGAATGATAATGCTATTTATAGTCATAGCAGCCACCGAATGAGATGCCCACCGAATGACTCATTCGGTGGTCATTCACCACTTGTAAAGAATATTGCGCTTGGAAGATTTCCGGCTGAATGCCAATTTTACTATGTTCCGGCTGAAGTTGAAGCGGAATTCTCACTTCAAGCGGAACTGGCAATTCAAGCGGAAAGAAGCAGTTTTGTCTTTTAGCGAATATTCCGGGTGAACTCAATAATCCACCAGATTAACGCAGGTAATGATGGTCGATCAATGGAGAAGCCGAGAAGTGTCCGCCTTTTTTTAGGGATTTGAAAATTGTACTTAGATTGATTTCCGCATTCTACTTTCCAGATCTTGCCTTTTCTTTTTCAGCATAGTTTTTTTTTCAAGTTAAACGCTGGCCCAAGTTTTTTTCCCGTGTACAAGCTAGCCCAACAGCCCAATACATAAAATTTTATATTTCTTTTTAAATTGGGGGCCCTAGACTTTTGGGGGCCCTAAGCCCTTGCTTTACCTTGGAAGCCCATTGGGCCGGCCCTGACTAGGTTATAATATATTAGTCTATCATGGTTAGTCAGTGATGGGTAGATTGAGGTCTATAAAAATGTTCAAGTTTTAAAAAGGTAAATACTGAGTGACCAAACTACACAGTTTAGGGCAAGCATACCCGTCAGATGTAGCACAGTGTGAGTAAGTACCGAGTGTCAATCCGTGGACGCGTATATAGGCTCCCGATAGTTTGTTAATATTTAACCGGCAATAATATAATGATGACTTAAAACTAAAGGAAAAATGAAAATGTAAAGAAGGTAAAGAGACAGTTCACACGACTTAAACTCTATCAGAATTCACATATGGAGGATGAATCACCTAGGCATCGAATCCCTATGTTGATTATGTTAGCCCTTATGAATGACCTATGACCTATGACCAATGAATCGCTATCCTAAGATCAAACTCTATGTGATGTCTCTAACCAAAGGACAACTAACAGTTGAAGTAAAAACGACTAGAACTATAGACACATCATAGCAGTCTATACCCAATGATTACGCGCAAACAATATTCTATGTTAAGTGCTCTAGAGGCCTGACTGCCTATCTGAGGCTTGTCATTCCCACAACCTTAGAATTACTAACATCATAGACAATATCAGAATCCTAAAACATAAGCAAACTATCTAGTCGTCAATTAAAACCCTCGCAAGTTCCTGGTCATAAGTAAATGGCCTAAGTCACATTTGACAACCCAATAACCACCCACAAAATGACAAACAACCAACTAGCATGTACATGTGAAAGTTCAATCAACACATACACGAGAAAGAACCTACAATTCCAAATGCCATCATCGACTAATCATCAACTATGTGAGTATAATGTCTTCAGAAGTCAAAACATGAGACCTTAACATTCAAAGAATAGTAATGAAGCCGTTTTAACCGTATGTGTCATGTTACCCAACCCAAAAACCATACTAATCGATGATGATATCCAAATCACAGCAGGTTCTAGTCCAATTATCGATTAACCACAAGATAGATTTACTAAAATCAACATAGCATTGGTCAAAAATCATTCATAAAAGTCAAACAACAACATAGTTCATCTAAACCTATGTGATTACAAATGTTTAGCCAAGCATACTATAAAAGTCACTAAAAACATAATTGTAGGACATCATGATGATCAAAGAAACAAGAATCAAATGATAGGAACTAATGACTAACGTAAAGAACACAAACCGAATGCTTCGGATCTTCAATCTTGATCCCCAAACCTCCAAGAATGCTTCACTATCGCTCCACGGTGCTCCTGGTCGTTAAAAATCGTCCTCTGCCGTCTCTTGAACCAACCACACATCCCTAAACATCCCTTTATATTAATAGGCCCGAAATTAGGTTTTTCAGCGAATAGGGCCGTCATGGCTCGTGATGGCATTATGGGTCGTTACAGGGGCCATTTTGGCTTTTTCAGCATTTGCCTTAAAATCATCATAACTTCTTCGTTACAACTCAGAATTGGCCCCCATTTTCACCTATATTCATCATTTTCCATGACCTATCACCTCACATAGGTTTCAAAACCTCATAAGGCTGGAACATAAGGTGTCAAATTCTAGATGTCTTAACTGAACGTTTTGATTTTCGCTTGATTCTTGTCCCGATCATGATTCGTCTTTGGTTTTAGCTTGTTTTCCTTCCCTTTTGTACCATGAGGCCTACCAATACATATAAATGGAAACATAAACTAAAACAAATATAAAATTAAACAAAACAATACAAAAATGTAACGAAACATTCAGGAAATTGCAGCTAAAACCTATGTGTTTAGCAACACATTAAATATCCCCGTACTTAGCATTTGCGTGTCCTCAAGCAAACCATTATCTAAGCACTACACAACTGAAATTTCAACAACATAGAATCCTACCCAAACATACTCGGCCCGTAAGATTTAAATTCAATACTAGGGTTTACAATCTATAAAGTTTGACCTTTCTTTTTTCGCAAACTCACAAAGTTTCCCAACCAAGTTTTGCAACCTTTATTTCACTCTATCTCACTCACCCACCAATTTCACTCAACTATCGGTGTATATTTATGGTGAACACTCAATAGTCAAGCATGCTCAACATTTCTTGGGTTTATATATCAATCAAGCTGCCGAGTTTGTTATAAGATTCGACCAAAGAATGGAGGGGGATACTCAAACATTTGCTCACATATACGGGTGTATGAGCTACCACCTTAACATATATCTTGGCTTATACGTACAGCCATGTCACAACTTTCATTGTGATTTATTCATATATTTTTCTTTAGCTTGATCTAGAGTCACTCGACTTTTCGATACAAGACTAATTTTTTTTTTGAATTTTCTGCCTTTTTTTAAGTATATATACTCTGGAGTTATGCAGAAAGTCCAGTATCTTTGGGCAATTAACGACCCAGAGAAGATCCATAACAAACTCAAGGCTATTTCTCTTGGCATGGTCTCAACATAAACCTAGAAATTTGTCTTAGTCATGTGACATCCCTCATGCACTATACATATATATTTTTTTGGCTTTTCAAGGATAGCTCACAAGGGAAATCGGGATTGATATGGGTTGGCAAAACTCAATCGAAAAGCCATGATCAAGTATTTTATTTCTTTATAAAAGAAACTTTACAAAATACCATTCTTGTGACTTGCAGACCTCGATGAGGCATGAACTCTATGATTTACGTTAAAATGGTGTACTTTCGTGCAAATTCGAGATTGAAATTTTTTAAATTTTTGGATTTTGACGGTGCTAGGGCTCACTTATTTCAATACAATGTTAACCAACCCTTACATCCCAATACTTAACACCTACATTGTCCACAATGTATAATAAAACTATGAAGAATAAAGAGATGCCAGAAAATAAGAAAGTGACTCCCCTGTGTTTGCAGAATTAGCATCGGAATGAGCAGTGACAACGTAACGGGTCCTTACGCCTTGACTGTTCCTTTCTTCACAATTCAAACTGAATGGCATCAACTTGAGCACTTCGAGCATATCTTCTGCCATTCCATGCATTTCGCAATTGAAAACGGTGTACTTTCGTGCAAATTCGAGATTGAAAATTTTTAAAAATTTTGAATTTTGACGGTGCTAGGGGGTCACTTATTTCAGTACAATGTTTACCAACCCTTACATCCCCATACTTAACACCTACATTGTCCTTGATGTATGATAAAACTATAAAGAATAAAGAGGTGCAAGGAAATAAGAAAGTGACTCCCCTGTGATTGCAGAATTAGCGTCGGAATGAGTAGTGACAGCGTAACGGGTCGTTACGCTCTTGACTGTTCCTGTCTTCATAATTCAAACCGAATGGCATCAACTTGAGCACTTCAGCATATCTTCTGCCATTCCATACGTTTCACAACTGAATTTCTTAAATGTTTAAAACACACAAAAAAGTAAAATTTAATCTAAATCACACCACGGCTTGCCTCCCGGAAGTGCTAAGTTTATTTTCGAGTCTTCAGCCAGACTCGATCCCACGATCAAGTGTTTAGGACTTGAAGTTTCGTCTTTTGTTTATTTTATTTGCTCGCGTACCGCGTTTAGAAAATAAATAATTTGTTTAATTTGTGTTAAGCTCGAATATTTTACGTAGTCAAAACTAACTAAAGTTTTAAATATAAATATTCACTTAAAGTGTTCGTCGGGTGTCGGTACGGCGTCTTACGACACCGTTTCTAGAAAAAAAATATAAAAAGTCATTTTATATTTTATTTTTCTTATCATTAAAATTCCACCAATCACATGGTTGAATTCTCTTTTTGGTACGGGTATGATTTTCCAATACGAACGTAGGAATTGTCAATGTTGGACGTTTTCATGCATAGTGTTTACTAATAATACTATTATTGAATCAAGTCATGCACATGTATATACGTATATATATACGGTCAAACTATAAGTTTGACCTTGAGTTTTTAACGGGTTGTCACATTCTCCCCCTGTTGGAAGAATTTCGTCCTGAAATTTAGCTAATGCCGATTGATGGCTCTGCATCGGTGGACAATTTTAAAGCTAATTTCGTCTGGTCTGATTCTCGCTTACCCAGATGATATTTTTTTTTGTCATTGACAAGGATGTCAACGATCCATATCGTTGGGAGTGCGATTCTGATTACACATTTGGATCTCGTGATCCTTGATTGTTACGACTCTCTAACGAAGTGGAGTTAATAGAACATCCACGATAGTTTGTCAACAAGATCAGTGTTAGAAACATATATGAAAACGGTTTTGAGGTTGAAAGGTCTGGGCAGTCATGATTGCTCATGTATGGGCTTTACCAGGATTTTCATGTAGTTTAGATTACAATTATGTGTGCACCCATAATTGTGATTTGCCTTACTTGACCAGCCTAGGCTTTGCTCATACTTGAGTTTTCAGTTCTCGTTGGAATATGCAATGTGTCGAGACAAAATGGTTTATGGAAAAGTTTTGATTGATTAGCTATCGGACGGAATCTTCCTTGATTCCCAGGAGTTCTAATGGAAATTTGGTTCTCCAGTATCTTGCTCTTGTAGTCCAAGATCTTAATAGGTTTCGGAAAGGATGTTTTTTTGTAGGCCACTGGTCCGATCCGTTCCAGGATTCCAAGGGACCAATGTAATGAGGATTAAGACTTCCTTGCTTTACAGGCCCAACCGTTTATGTCCAAGGCAGATTCCATTTTAAGGTTTTGAACCCTCTTATAGATTCTAGGGGCTCGCGTCGAGCGTTAACATAGGTTCTTCTGGTGATTACCTATGGCTTTCGAAAGGTTCTAAGATTGGAAAGGTCTCCTGTAGGTCCTGAAAAACTCCTGAACACGATATTTTAATCACAAACGAGTGCGGAATCCTCGTTTATGATTGATTCAAGATAGAGAAGAGAAGAAACACGAAGAATACGATGATTAAACGTTAAAAACTTGATCCTTTGCACACAAGAAAACTTGTCGGGTACAAATACAGAATCGTAAACGTGATCCTGTCGGGTTTACGATCGTAATCACTCTGTGATCGTAAACACTCTTGGGCAGCTCCTCTCAATCGTAAATAGCCAACCTCAACTAAGAAGGTCAAGTGGTCTATATATAGACCACCATTGGGTTTACTATTGGGCCCCTTTTGGATCATAAACCCAATAGTAAACCCAAGCCCAATCATAAACTAGCCTAAATACAATAACCAAACTAGCCTATGATTCTAATGAAACCCTCTAAGCCTAGCTCAAACTATTTAATATTACAAGCCTCATAATCTATCCTCAACAATCTTCCCCTAGGCTTGTGATATTAAATGTCTTCGATCTTTGAGAATCTTCTTCTTGACTGGCTGGCAAAGACGTTGATGAAGATTCTTTCCGCAGAAATCTTCATTGAGTTTCATGACGGGCACTTGGGACTTCCTCTTGATCAGCATCAGCTTGAACTTCTTGAAATGAACAAGCAATAAAATGGAGGACTCTCATTGACTTGCTTTTCTTGAAAGAACTGGTTCTTGCCGAATCTTCGGTAACTGTCTTGAATCTTCATAAATTAGAGGGTTGAAATTTTGAAAACCCCTAACTTTGAAGAATTTGATTGTTGAACTTGGATCTTCATGATCTCTGACTGCTCTCTGCATCATTTTCTTCATCAAAGATCGACTTGAAAACTTCAGCTTCCCCTAAACATGTGAACATCTTCTTTGAAGCTCTTTTGAGGCTTTTGGAAACTTGTAAAGACACCAACAACTTCCCCTGAACAGTTGCTTTTTAGATGGAAGTCTTGTCCGGCTGGGTCTTTAACTTTGAGCAGCAGCAGCATCAGCAGCATCTTTCTATCATCAACCTGTCTGACACACATTTGAAAAAATATACTCCACCAGACAATTGATGACTGGTCTTTGGGTTAGAAGGTAATTATCATCTGTTCAGTTGATTCAAATTAACATCATTTTAACCAAAAACCCTAATATAGATTACGGGTTTTCTATAAAACTTCCCCTGAACCCAAGACCTCTAAAGACTTCCCCTTAGCTGATTACTTCCCCCCAGCTAAGGACTTCCCCTGAGATAATACATATTATCCTCGAGTTCCCTTTGGATACTATGTATTATGGAAGTCTTTTCGGATAATACTTATTATCCACCCTCCTTCCCCTAAAAATTTGTTAAGATCTGACGGAGGAAGTCTTTTCCTTTAGATAATAAGTATCATCCTCGAGCTCCTTTCGGATAATACTTATTATCCCATACTCCTTCCCCTAAAATTTGGCAAGATCTGTCGGGGGCATATTGTCATGCATTAAAACCCATAAAAAACACATTTTGACTTCTCAAATCAACCTGGCCAACACCAAAAAGAACTTAACGACACACACACAAAAGATAAAAACTAAACAAACACTTACCAAACATGAGAAAGTTTACAAGGGATCAAACCGTATGAATCTGACTGAGGAACCCTTTTCAGCTTCAGTTACTCAACTAGTCCAGGTGATTGCCGGTATGTTTGTCCGCTTTAAGCTCAAACCCGTTTAATCCCAACCGAATGCGTCATGCTTAATATAGTACAATATTACCGTCATGTTTAATTGTCCCCACACCCAAGCGTACACAGCAAAACCTACCCAACCTCAGAGTTTATTGAGGATTCACAAACCCCCAACTTGAGGAACCATGCAACATCGTTATGACTACCACTTATTTCATTAACCATCAGTTGGTGATCAGGTCGACCGCTAAGCACGCAAAGAAGACCAACTGAGTGATTATTTATTCTCTTTTCTTTTTCATTTTCTTTTTCTTTTCTTTTTCTTTTTCTTTTTCTTTTTCCTTTCTTTTTCATTTTCTTTTGCTCTGTGGTGTTGTCAAGATAACATAAACATGGCGTGTGAGAGAGTGAATACTAGGTAATTACCACTCTCAACCCATTTTTGCCGGGACTCAGTTTTTTAAACCATGCAACCTGGGATGGAAACTAAACATATATATCTTTTAAGTTCACTGCACTTTCATTGGAGGTCATAAGTTTAGGTCGAGCCTACCGAGCATATCACCGTGGAGCTTGCCTTTCACTTCCGCCTTACGCGTGTCAGCCATCTCCAACCCAGACATTCATTTTACTTCCCCTAAACTTCTCAAAAACAAGACACAAACAATTAAAAATTGAAAAGCACACTATCTTTGAGGGGTCAACATTTTCATCTTTTCCATTTCTTCCCCTTGCTTTTTGATTTTTAATGTCACAATTTTGTGAACAATAAAGATAAAACACACAAACACACTTAAAAGAACAAAACACAAAATTTTGAAGACATCTGGCCAAGCTAACTTTCAAAGTATTGATTTTGAAAATTTTAGAAAATTGGGTTTCATGACATGCACACTTCATTGCATTTGAAGTCAAACACATAATCAATCAACAGCTTAATTGAAACTTTAATGAAATAGGTTTGACTCAAAAGACCCTTTGCTGCCTCATCATTCAAACAACCAAGTTAAGAACAGTACCTTTCATGCTGATTTTGACCTTTTACCTCTCTGAAAACGCTGGAGCGTGTGGATCGGTTTAGTTCGACATCAATAACGTGAAAAACAATGAGAACAATCAATGTAAATAAAACGACTCAATCTCATTAACCAATAGAACGATTACAAGAGATTCAGAGTACAAAACACTAGTTCTCACACACACAAGCTCTCATGAACAACCGGTAAATTACAAGACAAAAGACCTATTTATAGATTTCTAAAACCTGACCTCCGAACCTGAAGATCGGCCAGGGATCGGAGCCGCCGAACCTTGGGTTCGGCCAAGGTTCGGCCAGTACAAAAACTAGGTCAAACATTGTCTTCAAAACTCTATTCGATCCAGCCCGTTGCCACATATAATGTACCAACAAACTCCCCCTTGGCAACAGCTGGACTCTTCGTCTTCAGCCTTGAACATCAGCATCAACCCCATCTTTTTCTCGAATCAAATCATGATTGTTTCCTGCGTAAATATTGAAAGCAAAGCAAACTCTGATCACCCTCTGAAACTTCAATGCAAGTTCCATATAGTCAGGATGATACAGAATCGGATTGTAATACAGCTCTTCAATATCAGCCTTGGATAGATTGATCAGCCACATCGGATCATAGATTCGAACAATCCGGTTTTCCTTCTCCAGCACTATCATAGCTTCTCCGGTACTCTCATTATAATACCACCAACGCAGGTCCTTGATAAAATCAAGTTCCATTGGCATGAGAGGAATTTTCTTCATCACTACCGGTTTCTTCTTGAACACCAATACAATGAGTTTCTTACCAGTTCTTTCATGTATTCTGGTGCGAGATCGACGTCTTTTAGGTCTCTGAGGATTCAAAAACTTAAACCCTTCTCTGCATTCTCTCTCTAACATCTTCTTGAAATGAAAGCCCACATCATCATTCTCATAATTACAGAAAGGCTTTCTAGACAGTTCTCGTACATCCCACACTGGTAGACTACTAAAATCTCTCGCACGCTTAAAGTATTGAACACCATTTTGGCGTTTAACCCCATAACACTTCAACCTTGCAGAATACATCCAACTGATTATATCACCTGAGACTTGACCCTTGAACTTAAAATACGGTCTTTGAATAATCGGCTTAGCAGGAGGAACATAGTTGGCATGGAACTCTTTCATATATTCATCCATCACCCAACGTTGTTTCTGTTCTTTAAACTCCTTGACCGTTGGATCTTTAGGTTTCTCTGATTCTTTCTTTTTCAGTCTCTCCTCTGCTTCAGTAACCTTTTCTTCAGGAAATACTTCAAAATCATCACCAGACTGATTATTGTTGACATTTGAATACATATCCGGGTATTCTTCTGATGTAATGTCTTCAATTTCAATTTCTTCTTCAAAAATCCCTTCAATGTCGTCATCAGACTCTGGATCAGATGATTCATATTTCTCTGGTTCAGCTTCAGAAACTTTCCTCATTTCTTCATCATTCAACTCAAACACTACTTTAAGCTGTTCAGCTGTTAAATCACCAGCAATCTCTCCTTCTTCTAAATTTTCAATAATATGCTGGAATTCTTTCAAACTAGTACCAGCTTGACTGGATGGGATTGACGAAATCGGCATCGCTTCTCTTGAATCTTTCTCCCCCTGAGATGTAGATGTCCCAGCACCCGAACTAACATTACCAGTTGGGCCTGATCCTCCACCTACATTCCCTTGATCATCTTGATCGGGATCATCATTCAAGTAATCCATAAACTCTTCTCGACACCCTGATCCATCACCAATCTCCCCCTGAGCTTTAAACTTTTCCATTAAAAATTTAATTTGCTCACTCATCGTCACAAGCATTGAATTCTGAGTTTCACTTGCAAGGCTCAAACGTTGAATTTGTTTATCTTTAGCCAAATTCTCTGCCCTCAATTCTTCATTACTAGCCTGTAGCTTACCAACTGTAGACTTCAGGCTATCAATCTGTTGTTGCTGATCTTGAAGAGCACTCTGAAGAATACTAGCCTGAGAAAACGACACAGAACCTTGCTCAAAATTGAAGTTGATATCTGGAGAAGCATTTGTAGTAGTAGCTGTGGAGAACACCGGAGTTGTGGGTGTAGAACCCATAGACTGAGGAACAAACTGCGCACCAGCACTTGCTGAAGGTGCCGTGCTCACAGTTGTCGATCTTGTTGCATTCATCAGATCACGCAAGAAATCAGCCTGCACATCAGACACCGAAGTCTGAACAGTTGTAGTAACTTCTGGCACAAACACAGAAGAAGAAGACATCCCAGAACGAGGCTGTAAAACATATTGCTGAGTCCTTCTCTTCTTGCCTTTACCACCAGCTGATATTGACTTCAATCTTCGTTTGGAACCAGCAACTGATTGCTTTCCTTTACCATGTACAGAATCAGCTGAAGGATCATAATCTTCGTCAGAAGCAGATGAAGCTACTTGATCATACACACGACCCTGGTATCGGTCGTTGCTTTTGTTCTGGCCTAGACGATATGCTAGATGAGCATCACTACATTTCCTCAACTTCACATACTTTGAATTAATCAAGACACGGACAAACGGATCGTTTGTATCCGATAAGTCTTCAGAGTCAGCCCCCATATTCAGAAACGCATCATCATCTTCAGATTCATCAGATTCATCTATCAAAGTATTCACTGCAGCTGTCTCAGTCACACTTACAGTTACTGGAATCTCTTGTGATAAACTCACAGATTCAGACACAACTGGCTGAGACACAGTTGGTTGAGACACAGCAGGTTGAGATACTGCTGGTTCAGAGCCAATCGGGGCTTGAACATCCGGCTCTTGAGCAACCGGAGTTCGTCTCTTTGGTCTTTTCACACGTCCTTGTTGTGGATTCTGATTTCTTTCCACAATCCAACTGTAATCCAACTCTTCTGAATCACTGTCTTGGCTATGGCGTGGTGCACCAGCTGCTGGTGCAACATAATCAGGATTCGCCAAATGACCAATCAGGCGTTTAAATTTGGGCTTCAACTCAGGTGCCATCTTCTGATAAGATGCTAAAGCACCAACACTAGCTTCTGTCATGTGTTTCAACACCATCTTCTGATTCTCATTCTTCACCAAGTTTGGATACAAGTCATTCAAGATCATCTGAATGAATCTTGGATAAATAGCCGCTTTCTTCTGCCTCTGAGTAAGATTGTCTCTCATGTAATGAAAAATCATCCCAGAAATGTTGTAAGGACGATTCATTACTAAGGCATTCAGCAAAGAAATTGTGATCTGAGGAACTTCATCAAACCCTGAAATCCTGTGTCCCAGACACACTAGCAGCACATGCACCAGATACTTGTAGGGTACGCTCAATGATGACTTGTAGACCCACTCTTTACTTGGATCATCAGAATACCAGATACGCTTCAGAAATGCAACATTATTTTCATGCGGAAATGTTAACGGTGCATTCAATGTATCAGATTCCAAGTGTAACACCCTTCTGATATCTGCTTCAGTGAATTCTACTGTCTGATTTTGAACTGTTGCTGAAATTCTGATCGGACCGTCAGTTATCGTTCGTGCATTGCTCCAGAATTCCAAGATTATATCCCGATATACATCACATGTTGTTGTTATAGCATAATGAATCCTGGAACGTCTCAGGAAATCAAATATGCCATTTCCACCAAATTGTTCAAGCTTTGATATTCCAACACCGAGATGTGCACAGACATTGTGTTTATCTCCAACTTTTAAATTCACAGCCATTTCTGTAAACACATAACATGAAAAGTTCATTAAATGTCATATTATTAACAGACAAAATCACCAAATTCGTCAAATCATTATCAATTGCATAAAACAACAATTTTTTGACTCAAAATTT
Organism: Deinandra increscens subsp. villosa; assembly: GCA_039602395.1. Lineage (NCBI taxonomy): Eukaryota > Viridiplantae > Streptophyta > Magnoliopsida > Asterales > Asteraceae > Deinandra > Deinandra increscens. The sequence continues at coordinate 40,946,896 of JBCNJP010000009.1, forward strand.
TAGTTTGGCCGAACTCTGTCCGAGCCTGCTCCGAACCACAAGTTCGGAGCCTCCGAACCCCAAGTTCGGAGCTCGAGCATCTCCGATGAGTTTGAATTTGAAAAGTATCGATTCCGGCCAAATCTACTAAAACCAATAAACACCTATGGTCGGTTTATGATGACAAACACAAAGAAGCCAATTTTTCACATTTAAAAGCCTGTTTTCATTAACTTACTCCGAACCTGGCGTTCGGAGCGGTTATGCCGAGCGTACTCCGAACCTGGAGTTCGGAGCAGTTACACCGAACGTGGAGTTCGGCCGAACGCGAAAAACCAAAGAATTTCGGAAAAACTCACTAAAAATGACACCTCTCGAGCTGTGGACACTCAAACTAACCAAAACGAGCAAAAACAAGCATATTGAACGTAAAACATGCTGTTTTGAACGAGAATTTTGAAAAACAAAGATGAAACCGAGCTTTGTGACTCACGAATTGAATCAAATCGAACCTAAACACAACCAGAAAGCTCTGATACCACTTGAAAATGCTGGAGCGTGTGGATCGGTTTAGTTCGACATCAATAACGTGAAAAACAATGAGAAAAATCAATGTAAATAAAACGACTCAATCTCATTAACCAATAGAACGATTACAAGAGATTCATAGTACAAAACACTAGTTCTCACACACACAAGCTCTCATGAACAACCGGTAAATTACAAGACAAAAGACCTATTTATAGATTTCTAAAACCTGACCTCCGAACCTGAAGATCGGCCAGGGATCGGAGCCGCCGAACCTTGGGTTCGGCCAAGGTTCGGCCAGTACAAAAATTAGGTCAAACATTGTCTTCAAAACTCTATTCGATCCAGCCCGTTGCCACATATAATGTACCAACACTCTCAATGAGACATACCTTCCATTTATAGATTACTTGACATGACATGAAGATACGTCTCCTAAACTTGTTCCTGGAACAATCACTTATCAACAAACAAATTAGTAATAAAAACGTTAGTGATAATTCTCCTTGATCGTTCCTGCACAGAGTGAGAGATTAGTTAGCTAATAGTACCCAGGCCATTGTTTTTCTGGGTACTCCTGAGGAATCAGTGAATGAAATTTCTTTTAAAAACATTCCTTTTGAAAAATCAGGAAGTTGGGATGATTCGGTTGTAGCTGCATTAGCCTTCGGTTTCCAAGTTCCAGGTGATTTAACATTTGTTTTAGTCACCTTTGGAGTTGTGAATTTAGGTATTTCAACCTTCTTTGTTTTAGATTCATTTTTCAAAACAGTTTTAGTTACCTTGGGAGGGGTAACTTTGGGTTTCTCAAGCTTTGGTTGTTTTGAAAACGGTTTCTTCACCTGTTTTGGAAATTTTGATAACTTGGAAAACTGTTGTTTTGATTTAAAGATTTTCTTTCAGCTTTGGCAGCACCCCAATGTTGATCAGAGGGTTTAACCTTAGGAGTAACAGTCTTCATTGCCTTAGGTTTTTGCACCATCATCGGCTTAGACTTCACAGACTCCTGAGATGAAACCCTTGGAGTTTTCGGATAATAGGGTTCATAGGGGCGATACAGACAGTTTCTAGCAATATGACCAGCAATGCCACAATTAAAGCAAGTCTGCTTCTTTAGATAGAAGTCAGACGTGTACCCATTTGACTTTGGTGGCTGATATGGAGCTGGTTTGCTCTGTGTCTGCTTCTTTGGTTTGACTGCAGCTTCAGATTTGACTTTCTGCTGGTTTGTCGTATACCCGGATCGTAAACACCGAAACGATGACCCGAGTCGTAAACCCGGATCGTAAACCCGGGTCGTAATCATCGATCGTAATCTCCAATCGTCGTCTTCTTCACCGAGAGAATCATAAACGTTCAATCCGTCATTGATGAACCTGCAAAATACTCGTAAACACGATCAAACTCCACAGATAGGTAAAATAGGTAACCAAATCTACCTTTAAACTAATTATAACACCGGTTTGACTTCAAATCTTGTAAAAAAGACTCAAATGCAGTAAAAGTCTCGAGTTAGGATTTGAAACAAGAAACCCGAGAATGAACTGAAATATCCTTGTGAAAACAGTCGATTGAGTGAGGGATTTTGGTCGGAAATGGATTGCGATGACAATGATGGGTTCAGACAGCAAAATGGACGGTCGGAGGACGGTCCGATCGTTTTTCTGGCGAGATGCGACGGTGGTTAGGGTTTCACAGGCGGGGATCGTAAACGGTGAATGAGAAAGTGAGGATCGTAAACTGGTTTAGGGTATTTATACCCTTTATCAAATTTTTCAACTTCACCCCTTCAAGTTTCAAAAAAAAATTTTAAACACCTCCCTCAAACTTCAACAATGTTTTAAACATCCCAAACATGTTAATTCTCTTAGAAAATGTTAACCTTGTTAAAAACAGAGAATCTTACGAAGCTTCCCCTCAGACTTAGCCCCGAGTATCCGATCATGATCAAAAAATAAGTAAATAAACAAAAATTAAATATTTAAAGACTAAACACAAAAAGTAAACCATACCAACAATTAACTCTAATTACAGAAAATTAAAAATTTAGTTGCCTTGAAGCTGATGTAAATTCATGGATCAAACCAGACAAGTCTTTAACTGAGGAACCTTTTTCAGCTTTCCGTTACTCGACGCTCTAGACAAGTGCTCAAAACGTTTGAAATCATATAAACTCACATCCAGTTAAAAGTTTTAAGTGCTTAAATTGTGGTACATAATTACCGTCATGCTTAACCGTCCCCACACCCAATCGTTCATAGCAAAACCTACCCAACCTCAGAGTTTATTGAGGATTCACAAACCCCCAAACTTGAGGAACCATGCAACACTGCTTTAACAACCACTTATTTCTTATTTTCATGAATTATCGGTTGGTGATCAGGTCGGCCGCATAAGCACGCAGAGAAGACCAACAGAATAATTTTCTTTTCTTTTTCATTTTCTTTTTCACACTTTTCATATATATATATTTTTTTTGAATTCTTTTCCTTTTTCTTTTTCTGTGGTGTTGTCATTTACAGTATAAACATGGCGTGTGAGAGAGTGAATACTAGGTAAATTACCACTCTCAACCCATTTTTTCCGGGTCTCAGTTTTTTAAACTATGTAAACTAGGATGAAACTTAAAGATATATAAGAGTTAAGATTACTGCACTTACAATGGATGATCATTGTTTTTGATTTAGCTTACCGAACATCATCTTTGAGACGTCTTTCACTTCTGCTTTACACGTGTCAGTCTCCGATCGTCATGGAAATTTATATCACTTCCTACCAACTCAAGGCAAAACAAAAGACATCATAAAAACCTGAAACAGGTATTTTTCATTTTGAATTTTCTGTGACAATTATATTTCTTCCCCTATTTTTATGAGGCTTTTGAAAACAAACACTATTTTTTTTTTTTAATTTTCTTAAAAACAAGTATTGACAAATAAAAGTTGATCAGATCATTCCTCGAAGGCAATCATCCGAAGGCCTTCGACACACATTTCAAACTTTGGTCGCGGGAGGGGTTTTGTGAAAATGTTCGACACATTCTGAGTAGCTTCATGAACTATCTCTGGACTAGTAAGTTGGTTGTCACCAGCTTTGGTCCAGCAAAGGGGCGAATGATACTTTCTTCCATACGAGGCTTCGAAAGGGGTGTGGCTTGAATACTCGAGCGCTAACTATTGTTATATGGAAGCTTGGCGAGTGGGAAAAGGGTTGTCTCAATCATTACCTAGGTTTGTCTTACGTGATAACAATTTGTCATATGACCACGCAACGTTCCCTTTTTAAGGTCTGAATTTTCCTTTCGCTTTGATCATGAGTATAACTCCTTTATACTTTCATACATCTTGTTGGATCCCTGGTAACTAGAGTATCTAGCTTTATGCGTTTCATTGAAGACCAGTCTCTTACCGTTCAGAGATTCTGCACACAAGTTCTATCCACAAAGGGTTAGGCTCAATTTGGTTTCTCTAACAATTGCCTTTCCATTCCATGAAGGCATTTTTCTTGTTTGAATTCTTCCTTTAGAGTTTCTATTTGAGCATCACGAACTTGCGACGTGATGCTAGTATGAATGGTAATGCCTAGTGCTCGAACTTGTAGAGGCTAAACGCACTCCTTTCTACTCAATGCATCCACTACAATGTTAGCTTTGCTAAGATATAACGATTCTCGCGATCATAGTCGTTGAGTAGCTTAATCCATTGGCGTTGTCTTAAAATCAGATCCTTCTGATTGAAGTTATGCTGGAGACTCTTATGGTTAGTAAATACGATACACTTCGTTCCGTACAAGTAGTGTCTCCAAATCTTCAGAGCGAACACAACAGTTCTAAACTCTAGATCGTGGGTTGTATAATCCTTCTCATGATTCTTCAGTTGTCGAGAACCATAGACGAATACTTTCTCTCGCTGCATTAGCACGCATCCCAAACCTTGACGCGAAGCATCATTCAAAATCTTCGATTTCGTTAGGTAAGGATAGGATCGGCGCGTTGCAAAGTTTTTGCTTCAACAACTAGAAGGCTCCTTCAGTCTTGGCATCTCAAATGAGCTTCTCATCTTTCTGAGTTAAAGCGGTCAGAGGCTAGGCTATCTTTGAGAAGTTCTCAATGAATAGGGGATAATAGCCAGCGAGACCTAAGAATTGTCGAATTTTTGATGGAGTCATGGGAGTACTCCAATTCTTGACAGGTTCAATTCTAGATGGATCAACATGAATACATTTATTGTTGATCACATGACCCAAGAAATGTACCTCGCAAATCCAAAAGTCGCATTTGGAAAGTTTCGCGTACATTTCCTCTTTCTTCAGCAACTCCAGGATAAGTCTCAGATGTTGCTCGTGTCCCTTCTTACTACGGGAGTAGATTAGAATGTAATTGATGAACATGATAACAAATTTATCCAAATAAGGTTTGCACACGCGGTTTATTAGATCCATGAACACTGCTAGTGTGTTGGTCAAACCGAATGGCAGAACGAGGAACTCGTAATGGCTATAGCGTGTTCTGAACGTTCTCTTCGAAATGTCTTCATCTCTAACTCGGAGTTGGTTGTAGCTTGTCCTTGGGTTGATCTTGGGTGCAGTAAGCTTGATCCTTGAAGTTGATCGAGTAAATCGTCGATCCTCGGGAGTAGATAGCGGTTCCTCACCGTTAGGTCGATCAATTTTCTATAATCGATACACATCTGATATGCTCCATCCTTTTTTTTTTTTTTTTTTTTGCGAAAAACGCAGGATCACTACAAGTAGAGTGACTTGGCCGGATAAAACCTTTATCTGACAACTCTTGTAGTTGATTGGATATCCCTTGCACCTCGGACGGTGCAAGATGGTAAGGGGATCTGGCAACGGGGCGGCTCTAGGTGTTAAGTCGATGCGAAATTCTACTTGCCGAGGCGGTAGCAAGTCAAGTAAGTCTTTAGGAAAGACTTCTAGGATTTCACAGACCGTTGGAATGTCTTTAATATGCTCCTCCTTCGGCTTCTTCTCCGTGGCATGAGCCAGAATGGCATGACATCCTTTGCGAAGGAATTTTCGATTCTTTATGCAAGGTATGACATCGAGCTGGGCTTCACTCCTTTCGGCTTGCACATTAAATGTGTCGTCGTTTGCGAGTGGCATTCTGACTATCTTCTCGTGACAAACGATATTTGCTTGGTTCTTTCATAACCAATCCATTCTAACAACAACATCAGAACTTCCTAATTCGACAGATATTAGATCAATGTCGAACGTATGCTCCAAAAGTTCAAGCGGTCATCCTTTATAAACTTCTCTAGTTTCTATCACCATTCGCTGACTTTGTGGTAAGCTTAGTGTCTAGGGTAACAGAGGCGATTCTAAGTAATTGACTAAAATCGGTAGACACGAAGATTCTATCGGCACCAGTATAGAAGCATAATGGTTAGTAAGTAGAAACTTACCCGTAAATGTGTTGGGGTCATAGCAGGTATTACCAGTATTGATGACGAATGCTCTTCCTTTTGTCTGGTTGGGAGTCTCGTTCTTCGGCTAGGGCAATCTCGCCGATGTGTCCCTTGGCTTTGCAACGTCTACAATAGATGTTTCCATAATCCATGGAGTGGTGAAGGTTGCACACGTTACATAAAGGTAGGTTACTGGAGTCACCAGTCTTTCTTGACTCATGAACAGGAGTAGTGGCAACATAGACCTTTATTGACTCTGGATTCTTCTCGGGAACCTTCTATGTATTCTCCTTGGGCTTCCAAAAGCACGTTTTCACTTGTTATCCGGCTCTTTGCTTGATGAGGGGGCAACACTGACATCTGCAGGTTTAGCTTCAAGATTCTTCTTGGCGAAAGTCACACCTTTACGTATGGCTTGATAATCCAGATTATGTAACGGGCGCACAACACTTTTGAAAAGTGGCTGGGTTTGATGCCATAATATTTCCTTGAATATGGGGTGCAAGACCCCAGATGTACCTTCTTGTACGAGGGAGTGACCATGGTTGAACAAAGATGAGCGAGTTCACGAAATCTCTCGGTGTAGCCGGAGATATTGGCACCATTCCTAGTCAACTCCAGAACTCAACTTCTGACCTTTGAAGCTCTTCCCTTGGGCAGTATTCTTCACGTGAAAGTTGCTTAAGTTCGTTCGTAGTTATGACGTAGACTAAGTCGGTTCCTATAGATTTGGCATGGGAGTTCTACCATGCGAGCGCACATTTGGTGAATGTGCAAGTAGTGTACCTAGCCATGTAGCCTTTGGTGTAAGGAT
>JBCNJP010000009.1:40954145-41031394 GCA_039602395.1 Deinandra increscens subsp. villosa
TTAACTAGTGCATATTCGATAATTCAACACTTGGCAATGTTTGCAAAACTAATACTTATTATATGTTGATACATACGCTTATGAGACCGGGCCAATGCATGACATGCCCACCGTGAACTCACCAACCGTTAGGTTGACACTTGTGTGGTTTTCACTTTTGCAGTTTGTTGAGGAGTATCCACTGGAGGTTGGCATGGCACTTGAAGATTACCTATTTTAAACTCAAACTTGGGAATTTAATAACAATTCATGTTTTATAATTTAAGCACATGGTTAGTGCTAAGATACTTATGTTTTTATTCCGCTGCGAACTTTAAACTATTTTATGAAGAATGTTTGGACTTTACTCTGATTCGTTTAGTATTTGTAACTAATGGTTGTGGTCCTGGTTTGCTCGCACCCCTAACGGTATAAACTCCGTCAGTGGTTATTTGGGGGTGTGACAGTAAGTGTTTCATGAGTTATTTCATGATGATGAATGAGACTATGACTCCATAATGCAGGCCCTAAGGTTTGATGTCCCATTTGCATATGGTCTGACTTGGTTACCTGAGAAATACATGAGTTTGAAAAGGTCAACATAATGTTGGTGAGTTCACAGCTTTTGGATTCTACAAAATGCATTTGTAAAACAGTTGATGATATACATGATATTATAAAGGTTACTCGTTGTTGCATTGATCTACTTGTTCCTTGATTTCAAACACTAACAGATTTACCCATCAATGGTAACTTCCCCTAAGAAATACCAATGGCAAAGAATAACTGACATGTACCCCCCGACTGGTTACCGGTGAGTCAGAACTGGAGCGACCAGCTAGGGCAGGGTTGTCAACCCAAATAGATCTATTCACTAGTCATCGTTTCGTTATGGAACTAATTGAAATCAATTGATGATGGGATTTGTAGCAATATGTTATTAGCAAATTACTATGAAGGGGTATGAAAGAACAGATAATCAATAGCGTAACAGTAATACCATAATATCAAGTAAAAAGATTTGTTTGATCATGATTTCTCCCCCAAAAATATAAAACAGTTTATAAAGGAAAGGGGCCGTGAAACTCACTGTAAGTCCCAAAATGATCCTTACGCGATATCTAGTCCAATCAAGACCGTGCGGAATCCGGTTTGATTGGTGATTCAAGATTAATTGAAAAATAAGATGAATAAGCAATTAAGAGCGAGAATAACACACAAACCACAAGAAGTAGAACACTTGAATAACCTCCTTTGATTGCAATACACAATCGAAATTCTCTTTAGAGAATTTCGTAAACCACCAATTGAGATCAACACCAAAAACAGCAACCTCATAATGAGGGGAGGTCTTCCCTTATATAGGGATTCTCCAACTTGGAGAACAAGACAACCTAAAAACCCTAATTAATAGTCAATTCCCGTATTTGACTTTAATGGCCCACTAAACTCCCTCTAAACACTTTCTAATTGAGCCCAAACATGCCTAAAATGGCCCAATGACCTAATATACCCATAACCCAACTCATTTTCATCTATTCTAACACATAGGCCTTCAGAATACTCCGCCAAGTGATGATTTAATACACAAGCCACAAATTATTCCCTTACAATCTTCCCCTTGGCTTGTGCTATTAAATATCTTCTACTTTCAATCTTCAGACTTCAGTCTTCTCCTTGGCTTGAACATGGGTTGGTGAAGATTCTTTTCTTGAACGATCTTCATTGGGCAGCAACGGTCAAGATCTGGGAGTTTTCTCTCAATCAGCATCAGCTTGGACTTCAAATGACAAACAAATAATGGGAGGAGTATTCTCAAATACTTGCTTCTTCTTGAAACATGACGAGTCCTTGCTAAACCATCAGTAACTGTCTTGACTTGCATGAGACTTCAGAGGATAAATTTTGAAAACCTCTGTCTTGGCATTTGTGACTACTCTGCATCTTTTCTTCAATTAGCTTCCCCTAAACCTGAGAACGGTATCTTTTGAGTCTTTGGAAGCTTTACTTGAACAACCAACAAACTTCCCCTGAGCATAGGGTAAGTCCTTTTCCGGCTGGTTCTTCAACACAAACAGTAGCAACACTCATCTAACTTCTTCTTCTCCATGACATCTCATTTAACCTGTCATGCACAACATGGAACAAACACTAACCAGACAATGATGACTGGTTATCGGGTTAGCATTATTTAACCAAACAACTTCCCCTGAACCCGAGGACTCTTCACATTATCTCCCCCTGAGATTCTGGAGGGGTGATACTTTCTTGCATAAAACCCATAAAAACTTATTAAAACCTTTAAATTAACCTGGCCATGGTTGAAAAATAAAATAAACAATAAAAACTTAAGATAACACAAAAGAAAAATAAAAATGAAAACAAACATACCAAATTTCTAAACGAGAAGGTTTCTATGGGATCAAACCGTATGAATCTGACTGAGAAACCCTTTTCAGCTTCTGTTACTCGAACACGTCCAGGTGATTGCCAATATACTGATCCACTTTAAACTCAAACCCTTTTCTTAATCAGGCTGTTTGTCACTTTATTATCTTTTATTGGTGCATTAATTATGAACAGCAAGTGGGTTTCAACAAATCCTAGGTACATGTTATTACACACTATCAAGCACATAAATTCCCTACCACATATTTTCACAACCTGATCCAGAAGTTTGAAACTGAGCTCGAGACTTGGTTGAGAAGAGAAAGAATAGATCACATAGATTTTTGGGTATAATATACAAGTCAACTGAATTTTTGAAACAATTTTGATAATGCTCTCATCAGTGACAAAGGCTGAGGGATTTGGACTCTTGAGGGTCTCTTTTCTTGTGCTCTTTGGCATCTTTTGAGGTGTATACATGCATTTTATTTTTTTTATTTTTTTTTTAATTGCATATATTATTTATGATGATCTGTAAGCACGTATGTATGGACAACTCCAGGTCATTGCTCACGCAAAGCAGAGGAGAGCCTTACATACACTCGAAGCATCCCCAGGTCATTGCTCACGCAAAGCAGAGGGGACACCGACTTTTTGAGCTCAATTTCACACTCTTGGAGACAAGCGTGTGTATCGGGAACTTGAACATGCAGTCAAATAGAAATGCAATTAACCTAAGTGCTGTTACCCAACAAACTGCCATACGTTATCTTTAAGTGTGTAACGCATACCTTTTCAGATTTTAGACCTTCTAAAGAAAACAAAAGATTAAAAATTAAAAAACACAATTTAATTTTGAGGGGTCAACAATTTCATCGTTTCTATTCTTCCCCTTGCTTTTTGATTTTTAATAACAACACACATTTTTTTTTAACACTCACTGACACAATATGTACTAAAAACTGGCTAAGCTAACCTTCAAAGTTTATCTTTTGAAACTTTTCAGAAATGGGTTTTGTTTCATGCACAACCATACTTCACATCAAATCAGCCAAGAAATAAACAATTCAGACAGTGTTACCTTTACTGCTGATTTTCTCAGATTTACCTCTCACAAGGAAACATACCCTCCATTGAAATCTTCATGTCATGTGGTAGAGAGATGCCTCCTATCCAGTGCCTGGAACAATCACTATCACAAACAAACAAGGTTAATGAAAGTCATCCTTGACTGTTCCTGCACAAGGTGAGAGATCAGTTAGCCATAAGTACCCAGGCCATTGTGGTTCTGGGTATGCCTGAAGAGTCGGTGAAAGAAATTTCTTTTAAGAACATTCCCTTTGAAACATCAGGGGTTGAAGGTGTAGCTGCCTTGGTTGGACTGAGAATGTCCTTTTTGTTGACATCTCTGGGTTTGTGATTTTCTTTCCCAAAAACCTGTGGTTTTCTCGGTGGATTCTTATTAGAATTTTGAACTCTTATTTCTTGAAATTGTTTGGAATGTTTCTTGTACACTCCAGTAGGCTTGAAAGATAAGTTCACAACTTTTGAAACATTCCACCTGTCATCCTTCCTCCAACCATTTGATTTAGCTGAACCAACTGGATTTGGATGGATGGGTGATTTTGAAACAGTTTTGAAAACAGGTTTTGGGGATTCAACAGATTTTGGTCTCCAAGCTGTTTTGACAGATTTCTGAGAAGTTTTGTTTTCTTTAAACATGGTCTTTGGCCGTTGCTTAGGAGCCTTGGGTTTCTGCTGAACTTTGTGACTCTGAGGTGCTTGTTTCTGCACCTTGGGTTTTGATGGACCGGGCCTTGGAGTTGGGTCACTTTGTTTCTGGGTCCTTGGACTGGGTCTCTGATGAACCCTTTTGGGATAATAGGGTTCATAAGGCCGGTATAAACAGTTTCTTGCCACGTGTCCTGGTCTACCACAGACATGGCAAGATTGTTTCTTTGGGTAAACGGGAGCCTGTGGTTGGTTACGCCCAGTGGAAATCCAAGTTGGTTTTGAACAATTTTTGTGGATCCAATGGGTTTTACCGTGGGGCTTTGTGGTTAAAATGTACTCCCGCTGAACTGGCTTAAGCTGGTCATATGCAGAATTGATTTCTGGGTACGGGACAAAATCATGAGGTCTAAGGTCCCGCACTTTCTGCACATTTTGATCATGACAATCATTCTTATTTTCTGTAGGTTTCCCACCCAACACCCCACCATTTGTGAGTTTGGGACCAGCAACCTGTGGTCCCTTATCCCTTCTTAAAATTTTAACAGTTTTTAAGGGTTTCACAGGTTTAGCATCACATTTCCCAAAGTTAAACACACTACTAGTAACAGATTCATCAAACATAGTTGACTTGGGAAATGCTGACTCAGACTCAAAACTTTTTGAAGCAAAATTATCAGTTTTAAAAACTGGAAACTTTTGACTCTCAGCGCAAACACTTTTTCCCTTTGAACCTGCTTCTTCATTTACTTTATCTGCATAAGAAGTAAAAGGGTTAGTCTGGTTGGAAACAGGAGCAGATATTTTAATAGGACAAGCTGCCAATTTCTTTTCGATCTCAGCTTTAGCATCCAAGTTGGTCTTGGAACACTCATAGTCTGAGATCATTTCATGCATCAGGGGCATCGGTACGGTATGGGTGGATTTTTCATCTTTTATTTCAGTACCGAGACCCAAACCAGAGTTGGCTTTTAGATGACGCATACGAGCGTCTGTGTTGTAGAAAAGTGAGCTAGCCTTCATCATTTCTGACACAATTTTATCGTTTCGCACAACTTTGGTTTGTGATGTTTCTAATTGACCTTTAAGTTGTTCAAGTTCAGCTTTCAATGTGACAATTTCTTCATTAGCAACTGTCAGATATGTGTTTTTGTTACTCAAGTCCCTTTGAAGATTTTTTATGTCAATTTTAGCAGCTTCAAGTTTCTCACTCAAGTTTTTACTCCTACCTTTGTATTCTCTCAATTCTCTATCAATAAATTCACGATTTAATGTTTCATTGAAAAACTTAGTTTGCCATTCTTCAGACTCATTAAGTATAGTTTGACATTTAGGGTTAAGACATACCTCAGAGCTGCTGGCAGATACAGAATTACCTGGAAGAAAGGATGCCATCAATGTCTTTGATTGAACTTCTTTTTATTGAAAAGTGGGTTTTTGATCGGAAAGTTGGTTTTCGATCGGAAAGTGGCTTGATCGAAAAGTAGGTCGAAAAGGGTTTTCGATCAAAGAGAGAATGGGTCGAAAAGGGGTTTTCGGTTGGAGGTAGCTGATCGAAAAGTACTTTTCGATCGGAATAGATGCGGATCGAAAAGTGTGATGCGATCGAAAAGTGAAGGCTGGATCGAAAAGTCTCGAAGGGGACTTTTCGATCACGAGGCACAATGGATCGAAAAGTCACAGGGGACTTTTCGATCAATGGAGACTGATCGAGAAGTCACAAGGGGACTTCTCGATTGAGAGGGTTGGATCGAAAAGTCTCTGAGGGGACTTTTCGATCGGTGAAACTGATCGAGAAGTCACAAAAGGGGACTTCTCGATTGGGCAGGCTGGTCGAAAAGTCACTTAGGGGACTTTTCGAGCAGGATCAATGGATCGAAAAGCCACTGAGGGGGCTTTCACGATCGGAAAGGGTCAACAGGAGGGACTTTTCGATCAGACAGACTGATCGAAAAGCAGAAAACAGGGTCGAAAAGTGTTGAAAACACAATCACAGCTTCCGAAACTTCTGACTTGAGTTACAACCTGCACAAAAACACCTCCGAACGTGCTAATAGCTGAAAATCACCAGAAAAACCCAAATCGTTAGTACTCAAAATCTTGAATCTGATATCGCGAGAGCCTCGAAACTTGCGTTTCTTGGCTCTGATACCAATTGTAAGTCCCAAAATGATCCTTACGCGATATCTAGTCCAATCAAGACCGTGCGGAATCCGGTTTGATTGGTGATTCAAGATTAATTGAAAAATAAGATGAATAAGCAATTAAGAGCGAGAATAACACACAAACCACAAGAAGTAGAACACTTGAATAACCTCCTTTGATTGCAATACACAATCGAAATTCTCTTTAGAGAATTTCGTAAACCACCAATTGAGATCAACACCAAAAACAGCAACCTCATAATGAGGGGAGGTCTTCCCTTATATAGGGATTCTCCAACTTGGAGAACAAGACAACCTAAAAACCCTAATTAATAGTCAATTCCCGTATTTGACTTTAATGGCCCACCAAACTCCCTCTAAACACTTTCTAATTGAGCCCAAACATGCCTAAAATGGCCCAATGACCTAATATACCCATAACCCAACTCATTTTCATCTATTCTAACACATAGGCCTTCAGAATACTCCGCCAAGTGATGATTTAATACACAAGCCACAAATTACTCCCTTACACTCACTTGATCAAGGTGATGATGAAAGTTGTATCGCGCTGGACGTAGCAAGTAAACAGTGTCCTAATAATAATTAATAAGACAGTTTAAGGAATTGTTTCTGTCGGATAACGTTCAGTTACCCAAATGATCCTGGTCGAGTCTTGACATAACACTTCCGTTTGTATTGTTTGGAAAGCCCGTTTGAAATATTTATCGTTCGAATAAATATTTAGGTTAATGAATATATTTATAGTCGAATAAATATATAAATAATTATAAATCATATAATTATATAAGGTTATGAGAATATATATTTAGATCAAGTTTTGAACATCGAGACAAATAATAAAGTATGTTATTATTTGAAGTTCACGTTATATATCTTAAGCTTGAGTTTATAATTTTAGACAATAATTATATATATAAGTCATAGAAATATATATATAACTTATAGAAATGATATATGTTTCAATATTCTCAAGATCTTAGAAAATATAAGTCTTTATATTTTTAGAGTTGTTGGCTTCGCCGCCATACGATACAAGTATCTGACAAATAATCGTTATGATAATTAATATTTAACTCCATAAATATTATTATGTTTATTTTATCTCAAATAGTTTTTCTAAATTATATTTAGAAAATAATAAAATATTAGAATGAGAAATCTATGTGATGTGTTTTTAACACTTTTAGGAAAATATATTTGTAACAATATATATGTTTCACGTTGAGTAAGTTCAAAATATAACACCGTATATTTTTAGGTCCAATGTCTAGAATTTATATGTTATATATATAAGTATTCCGTTAAGAACTATGATATGAAAAATAATATTTAAGTCATTAAATATTACTGGGTTGTGATAACTTTAAATAAATACTTCAAGTTATTGAAGAAAATGAGATCTAAAATATGAGGCCTTATTTATAAATTTTGAGTCCAAACGCTCGGTATATATATGTTTTATAAAAACAAACACATTTTTTTTATATAAAAACATAGCCAATAATATATCCCTTATATTTTATGTCTAAAATATATCCGTTTATACATTTTTGGTCCAATGTGTCACTTTGACGGTCCCCGAGTCAGTTTTTATACCGGTTGGTCTATAATCTTTTTAGTCCTCACAACGATTGTCAAATATATATTGTGACACAAGTGTTTAAATATTAACTTTTGTTTAATATTTAGTACGGTTTGTTCTTTACATATACTTAGTGGATGGAGTGTCAAGACTCGTTTTGGGTGATTATAAATATCAAAAACGAACAACGAAAATGATTAAATTGAGAAGTTTAGACTTTTACCTCTAGCACTAGGCTAGGTGATGAACCGAAAGAGGCGAGAATATCTCCGTAGACCCGATCGAAAAATATCGAGTTTTTTAAAGTTTCACCCGAAAGGTAAAGTGGCCTTTTGCGGGCTAGTTTTCGGTGGTTTACGGTGATCGGTAGGGGCAAATGTTGAGGCCATTTGGGAGGTGGCCGGGTGGACTAGCCGTTGGTGGTGAAATGGTGGTGTTGTGGTGGTCCGACGGTGAAGAAACGGTGGCCGTTTGGGGCTGCTTGAGCATGTTTCGAAGGGTAATAGGAAAAGAAATGGAATTTGGTTGTGGTGTTGCTGCTATCCGAATAAAAGGAAATGGAATTTGTGTGTTTCTTTGGTGAGCTTCGAAGACAAAAAAAAAAAAATCGAGTTGAATAAAATGTTCGGCCGAAGGTTATGAGAAGAGAGGGTGTGAGGTTGAGGAATGAAATGGGTTGGTATTTATAAGGGGTGTTTGAGTGTGTAGTGGTGTTAAGGGTATGGGAGATTGAGTTTGAGTGTGGGTTTGTTCAAAGACAACTAGCAAAATAATTAGACATGTGGTCTAATTAGTCTTTCATTTATTTATATTTATAAAACTTATAATAATCTATCCACTTTTTTTTATAAAAATAATACATGAAGGTGGATGGCTAGCATGCAAATTTTATAAAAATAAAATGCTAGGTGATGGGTCTTAGTGGATTGGGCCGAAAAATCACCAAAGAGAGAAATGGGCCGGTTTATTCGTTTGGGGCGGCGGTTAGGCCCAAACCGAGAAAATATTATGGGTCGGCTTATTAGGCCGAGGGACTGGGCCGGGGGTTGGGCCGGTTCACTCGGGGTGTCTGGTTGGATCATCGGGTGGAATTCTGGGCTCGGGCAAATAATTTTGGGTTAATGGGCTTCGTCGGGCCCAATTCGGGTTACGGACTGATTTACACCGAATCGTCTTGGCGTTTTGATCGAGTCGAGTTTCTAAATAAGTTACGAGTCTTAGTTATTAATGAACGACTATAGTTTTAGTCGTAAATTTATTGTTTAGAAGTTTCGTCTTTTATTTATTTTATTTGCTCGCGTACCGCGTTTAGAAAATAAATAATTTGTTTAATTTGTTTTAAGCTCGAATATTTTACGTAGTCAAAACTAACTAAAGTTTTAAATATAAATATTCACTTAAAGTGTTCGTCGGGTGTCGGTACGGCGTCTTACGACACCGTTTCTAGAAAAAAAATATAAAAAGTCATTTTATATTTTATTTTTCTTATCATTAAAATTCCACCAATCACATGGTTGAATTCTCTTTTTGGTACGGGTATGATTTTCCAATACGAACGTAGGAATTGTCAATGTTGGACGTTTTCATGCATAGTGTTTACTAATAATACTATTATTGAATCAAGTCATGTACATGTATATACGTATATATATACGGTCAAACTATAAGTTTAACCTTGAGTTTTTAACGGGTTGTCACAAAGTGTTATTGATCACGTAATTGATCGGTATGATTCCTGCATAGTCTGACCACAACCATACAAAAATATGTGAATTCTCAAAGCCAATGTGCTTGAATTTCCAAGTTTGGTGAAAATCGACCGACTTGTGCCAAAGTCAAACCTTTGTTGGCAAAAAATTTAGTCCAACCTAAAATCTTTGTAAGTTCTTGAGTCTGGTGATAAATTGAATGACTCGAATGAAAAATGGATTTTTGGAAAGAAAATTTTGTCCAACAATGTCAAACTAGTTGTTAAGTTGAAGTTTAAATCAAATTTGTTGAAGTCTCTAGTGCTAATGGCATATAGAATAAAAATTTATCTTTCTGGTAGGCATCGTGTGGGCATGACTATGTTTATCGTTAAATTTTGTTTTGGTTGTAGGTTTGATCAAATTTTGAACATTTTAAATTCTTTCAGGTTAAAGTTTTTCAATTGGAATACATTCAGAGTAGTTGGTCATAACGATTAGAGTGCAACTTGGAAAGTTTACTAAGTCAGTGCTCTTAACAATGTGGCTAAACACTTAGAAATTTTTTCAAAACTTTTGATGTTAAAAAATTTAGCTTTAACGATCAGACTGTTTTTGGCCTTAACGATTTGGGTCCCCAGATTGGTATTAACGATTTGAGTTAATGTCTTAACGATCTGGTGATCATTTTGGCCTTAACGATCTGAGTTCTCTTAGAAGTTTTCATGTTTACTGGTTGTTAACGATTTGATGTTTGACCTTAACGATCTGGCTTTCAGATTGGTCTTAACGATCTGGTTTAATTTACCTTAACAATCTGATAGCTGGTTGGTGTTAACGATCAAGGTCATTTTTCTCTTTAACGATCAGACCGAGGGAATGGTCCTAACGACCAGGGTGCCCTTGCCTTAACGATTTGACCTCCCATCTAGTCTTAACGATCAGATCCGACGAAGCTTTTTGTTTTTCTTCTTTAACGATCAGAGGTACAAGGTAATGATCAGCCCTAGCTCTCGTTTTAACTTAACGATCTGAGCTAGGTTACAAATTTGAAACCTATAAATACAATTCAATCCGTCTCATCCTCCTCACTCGTTCACAAATTCGCAAACACACTCAAACACTCCCGTTTTCTCTTTCTCTCTGGCGATTTCGAACACAGCAAATCCGAATCTCAAGATAATATAATCGATCGTTACTTCGTTTGAGTTTGGCTTACACAATCCCTACGAAGTGTTCGGTATGTTTGTTTCTTTAATTTTGAGTCTCCGTTTGATTTCTATATGCGATCCATCTTGACGAACCCCATTTGAACCAAAACCCTAACTGATCACAAATTTGTCTTGGAAAATCTCAGATTTTACATCCTTTGAGTTCGGCGATCTTCAATTTCATCAAAGATCAAGGTAAATTCGAGTCATTCTCTTCAATTTTGTGTTTTTGTTTGGTTTCGGTTTAGGTGCAGAGGATAGTTGCGATGCCACTGACTTAGAGAATTCTAGGGTTCTTTGATTTTTTTGTGAGTTTTAGTGGAATTTAGGTCAAATACAATAGAAATCGATAAATAGGTCTGACTATTTGTTAGATTGCTTCAAATTTTTGATTTCGGTTGTTTGATGTAGTTGACCAAGATATCACTAATGGTAGAATCAGGAATTTGTAGGGTTAGAAAGTTAAAATTTGTGTTTTACTTGTTTATATTTCTTACAATTGTGAACTGTGTAGCAAGTTTAAAACCACTGGAGTTGTTGATTTGAGATGACTATATGGCTAAAATATGTTTAGTTGATTGCTCATCTTGTCTATCAATCACATGAAAAACTTGTAAATTCAGTTCTCACTGTTATTACTTTTGGTTTTCTTTAAGAAAAATTTGATCGAAAGAGTTGTTGTTTAGCACACGACTCTTTGGTCAAATATTGGAAAGTTTATGTTTAATATGTTAATTTAATGTCCGAGTGTACTGAAAATTTCTTATGATATGCCTGAATTATCTAAACATATGTGATTAGGTTTAACATGAAGCAATTGAAATGCATAAGACTCAGAGTTAAATTTTATGATTTAATTGTTTAGTTAACTTTGACTTCACATAAAATGTTCCAACACTTGTAAAAATTGAAGTTAGTTGAACTCTCATTAGGTCATCCTAACTTCAAATATGCATGACTTGTTGTTGAACTTTGTAGTAAGTCAAGTTTTCATTTATCGTTCAATTTTATTGTATCATGTATTGATAATGTGATTGTCATGCTAACAGTTGACTTGTCTTAATTACTTGGTTCTAATGCATATTTGCCTGATCATAAACAGATTGTTCTGTGATTACGAGTGATATCATTCCCGTGTGATCTTTACAAACTTTTAGATCATCAAAAGGTATGTAGTTACTTGTTATTCAGGCACTGTTGCATAATCAAGAAACAAGCTAAACAGGGGAATACTTTCACCTTATAGATGTTATTTATCTCTAATTTTATCTATTTATTGATTCAATTTTGCTTGATTAAACACAAATTATTTTGGAAGCAATTGCTCTCTGAATTCATTTATCTCTTATAGATCTTAGAAATACCTAGATCTACTTCGAGGTATGTGCTTCTGTGAACTTTTTCAAGTATGCCGAGGTCTCATTTGCCTCATTTGTCTTTTATATTATAGATCTCTTGGTTCAAGTTGCTTCAGTTTTGATAGGTCCTTAGGATGAAGTGTGTTAATTTGAAATTGCATTTCTTCATATTAACCTGCATAACCTGATTATGTGATCTACATCAAAATTGAAATGAACTTTTGTTTGAATATTTGACTGACCACTGTGTTATAATGATTTGTCGTTGATATGATTGATAGTTATTCATTGATGCTAGTTAGTAGAAATCATATATCTATTATTCCTAACTTTGACTCATGAATTGTCTCATGTTCTTGTTTGATTGATTGTTATGATGCAAGGTCAAAAGCTTTATCTATATTGGATTGCACTCAAATTGATGTCATAGGTTTCAAAATTCCATACTTAGGACATGATCTGGCCTATTGGATTGCACTCAAATTGATGTATAGAACATGTGATTTCATTATGACTATCCAGCCTGACAAGTGCTTCTTGCTTTGACAATGTGTGTTGTGATTTGGGTGATTTGTGCTAGATAGTCACATGTTTAGGGGGAACAAACACATTATGTTGTCCACCTGAATAACTTGAGCATGATCATTTATTTGCTTTATTCTTATGATTTAAAGGTAAAGTTTAAATTATTCAATTTATCTTGAATATTAATTACTATGCTCAATGTGACATCTTGTTAATTACTCCTCAAGTTGCATTTTATTGATCTGTTGCAATTTAGCATATGTCTAGGTAAAGTTTATGTTACTTTTCTCAGTTTATTCATGTTTTATGATTAAGTGAAGGTATGTATATTTGGTTCAATTGTGGGGTTCCACAGATATCTGTTGCAATTGTTATTTGAATATGTGCTATGTCATTCTAGGAACCTGCTTAGCTGAACCCAAATATACCTTGATTTTACTCTAAACAGCTCTGTCATTATCCCGGTTTAGTCTTGACATGACATTTCAAGGTAAAATCAGTTGGTTGTAATTGAGTTGTTTCACTTGTGCAGATGCCTCCTAGACGAGCGGGGAATGAGCCATTAGGCTATGGTGTAGCCCACAATCAAATAAGCATTTTCAACAGAGAATGGAAATATGCTGAAGCTTTCGAACAAAATTTTCAGATTCTGGAATACTCCAACTAGGGTTACTGTATGCTTTTGGATCTTCCAATATACAAATCAATAGTGGAGAGTTTCTGGGTAAATGCTCAAAAGGTGGTAAATGAAGATGGTTCAGAATACTTGAGCTCCAGAATTCAGGAAACTGACGTGGTGATAACTGAAGATATGATCAGAACGCCCCTTCATCTAGATATGCTGACTGCCATGATTCTTACTTCAAGAAAGAATGGCATGATAACATGAGGAACATGGGTTATACTGGTCCGCTTCCAATTAATACAAGTCCCATGATCAAGAAACCTTTGTTTCCTCTAAACTGGAGAAAAATGCTAGGCTTCTTCATTCTGACCTTCTCCCCGAGGAAGACAGGAACTGATGACTTCAAGGATGAGTTGGCTCATGCCCTTCATGGTTTTGTTGCCGGAACTGGTTACAACATGTCAAGATTTCTCCTCCGAAGTATTATTAGGAACCTGACTCCTGCAGGTCGTGCTGAGAAGTTCATAATGTATCCCAAGTTTCTGCAAGATATCTTAAACCACTTCTACCCAAATTTGGTGAATGCAGGAGAAAAGTTTGCTCCCCGAAAGAAAAATCATGATTCCTACCGAAAATATCTGCTACCTGGTAATGATGGACCAGATGTACCTTACTTTCAAAATTTGGTGGATACTATTGTTGATCTAGGCCACGCCCAGTACTACCAAAATTCAATAAGTGCAACTGCAGCTGCTGCCGCTCAAGATCAGCCAAAATTAAATGAGCCCGCAGCAGAGGCAGATCCCTTTGCACACTTGAAACTTGCGGCGGTTGGCCAAAACCTATCACCTAGTCATCAAGGCTCTGAGCACACTGATTCAGAAGAAGATGAAAATGAGAGTGATGCTAGCGAATCTGAAGGAGATTCTGACACTGATTCAGACGGCGATTCAAATGGTGACGCCGGAAATATTTCAGCACGATCATTACCTGAATAATCCCAGCATGAAGCTGAAGAAAGCGGTTCTAGGTTTGAACCTTCTCAATCTGATTCTGAAACTTCTGATGCTCGAGTCCCACCGAAAAAGAAACAGAAGACCGGAGCTGACATCGCCAGATCTTCTCGTACCAGAACACAGGGAGATGTCCAATCTCAAGTAGAACCTTATTCATCAAGTGTTGAGTCAGATAAGGTTGTCTACGAAGAAAAGCATTGGATAGCCACTTCTTATCCCAGACCGGCTAGGAAAAAGAAGTTCTATTTGGAACACAAGAAACGTCTGCTGAGCAAGCTAAGTCAGATGCTCCTGCTCATTCCACTAGAGCTGACATTGAAGAACCTGTTGATCAAGAATGTCAGAATGTTCAAGATGAGCTGATGCCAGACATTGATGCTCAAACAGAACCTGAAACTGAAAAGATGGAAGAAACAGTTGAGGCTGATGTTAACAAGTCTGCAGAGACTGTATCTGTGACTGTTGAAGCTGAAACTGAAGCTATTACAGAACCTGTCACCCTCCCAACTGAACCTGTTGTTTCACCTAAACAGGGTCAAATGGTGCAAGTGACAGTAACTCCAACCACTATCATTTCTACCCAACCTGAGGTTAGAACTAGCCTTGTTGCCTTAGCAGGAACTTCTGAAGTGGACCATCAGGAACAAACCCTTATGATGTCTATGACTATGAGGAGATGAACTCAGAAATTGAGATCCTGACTATCCAAAACTCTCACCTTGAGGCCGAATTAAGAGCTGCTAATCAGACAATTCTGGATCAAGCTGTTGAGATTAGAAAGCTCAAGGAGTTGCTTGATAAAGTAGATAATGACAGGCAACAGAATGTTCCCAAAGATGGTAGAGACGGAGATGGAAATACAGGTACAAACACTCAGGCTGGTGAACAACCCTCAACAACTGAACCATTTGTTCAACCGAGTTCACATGCTCCAGGAAAAGAATCAATTTTCCCAAGTTCTGATGAAAAAGGCCCAAAAGACAGTGATTCTGACGACTCAGATGATGATGATTCTGATTCCGAAGTAGATGCTTCATATGGTGACGCATTCTTAAATAGTGAACGATGTGAAGATGAGGAAACGCAAATGCAGATCTACAACAGCTTACAGTATCTGGTGCCACCGCCTTAAAACCCAAAACTCGCAAGATTTACTACGGCTGCACTAGAAGCTGCTACTGCTTCTTCCTCAGGAGCCCCATTGGCTATCACTGCTGGTGAAATTGGAGTTGCTCCAGACATTCCAAGGAGTGTATCATTACAGCTCCAACTTGCTCCTCCAGTCCAACCGTCACAGACAAACCTTTCAAGTGCACTGATTCCAGCAATGGAAGATGTTCAACATATATCTGTTGACCAAGCCTTTCTGGATGCTGGTAGAGAAACCTTCAAGGACTTCTATTCTACTGTGCTTGCTACTGATCCCACTTCCAGAAGCATTGTGACTGTTAATGATGAAAATCCAGAAGAGCAAGCTGTGGAAGACATCTCAGTAAATCCAGATGATTTAAATGACGCTGAAGAATTGGGTGACCGTCTTGACCTACTGGTAAACCGGTCAAACCTTCTAAACTTCATAGATTTGGAGTTTGCTAGTGATGAGTATGATGATGACATCTTGACCTACTGGTAAACCGGTCAAACCCTCTAAACTTCGTAGATTTGGAGTTTGCTAGTGATGAGTATGATGACGACATCTTGGACAATGTCAAGGAAGAAGAATTTAAAGAAGAAACAGAAGCTGATATGACACATTCTCATCCCATTTCCCCAATCAATGCAGTGCCATTTGTGGGAGAACAGGTAGATATGGAGGAACATCATTTAGCTCTGGCATTACCCTCCACTAAAAGAGATCAGAATAAGCCATTAGACAATGTCACTAAAGAGCAAACCTCTACTTTACCCTCCGACTCTGCTGAAGCTGCCATTGGTTCATCTTTGATGGCTACTCAAGCTGTCCAGAGAAGACCATATCCCGAGGATATTTTTGGACCAGAACCTGATGATCGTCCAGCAAACCCTGGAAGAAACTGGTTGAACATGGCAAACAGGATTGATCGAAACAGAGGCTTTTATCCATTAACCCTTGAAGAACATGAATTCAAAATAGGGATAAGGCAAATTGCTCTGGAACGGTTAAGATATCGTCCTATGGGTCTTCCTCCTCGACCAGAATCACCATTGGCTGGTGATACCGTACCTGTAAATGTGGTGGATCCAGAGCTTCTGGAACAACATACTACTGTGAGAACTTCTGCAGAAACAGGTCCATCTGGTACCACTCGAACGCTGAGTCGAAGAGACAAAGGGAAAAAGAAGATGACACCGCAAGAGGAGTCTGATGATGCAGATAATAAGAGGAAAGCTAAAGAAGAAGAGTTTAGGTTAGCTCAACAGGCAAGGGCAGAGGAAATTTTGAAGGTGATGGATGATAGAGAAGCAGAAATACTTCGTCAAACCCAACTCCTGAATACTACCATTTTGGGAAATGATTCTATGCCGATGGAACCAAACTCAAATCTCTCTAACCCATTGATCCAGGTGATTCCCAATGAAACTGGTGATGGTGTACCCCATGATGACCACTCTGAGGCTGCAAGATATGTTAGAGCACTTGTAGAGCGTGGTTTATCCTTCCAATATCTCATGACTTTCAACACCTATCAGATTGTTGAAATGTATATTGATGAAATGGATATGGAAAAGCTGCTAAAGGAGAACCCTGACTATAGTCTGAAAGACCCGAAGAAGGCATTTGTGAATCCGTATGCTGACACAGATCAAGATGTAGACTACGTCCAATTTAATGACGGCTTGTCAGAAAAACTTCATCAAATGCATACCAGATATCGGGCACCCACTGCCGACCCAGATTGTCAACTGCCTAGCCCTCCTAGTCCCAAATCTATCCAGGACAAGGTCAACTCCATGACCAAACGAGAGCTTCAAGACTTCTTATCAGTCAGGAATGTTGCAAGAAAATACTATATTTTCAAGCAAATGCTCGGACTAAGAAAGATGGCCAAGCAATTAATGGATGATGACGCTGAGTCCAGGAACAGAAAAATCAACATGATGGAACAGGAGAGGGTAGAAAGTCATCGAGTCAGAGATGCTCCCACTTTGGTAGATGAATGGAAGGAGATGCTCCCGCACACTAAAGCTATGATGTAGTTCACTGCGCGTACGCTGAAGGAGATGCCTTCTACCTCTGAGCAACCTGATGCAATGAAAATACGGGGATGGAAGTATGATCACGAGTTCGGGGCCTTCATCATTAAAAGAAGATATGGGTTCGTTCAATTCTTCGCAACTATCAGAGACCTCATGAAGCTCTTCTCCTGGGAACTTAAAGAATTGAGACGGTTTGACATTGTCAATCACTCAAACGCTGAGATTGCTGTGATAGCTAAGAGTTTAGTGCATAACACATACCTCAACATATACCACAAGCAGACCAGAGAGCAAGAGAAGAAGGAATATGAACGGTTTGAGAAGAAACGAGCTAAAGTCCCATATAAGCGGATCTACTCCAATATTGGAAAGAACATCAAGACTAAGAAGATTGAGGGTAATCTGAAGAAAAATCCAATCAAGGATTGGTACTACAGTGCTCAAATGCATGAGTTAGTGATTGAACGAGAAAATGCAGAACCAATCAGACTCTTTGCTGCCATTGAGCTCAGGCTGTTACCCATCTGCTACTTACGTTGGATCTTCTATGGTCGTCTTGAGACAGTTCCACCCAGACTGAAGCCCTATGAGGTAGTTGATGCAAATTACTTCCTACTGTTCCTTAAATGGTGGAGCTAGGAATGCATTAATGCTGGAAGGATGAAAAATGAAAGTCTGGCGAACTTGGAAAGATGGGAAATAGACAGTCGTGGAATAAGTCATTTGTGTAGAGGCTCTGACAGGAAGCTTGCTATGGGAAACCCAAATCTACTACTACGACCGTAAGTACAACAGGTTGGCTAGAAGATACTAGAGATTCCTATTAAAGCTTCTTGGACAGTTAAGATGATGATGATGGAGGTTGTTCGCATTACCACCAAAGGGGGAATTGTTGGAACCTGGAGGTTGGTGATAACACGAACACACGAACCCAAGAACAAGATCACAAGTGAAGCTGCAAAACCAACATGTATTTTGTTATCTATGTTTTTGAATATTTTGGTTTGTAATAACTTAGTTAATGTTGAACTTTGAATACTTACTTTGTATGTTTTCTTATTATCTTATGTTGGTTCAGCTTGATTTACATATGTGTTAATCTTGTGTTTGTATGTTTGTTTGGTTGTTCAACACTTAGAATATTTTTCATGTTTGAGTTGTTCTTAACGATCAGGCAGATTTACTCTTAACGATTTGACCCATGTTGTGCTTAACGATCTGCCCAACAGAGGTCTTAACGAATTGAGTGTATTAGCCTTAACGACTTGCATGATAAATATACTTAACGATTTCATTGTGTTCTCTTTAACGACCTGCCTCGTCTTATCTGCTTAACGATTTGCCTCTTATTCCTTAACGACTTGACTTTGATATGGTTAACGATCTGACTACTGGTTAACGATCTGACTATAAGGTTAACGAAGAGACCAAATGGCTATTGACCTGACCTGTACATCTTAACGATCTGACAAAAGTGTTAGACGAATTTAATGATTACTTGTTGTGATGTGTGATTCTCCTTGTATTCTGTGCATTGACACTTGTGCTCCTCATTGGGTATAAATAGGAATCCTTAGGAAACCCTAAACAAGCCTTGAGAGAACCTCCTGAGGAGCACTGTGTGTGTTCTTGGTGTTTTTCTTGAGTTTCAGAATATGAGTCTGATTCGATGGAGTTTTGCTGCTGTTTAGGATGTGTAAGTGGCCATAGCATGTCTCTAAACCTGATTTGTGTCAAGAATCGATGGTTTCTACTCGTTTCTGAGGTTTTTCAAGGATTCATGTTAATGCGTATTTTTTCCTAGTTTCAAGTCTTCTTCAAGTTCTTGAAGCTGTTGAAGATGTTCTTAACGATCTGGTTCAGCTTGAAGATGCTCTTAACGACCTGAGTTCAACTTGAAGATTATCTTAACGACCTGCTTGTTCTTAATGATCAGGTTCTTAACGATCTGGGTTAACGATCAGGTTGATGAACCTAACGATCTGCTTATGTTCTTAACGATCTGACCTTAAGTCTTAACGACTTGGTCTTGGTCTTAACGACCTGGTAGGCAGATCGTTCAAATCTAACGACTTTGGTTTCTGGGTTTTCGTTCAAGATATTTTCAGAGGTTTTTGATCGTCGAGATGTGTAGAGCATCGAACCAGGAGTTTAGGGACATAAAATTCAAAGTTTTTCGTTGAGTTTTGACAAAGATATGGCTAATATACGGTTTTCCAGCGAGGTATAGAATTTCCGGTGGCTTCTCCGACAGTATTAGGGTTTCGCAAGTTGATGGAGAAGACAGTGATGTGGCAGTTGGTCATTGCTACTGCTGAATTGTCTCTCTCCTCTTGTTCGATTCCAGTCAAACCCTTTATGTTGTCGAGTTTTTATTGGTGGCTGGAAATAGAGTGGGTCCCAGCTATCTCCCACAACCTTAAAAGGATCTGTTGAAGCATTAATGTTGTTGCTTTCCCGTTGGTGGATAAAGTCTCGCGTGGGCCCTGCTGTACAAGGTAATCCGTTGAATGTTGAATGGTTGTCGATCCATGATTGGTTAACTATGAATGCGCGTGGGCCCCCACCTAGAATAAAGACGTTGAGTGTGTTTCTTCTGCCTTTTCCTGATTGGTCCCATTTTCCATCACATGGATCTCAAACCACAACCCTTAGATCAACTGTTTCTGCACCGTTGGATCAGATTATGTGTTTTCTCAGCTTGTTTCTGATTGGCTAAAGATTCCTTCACCTGGATCGAGATTATCAGCCATTAGATCATTTTTCTACCGTTGGATCAACATGAAGCTAAAATCTGATTGGTTGATGATTATTTTCAAGGATTAAGGTTTTTCTTGAGGGATTTAATTAATTTAATTAATTTTCTGCATTTTCGTTAAATGCGGTTATTTTTCTTATCGGTTTTTAACGAGACTTACGAGTTAACGCCCGAACGGAATTGTGAAAATTTTTAGTGGTCATGGATTTATTGCATTTTATTGGGGTTCTCGTTTATTGACGTCACGCGCAACGTTTGCTATCGATCACTGACGGGTTAGCTTTATTATCCGGTTAATAACCCAGCTTTCTCGTTATATCTCACGGTTTTATTTGTAGCTGATGCAGCGCTGATGTCAGCTAACCGGATTAACTGGAATCTCAATTAATTTTGGAATTTTTTCAATTAAATTTCTCGAGAAGCCGTTCCTTGATGAAAATTGATGGAATTTTTCAGATTGAGCCGCTTTTAGTAGTTAATTCAGAAATCTTCACGGATCAATATTCCGAGCTCGTTTTCTTCAACCAAAATTACGAAGACTCCGGTTATGATCATTTTTCGCTAAGGATCTCAAATTTTCTCCGATTTAACACTTTATTTTCGCATCCAACCCAGTCACGTGGAACACAAGATTTATTTATGGATCATTCACAACTGTCAGCATCTGATTTCCGGATTTTTGCGAGATTGTCCGATTTCAGGATTTTTTATCCGGTTTCTCTAGGCAACCGATCGCGACGGTTCGACTCTCCGCATCTGATTTTACGATTCCGACTTGATGTTTTTGGAGAGATTTAGAGAAATAGGAGGACTTGTTATGGATTTGGATATCGGGTCGATTATCTGGAGTTAGAGCATGTTCGATGATTGACTGGTTTATCTAATTCAGTTTGTTGCGGTTTTGGCTCCAATGTTGAGCATTTTCTTAGTATTGTACCCGACCGTGTGAACTGAGTGAGCGGAACACTTGGATCTCGACTGGAGAAACGAGCACAGAAGAAGCTTTTTCAGAGGGGGGATCACTACAACAGATTGTCTCCGGTTTATCAGTTTCTCATTGAAGATGTGCGATAGAGCGATTCTTCAGTAGTTGAACAAATTTGAAAGCATCAGTCAAGTGGGAATATGTTGGAACAAAAATCTATGTGACTGACGCCATCAAATCTGTTTACCGAAGCATTCGACTGAAGAATCCATGTGAAATGATTTAGAGACATGTTGTGATGATCGAGGCTTGCAGATTGGACCGAAGACCTTTTTCTGGAAAAGTCAACCGTTCGGGTCAACGGTCAACGTAAAAGTCAACGGAAGATCGGTTCGAGCGAGTCAAGCTTCGTATTAATTAAATCAACTTTAATTTAATTAATATTTAGGTTTATTTCATTTACTTGTAATTCTGTTCATTTTTATGTTTATCTGTTGTTAGTCACCCTCACTATATATATAGTGAGGGTGCCCCATTCATTTAAAGAGAGAGTCTCTAGAGAGAGTCTCCAAGATGGATGGATGATTTCTCTTAGGAATGTTGAGTCTTCCATTCTAGAGAGAAAGAGTGAGTCATGGATTTCTAGAGAGAGAGTGTTGTCATGATTTCTTGATTGTAATCATTCGATTAATGAAATCATTCAACTTGTTCATCATCTTTCTCATATGTTTATGATTTCCTATATTCATCTTTTTCATCTTCATCTTTTTGGGTTTTCGAATCTGAACCTCGTTCTTGCTCAAGATCAGGATTCTTGATGTGAGAATCGGTCCTGACAAATGGTATCAGAGCAGGTAACCGATCAGAATTCATTTTACGATGAATCTGGTCACTCGAATCTGCATTTTGAGCTTGAATATGGTGAAGATGAGAAAACTTACTTTTTGAGACTTTCTCATATTTTTCTTCATTTCTGGATGATTCTGGACAGATCTGATGTTTTGGATGTTAGATCTGGGTCCATTGACTTCATCTACATGTTATTTCATGTTTTACTTCTTCAAATCTGTGGAGAAAATGAAGATCAGACCTGATTTTTCGTAACAGTTGAGTTCTTCACGTTTTTGGGTTGTTCTTGAAGATTTTGAGCTTGATTCTGCGTTTTTGGTGTTATTGTTGATAGATTTGGATGAAACAAGTATGATTCTTAGTGGAAAACGCGTTCCGGGTCCAATGGAAGCATCCGTTTTGTTTGAATCTCAACCATTTTGGCAGATCTAGAAAAACACACAGTAGTGTGTGTTTCGCGGTGTTCTTCGTGTTCTTGAAGATTTCCAGAATATGGATCTGATTCGATCGAGTTTTGCTGCTGTTTAGGATGTGTAAGTGGCCATAGCATGTCTCTAAACCTGAGTTTTGTCAAGAATCGATGGTTTCTACTCGTTTCTGAGGTTTTTCAAGGATTAATGTTGCAGCGTTTTTTTTCCAAGTTTCAAGTGTTCTTCAAGTTATTAAAGCTGTTGAAGATATTCTTAACGATCTGGTTCAGCTTGAAGATGCTCTTAACGACCTGAGTTCAACTTGAAGATTGTCTTAATGACCTGCTTGTTCTTAATGATCAGGTTCTTAACGATATGGGTTAACGATCAGGTTAATGAACCTAACGATTTGCTTATGTTCTTAACGATCTGACCTTAAGTCTTAACGACTTGGTCTTGGTCTTAACGACCGGGTAGGCAGATCGTTCAAATCTAACGAATTGGATTTTTGGGTTTTCATTCAAGATATTTTCAGAGGTTTTTGATCGTCCAGGTGTGTAGAGAATCGAACCAGGAGTTTAGGGACATAAAATTCGAAGTTTTTCGTTGAGTTTTGACAAAGATATGGCTAATATACGGTTTTCCAGCGAGGTATAGAATTTCCGGTGGCTTCTCCGACAGTATTAGGGTTTCGCAAGTTGATGGAGAAGACAGTGATGTGGCAGTTGGTCATTGCTACTGCTGAATTGTCTCTCTCCTCTTGTTCGATTCCAGTCAAACCCTTTATGTTGTCGAGTTTTTATTGGTGGCTGGAAATAGAGTGGGTCCCAGCTATCTCCCACAACCTTAAAAGGATCTGTTGAAGCATTAATGCTGTTGCTTTCCCGTTGATGGATAAAGTCTCGCGTGGGCCCTGCTGTACAAGGTAATCCGTTGAATGTTGAATGGTTGTCGATCCATGATTGGTCAACTATGAATGCGCGTGGGCCCCCACCTAGAATAAAGACGTTGAGTGTGTTTCTTCTGCCTTTTCCTGATTGGTCCCATTTTCCATCACATGGATCTCAAACCACAACCCTTAGATCAACTGTTTCTGCACCGTTGGATCAGATTATGTGTTTTCTCAGCTTGTTTCTGATTGGCTAAAGATTCCTTCACCTGGATCGAGATTATCAGCCATTAGATCATTTTTCTACCGTTGGATCAACATGAAGCTAAAATCTGATTGGTTGATGATTATTTTCAAGGATTAAGGTTTTTCTTGAGGGATTTAATTAATTTAATTAATTTTCTGCATTTTCGTTAAATGCGGTTATTTTTCTTATCGGTTTTTAACGAGACTTACGAGTTAACGCCCGAACGGAATTGTGAAAAATTTTAGTGGTCATGGATTTATTGCATTTTATTGGGGTTCTCGTTTATTGACGTCACGCGCAACGTTTGCTATCGATCACTGACGGGTTAGCTTTATTATCCGGTTAATAACCCAGCTTTCTCGTTATATCTCACGGTTTTATTTGTAGCTTTATTATCCGGTTAATTACTCAGCTTTCTCGATCACTAACGGTTTAGCTTTATTATCCGGTTAATTTTTAGTGGTCATGATTTCGAGGAAGTTGTGTATTCAACCTTTCCTCATCAGTATACAGTAGATGTTCTAATAGGTTTGACAAGCACGGATGCAGAAGTTGCTTGAGCAGGCATCATTGGAGCATTCGGTTGTGCAATAGGAATAGTGATCACCTTACCATCGTGATTGCAAGACCAGCTTGTGTATGCATGACAGTCTTACCATGTTTTAAAGCCATTTCGGCAAATGCATGACTAAACTCATCATCATTGATGTCCTGCTGAATCACAAGTTTCTCATTTGCAACCTTCTTCTTTGGCTTGCGCCTTTGAGTGGTTTTAGTTCTTTTCGCAATTTCATTTGTGTTAAAAACATCATAGTTTTCATTAAATAAAAATGATTGAGCCTCTGATGTGTTTTGAGTACACAAATTGAGAAACTCGGTTTCAGCAGCCTTTTGCAGATATGCTTAGAGATACTAGTATTGATAGAATTCAAAGAAATTGCATCAAAATCTCCAAATTTTAGCGTTCCATCAATCGGTGGGAAACCAGAGGCCATTTCGGATTTAGCCAGCTGTTCTTCCATCGCATTGATTTCAGACGTACACGGAATCAAACTGGGGTCAATGAACTTAATATGGCTCTTAGGATTGATTTTGGTCAATTCGAGGACACAGAGATAGTTGTGATTGAGTGGATGCCCAGCCGCACTCTCTAGTATCTCCCGTGTTATACCTAAACCTGTCCTAATACGCGACATTATGTCCTTAGCGACCGCACTACCCAAAGTTTCTGGATTAAGTTTCATCAAATCAATTGTTTCTCAAGCTTCAGCATAGCTGTTTCTCGGAGAAGTCAAAGTTTGATTCTGTGTGCTTCATGATCTCAATGTCATCTTGAAGTGACTTCATTTTGACCAAAAGTTCTTTTTCATTAGCTTGAAGAAGCTCAACATGACGCTCTCTTTCTGTCGCTCTAGCATGCAACTCTAGGTTGTATGCGCGATAGCGAGCGACAGTTTAATGACATTTCTCAGAACACAAATATTATTTTACCTCATCTGGAATTGTTTCTCTCTGAAGTTCAAGAATACGCTTGCTTGCTTCCGTCTCTATCTCAGATGGATTCACAGCAGTAACGTTTCCGACAGTAGGAGAAGACTCTTCAAGGATCTCATCAACTCCAGCCATCAGACAAAAGTCAGTTGGGAAAAGAGGGTCAAAATCAACAGACACATTAATCTCTTCTCCATCAGAATTGACCATTAGAGCATAGTCTGACTGGTTTGAAGGTTGAGATGATGAAGAAGATGTCCAGTTATAGTTACCATCTTCGAGTGGGACTAATGCCTTGCCACCGTTGTTGACTCCTTGAGCAGATTGAGAGTTAGACGAGCCAGGATGAGAGACATTAGAGTTGGCATTCTGAGGTTTCTTATAGGATGAGCTGCTTTGCTTCTGATATGACTGGTTTCCATTGCCAACTTGTTTCTGAAAAGCCTGATTACCTCAACCCGAGCTTGCAGGAGCATTCCACGTTCTTGGTTTTGGGCATTCACGTACGAAATCCAATATTGGCATTTAAAGGAGGTTGAAACAACTTCCTCCCAGTCTTTCTAAAGAAATTTCTTGTTCTAGCAGCAATCATACCCATCTGCCACTTGATGTCGATCTCTTCAAGATCATCAGCAGAAATTTGGTCAAGATCTTCTTGACAAACAGTCATTGTCTCAATGTTCCTAGACATTTGAGAGTTCATGCAAGCTAGGAAAGCATTGCACAAATCTTGGTGCAAGCTGGTGTTGTTAAATAAAATTGGTGCTGACTGCTGAACCATGAACCCAGATGGTGGCTGTTGAACATATGTAACATTTGAAGGTTGATGAGTGTCATGTGATGCAAATACTTCAGTTTGAATAGGAGCTGGTACAGGAGATGGAGCGATTGCAGGTAGTCTTGAGCCAGACGAGTTGGAAAACTGATAATTCTCCTCATAAGCAGAAGCAGCAAATGTAGCATTAGGAGCCGAGGAAGATGAGCCCGTTGAAGTCACATTTCCCATAAGTGACTTGCCACTACGTTCAACTGCTCTTACCTCATAGTCTCTAACCTTGTCAATCATATCCAGATAGTCAGCTTGAGTTAGATCAGTACTTTCTATCAGGTAAGTGAAATAAGAGGCAAATTCCTGAGGGAAAGAATGCAAGATTTTCCTTATGATATCTCTAGAATCAGGACGAATTTTCTTGGTAGTCATTTCAGTGATGATTCTGCAGAAGCGGTTGACATGTGTTTCAAACGACTCTCCATTTCTGTGTGTGAAAGTGTTGAAAGCCAACTTCAATTTCTGAAGTTTTCTCTCCTTTGTAGCCGGATTGCTTTCATAGTTTTTCTCCAAACCAACCCAAATCTCATGGCCTGAAGTAGCCTCACGAAAGTGATGTAGCAAGTCATCATTCAATGCCATCTTTATACAACCCAATGCACGCATGTCAAGTTTCCTTTGTGCCTTTTCAGCAGGAGTCAGCGTATCCCAAGGTTTTGGAATCATCTTCTTCTTGGGACCAGGAGGATCAACAACAGTAACAGCAGCAGTGCCAGTAGCAGTAGCTTCTTCAATTTCAAACACAGCCGGACCTTCAAAGATTGAAGTCAATAGATCATAGTCAAAATACTCCAGAAATATCACAAACTTCCCTTTACAATCATCGAAGTCACTCGCGCCCATTAGTTTTGGTGGAAGATTGTGACCTTGCATGACAGGAGCAAACTGATTGCCTTCAGCCATTGGAAGTGAGAAACACAAAAATTTTGCTCAAACTTGCT
The DNA here is from genome assembly GCA_039602395.1 of Deinandra increscens subsp. villosa. Taxonomy (NCBI): domain Eukaryota; kingdom Viridiplantae; phylum Streptophyta; class Magnoliopsida; order Asterales; family Asteraceae; genus Deinandra; species Deinandra increscens. The sequence continues at coordinate 40,980,933 of JBCNJP010000009.1, forward strand.
AAATTCACTAACGGTTCGGACGGATTGAACGCTTGGTTCAAAAAGCTTAAATGCTTGTAGAATGCTTCAATTCACACAAATCCTACATTCACAAACATTTACAACATAATTAGTCATAAGCAAGTGAGATATCTGCAAAAAAATTGAAAAGTCAAATTTTCAGACTTAGCCAAAATTTGAACAGCTTGTTCTTGAGTAATTTCAAACTTTAAAAATCAATGTTGACTAAAACAATGTTTAAGATCATCAATAGGTTTGAAATTCATGTAGGAACACTCTAAATGACCTAATTTGATGGAATAGTAAGATTATGTGAAGAACACCAAAAAAACCACCATTTTTAGCCTCTAAAATCTTCAATACTTGATGTTTTTGAGAGAAATCAGTGCCTATAGGTTCGGTTTTACAAGTGTTAATCTCTCCATTCATCAATTTTAACAGAGAATCAACAGAAAAACGAATTTGGAAAAAAAATTCAAGTACAGACTTGAACAAGTTACGAACTGTTCATGGATGAGTCTCAGAAATCGATTATTTTGCTTGAGTTTTACAGAAATCTGAGTGAAGCATTGTGTTCCTTGAGTGGTTTATACCAAGAATCAACTCAAACAACAGGCAAAGCCATCCAAAATAGACAACTCATATGAGATTTTCTCCATTTTGAAAAACCTTCAAAATGAAGGACATGGCTCTGATAGCAATTGTCAGGACCAGATTTGAAACATGTTCTCATATGATTCATCACACAAGTGCGGAAATCATGATTGTTATTGATTGTAATTGTTCATTGTGATCAATAAAATAATCGGTTAATTACGTTTCGATGTTCGAATAGCTAGATCGAGTAGACGATCCAATGCTCACGCATTTTCAACAACTAATCATGCAAATGACACAGTCAAATTTAGGAAACCTGTCCTAACTAAGAAACAGTCAACTTATGTGAGTTTAAGTTGGATCATGAAATTTTATACATATACTTGTGGAAATTAAGTAATAATAAATGAAATTAACAAGATTTGCAATTACTAAGCTAACTAATAAAAGTAATATCAAAGTTCACAAATTTTGCAAGAAACAGAAATCACATACCTCTGAGAAGATCTAAAGTGCACTAAGATCTAGTAGAGATATAATAATTCTTTGATTAACAACTTCAGTGATGAATCTCTCTGATGATCTAATTTGACTAAGATCAATCTAGAGAATAATTAATCTTGTGAGATCTGAACAGAATCTGTTTTAGGATCAGACAAATTATATCAGAACCAATAAGCTCAAGCTAATAGTTTTAGAGTCATTCAATTGAATAAAATCATATGATTGACTTAATTTGACTTAGAGAAGTCAAAGAGATTACTTTGAAGTTCAGACAAGACTATACATGCTAGCATATTACCTCAATTTAGTTAAAAGCAAGATTACATGCATACATATAGTTTAGATCTTCAAACAATGACCTTTTAGCTCAAATAAAGTAAAAAATTGACAATGGACTTTAACATTGCAATATACTACTTGAGAGAATAGATTTGCAAAATTTCTATTAAGAACATATTCAACACAAACTAAAGCAACATTCAAAGCAGTTCATTGTAATTAGTTAACTACCAAGTCAATAATTGTGTAACCAATAGGAAGAACATGCTTGAAATCTAATAATGAGTTTAAGTATTAATCAACACAAAATAGGCATAAACATTTTATCAAAAATTTCAAACTTGATGTAACAGTGATTTAAACTAGGTTAAAAAAGAGATAGAGTCCAAAACAACATAAATCTTTTAATTCCTAAATCCAGCATCACAAATTCTTTAAAATGAACCTAATCTGAACCTTATTCCAACAGATATCAATTTTGAGCCCTAATTTCACTCAATAGTTTCACACATACAAGCGTTGTACCAAGCCGAGACCACCAACTCATATTTATACAAAATCAGCTGAAAAGCTTACCTCAATCGGTTCCTAAAGATGAAAGGGAACACAATGGAGACAAAATCTGTAATTTAAAAGAATTAAAAATGAGTGAGATGGAGTGGATTCAATCCAATGGTTCGTGTTTGTGAGCCAAGGTCCAAACCCAAATCGATGTCAGTTGCGGTGAAGGGAACTTACCGATCGAAGTGTGAGCATCATGCAAACCTAGGGGAAATCACTGATCGCTGGGAGGAAGAGAGAGTGTTTGTGCTTTTGAGAAAAATGAGGAGAAGAAGGGTTGTGGATGCCTATTTATATGTTCGGATAAAAGGAAAGAAAAAATTGGCTAAGTTAAAACCTAGGTCGTATGGTTAAAAGTACTCTAGATCGTCTGATCCCTAGACCGTATAGGCCAAAGTCCAGATTGTCTCAAGTTTTCTTGACCGTACAGGGTAAGTCCTAGACCGTATAGGCCAACCATACAAACCTACAAAAATTTGACTAAGTAATGGGTGAGATCGTATAGAGTCAATTCTAGATCGTTTAAAACATCCTAGACCGTAGAGGCAAGAAATCAGAAGACCTAGAAAGTTTGCTAGACCGTATAGGTCTATTCTAGACCGTATGGTCCAAAATCTATACAACCATTAAAATTTACTAATTGAAGATTCTAGATCGTGCGGGCAAAAACTTAGACCGTCTGGAACCCTAGATCGTATAGACTTAAGTTCAGACTATCTTCAACTTTCTAGACTGTATAGGTTTATTCCTAGACCGTATAGGTTTATTTCTAGACCGTATAGGTTATTTCCACACAATCTAGAAATGAACCAAATATTCCAAGTGTTCTAGATCGTATAGGCCAAAATGCAAACGATCTGGAACTTTGTTCTATACGGTCTACAGTCTATCACATTTAAGTTCCTAGACCGTATGGTTTTATCCTTAGACCGTATAGAGCAAAAACAAAAAGAAGACAGAAATGACTAAGTGTTCTAGACCGTCTGGAACAATAATCAAAGGTTCTACAAACTTATTCTATACGGTCTACAGTTAAGCCCATATCATATGGCTTTATCCTGGATCGTATAGGAGAAAATCAAAAACTTAACCAAAAGTTTTCTAAGTAACAAAGCTAGATCGTATAGTGTATTTTCCACGCAATCTAGACTTTTGAACTATACGGCCTACAATATATCACAACTCATTTCTAGACCGTACAGTGCACAATTTTCAGCCTACCAAAAGTTTCTAAGGAAAAACAGAATTTCAACTCTGAAAACTTTAATAACCTGAAAATTTGCACAGAAACTTAACATTAACAATTAAACACAGTCATGCCCCCACAATACCTTCCAGGAAGATAATTTTGATTTATGCAAGCTTAGTACTTGAAAACTTCAACAAATCTGACTACTTTTCAACTAACACCAAAGTTTGACTTTTAGTTGGTCAATTTTCTGCCAGCACTTAAAAACTCATTTTCATTTGAGTTGGTCAATTTTTCACCAGACTCAAGAATTCATTTTCATTTTAAGTTGGTTAATTTTACACCAACACAAAGTTTCACTTTTTGCACAAGTTGGTCAAATATCACCAAACTTGGTAATCTAAGCACTATGGCTTTGTTTCAGCAATTATCTTATTCAAATTCAGGTAAGTATCTACAAATCACATATTTTTCATGGTTGTGGTTAGACTACGTTTAGAATCATAATGTTCCATTACGTGATCGATAATGCTTATAATTCAAATCACCTCTCGGATCAGGTAACCTAAGTCAGATTGTCGGTATTGTTTAACTACTTAAGCTCATACACGGTGATTTTCAACATATTTATGTGTTGTATTTTATCATGTTTTGTCTGATTATTGAAAATAATGGTTAACCTTTTATTCAATATAAGTCATTTGTATTCTACCATTGGTCATTTTTGCACTTCGGATAAAACTTACACATAAGAATTTTAAAATGGCACGTATGGAATTTCTTCAACATATGGTATTTTCTTTCCCCCCCCTCTTTATTTAGTATTAAGTAGCTTAATGCTAAAGAAATATCCGTGTGTGTCGGCAATGTACTTAGCTCGGACTTGGCAAATTTAAAGAATTATGCATGGAATGACTTTCAAGGTCCACATTTTCATGTAATTAGTGTGTAATAACAGAAATTTGTCTATTTCTAAGTATGATGAGCCTACCGACACATTAAATGTTAGTATTACCGATCGATTGGATCATTTCGTATGGTTAGATCTACATGACAAGAATCATATTACGTTTCTTACAATTTGTCCGACCACAGACCAAGAATTTTTTATTTTTCTATGTTTTTGACATTTTTGTATATTTCTGTACATGTGCTTAAAAACACTTATTGGGTGCACATAAACACTATCTTTGGTGTTTTGTCAGTTTTTCAATGTTTTTTGTTTATCTTCCACTTTTGCAGGCACGACAGACACACTCAAAAATAGAAATAAACATAAAAAATCTTTTTGGTCTTTTCTAAATTTTTGACACAAGACAACCATAAACAAATGTTTTGTTGGTCAAACAATGCAAGAAACTTGCTCAAGCAGTCAAAAGAACAAACCTTTTAGAATATTCTTGAGATATGAACAAAAAAAAAACAAAGTAAAAATCTTTTTGGTGATTTTCGTGAAGGGGAAATATGAACATGTTGTTGGATATTGTATGCCCAGACCCGACAACACCAAGAACCCAGCCCGGTTAAGACCCGTAAGAGTTACACTGAGGGCAACGAAAATTAAATCCGCTTAAATTATTAACCGGTGAATCACAAAAATTAGTAATTAACTATTATTTATTCACGATTAATAATATATTAATTACGTTATTAACTTTACGATAATGAGTGGAGCTCGACGTTACTGTTAATGGATTAACGTCAATGACACGATTAATAAATCAGATAATTCTTATTTGAATTTATTGATTCCCGGGTCTACGACAATTACATTAACAAAAGTACTTTGTTAATTAATCGTAATTAATTGTAGTTCGTTTTCGGTAAAAGGGATGATGAGGGACTTGATGCGTAATTAATCAAATATATATATATATATCTGATTAAGGGTTAACGAAACCCTAGTCCATTTTTGCGCCTCATCCACCTTCCTCGTCTCTCTCTCTCTCAGTCGTCGTCACCACCCTAGGCGACGCCCTAGCCACCGCCGCCGGTGACCTCTGTCACCTCTCTCGGCGTCTACCGGAAACCACCACACGACCTATTCTTTGGTGTTCTTTAGATCACTAAAGCCACCGCCACCACCCGACCTTGAGCCGCAACGGCCACCATCGCATCTCTCCCACCGCATCAGCCACATAGCTACCGCTCCCAACACACGTTGCCATCACATCGACGTTACCGACGCAAACCGTTTCCCCCTCCGCCACTTCATCGCCGCCGCTAACCCTAGCCGCTGTCATCGCCGCCTTCATCTCCCCTTGGCGCGAGCTCGTCACCGCCATCATTCGAGTCATCGCGGTACGCGACAAGTCAACTCGAGGAGATTCGCGATACGCGAGGTTTTATATCCAAACTATTGGATCGTGTTTTTCATGAAACCCTACATACCCGCTCATTTTTCCTCTATGTCTTTAACGTTTGTTAGAACACTGCTCAGGTATATCTAAACTAGGTCTTAGATTAGTCATTTAATTTTGATTTGTTTATCATAATTGTTTTTTGCGTTGCGTTTTAACGCGAACGGTGTTTGCGTGCGTTTTGGTGATTGTGATCCTGTTGACATGTTTACGATATTTTAGGTTTTACACGTTAGATAATTTGAATCTTTTAATTCCGTTGCGTAACAGATTACTTGTTCAAACTCCGATTTGCTAATGCTCGATCGGTAATGATTAAATAAAAGAAAAAAAAATTTGTTATCACCGGCCACACGTATACCACTGTTGTAACCCAACAGTGGTTTCAGAGTCTTGATCACCACATGCAAACCCTAACCGGTCAATTTTAAACCGGTGGATTTAGCTAACTAGGGGTAAAACCCAAAAATCACGAAAATTAGGCGAATTGCTTTTATACATATTTGGTTGATTTAATTCCACCAAATATTATTCAATTCATAAATTGATTGTTTCACTCGCATATTCGGCTCGACCCATATTTTGGTTATGATTGATTGTCGTGTCATGAGATGGCCCATATTGGCCCATTTATTATATCTTGGTTTTGGATTGGCCCCATGTTTTTGGGTTCAAAAGTTGTATCTAAAATAGATGTAGGTTGATATTTCTATTTTGTTGTAAATGTTAACCTCCGCCCTTAACGAACATGACGAGCTTTGATACGACTACCCCATCTAGGAAAGTGTTCTCATCTAAGGACGCTTCCTAGCATGGAAAGTATCCACGACCTAAAGACCGACGAATTTCAATCAAGACAAAGAAGCTTATGAAGCCAGTGGGAGTATTAGAGTCGGCCGGATGCTTTTCAAGTCCATCTTTGTGGTTGATTTTATTTATAATCTTAGAACTTCTTCGATATTGTCATAAGGCTCTGACAACAACGAAATCTCCAAAAGCTGAATATGTGTTTTGTTTTCTTGATATGTTTTGGTTGCTTATTTTAACTTATTTAACGTGCCAACTAAAACTTCAAACTAAGTTTTAAAAGGTTAAACTGTTATTTGAATTAATTGTTAATGAGTCTTAAAACAATTTATGACTCGATATAGATAACCAACTTTATTCAACTGCAATCTCGAATTTTTCGACCAATGAGATCGAATGATAAAATTAATTGGTTATAATATTGCGACAAACTAGTCATTAATAATGAGGTTATTTAATTGACTGTCCCGAGTGAGATAGGGTTTATATATGTTCCGTTAAAATGCTTATTTAATTAAAATTTTGACTTAATAATCCTATCTGGTAAGCCTTAAAACCGGTAGATTATGCCATCCTAGTCAAGTCTAACTTGGAACATATTTACCGATGCATCAGTGTTGGAGTATACAACACCTCACTTGGTTTTCAGGGTATCTTCTAAGGTGTGTGCATTGGAGTATTTCAACATCGTGCATACATACTGACCACTAAGGGCATCTATCATTTTCTTTACAAGGACTTTGTGTATTGGAGTATACAACACCGTACATCTAGTCACTCTAAAAAAAAGGGCATGGCTAAATGTATTTCGCAAATAGTTATGCGAAAGCCTCATAAACGAGAATTGTGACTAGTATTCACAAGGGACAATCATGGTCCATCAGATTACTTAGTTTCTTTGCTTGCGCTTAACGCTGCCTTTATTTGTCAACTACTAATTGGGTTCCCAACTTCCTATTTCAAGATTTACTTGCCATCTTTGAATACGAATTATACATCAGAACACTAAAACTTATTGCATGTTGTTTCATATGGCTAACCCTCCTGCAAACAACGAGGTTTTCCAGCTCAAGTCTCACCTTGAGAAAGAAAAACTTGATGACACCAACTCTCTTGACTGACATCGAAATCTCAAAATTGTCTTACAAATGGCCAACAAGCTCCACGTGTAGGAACAAGATGTGCCCGAAGCACTTGTGAATGCCACCACTGTTTCTCGTGTTGCACATGAGACATTGAAAAAGGATGCCAATTCAGTGACGTGTCTCATGTTGGCCACCATGTCTACTGAGATTCAGAAGAGCATGGTAGACAGGACAACTTTTCAGATGATCGGGGAACTTAAGAGCATGTTTGAAACCCAGGCCCGACAGGAATGCTATGAGACCATTGTCCAGTTGATCACTTGTCGAATGGCCGAAGGCACCCCTATAAGCACCCATGTCCTTAAGATGAAAGGGTACATGATCGGCTCACGAAGCTCGACTACGTCATTCCTCAAGAAATGGCGACGGACTTGATCCTACACTCTCTTTCTAGTTCATTTACTGCTTTCAGGATTAAATTTAACATGAACAGTCTGGTTAAGACAGTGACCGAGCTTGACGGTATGTTAAAAACTGTGGAGATTAATTTTCTCAGGAATAACAACAAGACCAAAGCCACTGATGTGCTCGCGATCTGATCTGCTGGTGTCAAGAGACCTAAGGTTAACAAGAGGAAACCTGGCAGAGGAAGAAAGGAAAGGCTGCTGCTACTAGAAGCTATAGTAACACCGGCAAGGGCAAGTCAAAGGCATCAAAAGCACTACCGCCAGATTTGCGCAAATGCTATGAATGCAATAAGATGTGGCACTAGAGATGCAACTGCCCTGAATATCTTGCCAAGTTGAAAGGGAAGAAGGCTGATGAAAGCACTTCTGGAGGTATATAATTGTATCCTTGTGTTATGAATCACTTCGTTAGATTCCTTCAAAATATATGCTTGACATACCTTACATTTTGTAGGAACATGAAGTTGATGAAAGCAAAAAACCAAGATGACATGACCCTTTGCGTGTTCGCAAACACTGAATAAAATTCATGTCGCACTTTGAACAATTCTTTGTAGTATCATTAAACAACTTGTTTGTTTGTTTTTCCCTGGCAAGGTCCAAGATGGATACGTTTTTTTGCTTTGGTTTGAATCATGAAATGCATCAAATTTCAGTTTGAATTTGCCTGATATGCATGATCTTATCTACACTTGAAATTGGTTTCCCTTGTTTGTTAGATTAGATTCAAACTTGTATAACATGATACTACACCCGGTACACTTGATTTAATGAATACAACACTAGCCTAATGCGAATGTAAGAACGATTGTTCTTTCAATTCCCATTAACGCCACGGCGTTCTTCATTCCCATCGTACTTGATTCGACAAGAAAGATGATCTATTGTGATTCATAAAACCTTATGGTTTGGAATCACTTAGCTCGAAAATTCATTAAATCGAAGGTTTTTTCGATTTCGCCGATTTAAACAATACGACCTTTGCTAAGTTCAAACGAATGTTTATAAAAGTTCATGTTACCAGATATATTTACATTATATAATCACTTGGATGATTATAATATAGACGAACTAAGTCTTGTGCATGTGACCATTATAGTCATAAATGTATATACCCAAGCAACACCTTGAAAGTCGAAGACTACAACTATCTTGTACTCATATATATGTTAAAATCCTGCTGAGCACTTATTGCCTACACCCTTAGGATTGAGTTTCAAATTAGAAACCAATAAACATGTAGAAGCATATTCCTATGCTATGAGTGTCTCGTGTATTGTATCTATGTGAGCGTGTCTGAGTATGAGTTGTGGTAGAAATGTCTTTAGTGGCGTATCACATGGTCCGGCGGACCATGTGGTCCGGCGTATCAGTTTGATACGCTGGATGGTTAGTCACTTACTATAAATAGGTTGTGTTAGAATGTGCATGAGAAAGAGTTGAACACTTCTGTCATTCTACACCTTTCTGTGTGTGTTTCTAGAGAGAAACTAGAGAGCTTGCGTTTGTATCTTCAAGTGATCAATAAGAATTCTCTTATTTACATCTCGTTGTTCGCTATGATTGATTGATAGCACGCAGTAGTAAGATCGTATCTCGTTTCTACAAGTGGTATCAGAGCAATTGGTTGCTCTACTGCTGTGTTTTTGATTAATTTTCGGAGTTTTAGAGAGAGAAAGCTTGGGTTTGGTAAGTTTTTCTTCAATTTCTTCCAATTCTGAGTGATTCCAAGGATAAAAATGATTTCTGTATGCTCCTGGAGTGTTTTCGCATCATATTGATCCAGTTTTCAGCTTCAATTGTCAAAATTCGTGAAAATCAGTCGATTTCAGCTTTATTTGCGTCTGGTCCGCTGATAGATCAGCTGGTCCGCTGACTGGTCCGCCCAGGCAATCTTCAACGAACTGGTCCGTGGCGGTTTTGGCGTATCACATCTGGTCCGCTGGTTTATTTGGTCCGCCGTACCAAATTTGATCCGCTGAAGATATCTGGTCCGCATCTGATCCGCTAGTATAATTCTGGTCCGCTAGTTCATCTGATCCGGAATCTGGTCCGCTAGTACAAATTTGATCCGCCTGATTGTTTTGGTCCGGAACTGGTCCGTCGATTTGTTTTGGTACGCTGGCAGAATAGTGACCTTCACTAAAACTGACGTAACTTGCAAACCGTTTGGAGTTACGGAACCCAATACCAGCCAAAACGTTCGTCTTTCCGAGATCTAGGACTTGTACCGGCCTACGGCCAGTACCGTCTAGTTTTGACCCCCAAAATCCGCTTGGAAGACCTTCATTTTTGAGTTCGAAGTTTTTGAAGTATCATTTTACGGTGAAAAATGTCCGATTTTCAAGCGTTTGCGGCTATGCAAAGCACGGTACAAGCTATGCTCAATTTTGATAATGAAATAGGAACAAGTCAGAAAGTTCCCAAGTTGTTAAAGTTGGAAGATTATCAAAATTGGAAGCAACGTTTTTCTGCATACATTAGCACAAATGATATTGATTTATGGATTCCAATTCATAAGTTGTATGTACGTCCAACTGCAGATGGCGAGTATAAAGAGATTCAAGATTTTGATAAGGATGAAAGAAAAAGTTATGAACTTGAACAAAAAGTTTATGGTTATCTTACCATGGCTTTACCTACCGAGTTGTTGCATCAATTCAGTACTTGCAAGAAGGCTAAACAGTTATGGGATGCGTTATCTGCTCGATGTGAAGGCAATGATCAATATAAGAAGAGTAGACGAAAAGTTTTGAACAAGGAATTTGAGAATTTTCAACAATATGACAAAGAAAATATTTCTGCTCTTGTTTCAAGGTTTTCACATCTAATTAGTGAGATGAAAGTTGTCAAGATTGAAAAGACCGAGGAAGAATTGAAAGAAAAATTAATGGAAGCATTACCAGAGAAGTGGGAAAGTTATGTGTTGTTGATTACTCATGACAAAGACTATTCCACATTATCATTTCATGATTTGACCGGAAAGCTTCATGCTCGAGAAATGGAAATGATGAATTCAAACAAGTCCACTGCTCAATTACAAAATCCTGAATTATATCATGGACAAAATTCTGCAAGTATCAATGCAAAGGCAAAATCATTCAGTGTTAATTCATCAAATCCACCTCAAACTGCTTTTGTTGTTGGTCATGGTTCAGGAAATTCTGGAAATTCTTCAAGAGGATGTAATTTCACTGTTCCAAATCAGTCAAGTTCAGACTTCGTATTCTGCAAAAACACCGGATGAGCACTTGGCATTAATCTCAGCTTTGTTATCTTCATATTATGGATTGTTGAATGGTGGGTTGACAACATCTAATCTGATTGAAGAAGATTTTGATCAGATTGATCCTGATAATCTTGAGCAAATGGATATCAATTGGCAATTGGCAATGTTAGCTCAAAGAGTTAAAAGATTCAAGAAAAAGACAGGATTTCAAAGTTTAAACCCAGATGGCAAGGTTGGAATAGATAAGTCAAAAGCAAAATGCTTCAAATGTTCTAATTTTGGACATTTTGCTCGTGAGTGTTCAAAATCAACTGCTTCTTCATCAAAGTCTTCAACAGCCTTGGTGTCTCAAGTTGATAAACAATATGATTGGGGGCAAACTTCTAATTCTCCAGTTGCTTTAACTGCCATTGCTCCTGCATCCAATGACGGTTGTGATTGGGATGCTGATGTACTTGAAGCATTTGAAAAAGCACGAACATCAAATAAAGGCTATGATTGGGCTACTGATGACATTAATGATGAGTCTGCATGGACTGGTTCATCTGCAATGATTGCTCAAATTGTTCATAGTGATAATGAAGAAGAAGTTACTGATTCTGAATCTGAAACAAGTGGTTCTGGAGATGGTGGCTATGAATCAGTTTGTGAGTTCTGTTCTCAAAAGGACAAGAAGATTCAAGCATTGATAAAAGAAAATGAGTTGTTGGTTGATGAAAATAAAGGAAAGATTGAAGATTTGACAACTGCAAAGCAAAACTTAGAAGTTTTAATTCAAGAATGTTCTTCTCAGAAAGATAAGTTTTCAGATTTTCAAGCAGAGTTTGTTGAGAAAGAATCAAAATTTGAAAGTGTTAAGCAAGAGTTTGAACAGAAAGTTACAACGTTATCTGAAGAAAAGGATGACTTAGTCAAGGAAGTTGCGAAATGGAAGGCAGAAGCTGAGGATGCTGCCAATGATTTTAATAATTTGTTTGAAAAGTCCAAGATTAAACTTGATTTACTTACCAAGGCTTCTGATGATTCGGTTGCTAAAATTGAAGCATATCAGCTTGATATGGAGAAGTTGTTAGATGAGAAGCGAGAACTGGCAAGAGTAAACAAGTTGCAAAATGCAAATTTGGATATTCAGAAAAGAAACGAAGATAAACTCGAGAAGGAATTATTGGCCGCTCTAGATGAGTTGAGATTGCAAAAGTATGAAACTAATAAAGTGGCAAAGAAGTTAATTGCAACAGAAAAAGAGTTGGCTGAAGCTCATCAAAGAATTTCTGAATTAAAGATTGAAGTCATTGATTCAAAACGTCTTTTGAACAATGTTACAAATTCTCAATCTTTTACGAGTTTTTTGGCTAAGGATGATAATTTTGAGAAGATGTTCAACAAAACTGTGTCACCACCAGGAAGTCTCAAAGAAGGCGTTCATGATTTGAAAGACAAGGTTGAGACTGGTGATTATTCTGAATTTGTTAGTTCTAAATCGGTTGAAGGAAAGAAAAAGGAAACAGGTAAGAGTATTGAATATTCTGAAGCTCAAAAGGGTGTGTCTGGTTCTTCGTCTACAGACAAGGATAAATCAGCAAGTTCAAACACTGACATTGATGAAACAATTGTCAATGCTCCAAAAGATCTCAAGAGAGTTAAAGCTGAATTTTCTAGGTTGGCAAAGAATGGGCATAAATCTACTGGAATGGGAGAGAAGGGTTCAGGAAAGAGTGTTGGTTTGGGATTTGAAGGAACAAGCTGCTCATGGTGGTAGTTCAAAAGTTTCAAAACCACAACAACTGCAAAGAGTCAATGTGAAGCAAGTAAAGAAAGATGTCTTCAAAGCTGAGAAGGTTCAACCTGAGAGATTCTACAAACTCAAGGGTTCGGAACAAATATTTTCTGACAAAGAATTCCCGCTACACTGCGTGGATGCTCAGAAAATTGCTGAAGTATTTGTGAAGACTACTGATCCGAGGAACAAGAAGAATCAATCTGCAAAATTTTCTTCTGGAGGATCAAATTCTACTCCAAAGAGCCCGACTTCTAAATGGGTTCATGATCATCGACAACAAGTATATGATAATTTTTATGATCATTTTGGAGATGAATATTTTTGTGAAGCAATGCAGGTTCCAAAACGAAGAAATGTACACAATCGCTTGTGTTACAATTGCCGACAAAAAGGGCATATGGCACATGATTGTTCGGTTTCTGCTGCTTCTAGTTCTAGAAAAGGAAAGGTTCCATTTGTTGGTAAAGCTGCCAAACAACGATTCATTGATGAACATGGCAGAGTATTTGATGAATACCCACAACCTACATTTTTTAAAACTCAAGGAAGATTTATTCCATCGTTTTCAAAATGTTCCATATGTAGGTTGTTCGTCACAATCAACTGTGACAGGTTCATCAGATACCGATTTACCAAAACAACAAATCTGGAAACCTAAAGTGGTTTCGAAAGGAAACCAAGATACTGGTCGACCAGAAGCGATTCGCTTCGGGTCATTTATAAACTGATGTGTTTGACCAGTGTGCAGGTACTTTTAGAAGACCTATCGGTGATTGAAAAGTTGCTGATGGAGAAGTATTCTGCTGATTTAAGTTAAAATTCACGTGATAACAATTTCAAAAATGAAATTTTTCTGAAAGCTAAATCTGAAAGGTATCCATGTCGAAAGGTCAATTTTTTCTTTCTTTTACATTTCGTTTGTAGTTTAGGGGGAGAAAATTGAAAAACCAAAAATAGTGTCTTTGTGTTTTTGTTAAAATGAAAATACAAACCTAGAGTTTTCATTTTAAGGGGGAGAAAATGAGAAAATACAAAAACATTGAAAAATAGAAAAATACAAAAAAAAAACATTAAAAAATGAGAAATTGATCCGACATAATTGGGAAATGATGGTACATTGGCTTACGTGTCTGACTCATGGATAAATTAGATGAAAAAGCCATAAGATCATTGTTCGATGTGCTTGGTAGGCTCGGCATTAAATCAGAAAGTATTCAGATGTGATAAATACATTAAATACTAATGCTATGCTTGACCAAGTGGACAACATCTTGATGCATATCTCATGATATATCAAGAAAAAGATATGTGAAAAAGAAAATGAGAAGTCACTGTGTATACATGTGTTCATTTTGCAAAGATTTAAACTTGTTTGATTTTCTTTATTTTGTCAAACGATCGGACTTTCTTTGCGTATCGAAAGATCGACCTGATTGTTGTTCGTTTGACGTTCTGCTTTATTTTCTTTGGTGTTTCGTATAACTCATCGGACTTTCTCTGCGTGTACGGGAGTACCGACCTGATTGTTGTTGGGTTATACAACTTCAACTTGTTTTATTTTCTTATTTTGTTAAATCCGAGGCCTTATCTGCGTATCGAAAGATCGACCTTAAGGTAGACGATTTAACGTTCTTATTTCTTTTTGCATGGAACACAGTTGACTAAATCATGAATACAATCATTATGTGATTAAATCACAAATGAAGTCACAAAGTGTGATATAAAAAGCAAAAACATATCTGAGTATGTCTGATAGTGTGGGGTACACTGGTCAATGCAAAATCTAATCAATACAATAACATATCCAGATGTTATGAGTATGATTGTGCCTGAGTTTAAGATGGACAAATTATACCAGTAATCAACATGACTTATGTGCTGAAGTAATTGAAATTGAAATGTAGTTCAGCATGTTATGTTCAATATGATCCCAAGTTGTGATCTTTCTCGCAAAAGACAAAAATAGTGTCTGAATTCTGTATTGCATTTATGTTTCATATCTAGAAAAATCAAAAAGATTTCAGGTGTGTTTTGATATAATGTTTCAAAAAGCCAAAAAGATTTTATTTCTTATTTGTTTTCGACCGATCGACATGTGATGCGAAATCGAAATTTTCAAAATCTATATCTTGGATTCTCGAAGAGAAGTTTTGCGCCAAGATTAAATTAATTTTCAAAAGAAAAGGAAACCGCGTTTCTGTCTTCTGAAATTGCAGGTTATGTGATATCAAAGACTCAAGCATGGTGAAAGGGGGATTATGTAATATCTTTCACAAATGGATCTTGAAGTTCAAAGTTGATTCAAGAGTGATCCAACCATGCAAGCTCTATTTCTGACAAGATTTCAAGTCAAAGATCGGATGCAGCAATGTTGAAGATTGAAGACTGAAGTTTAGTTAGAAAATAGATACACTACACGTTAAGGGGGAGTCTGTAGAAGCATATTCCTATGCTATGAGTGTCTCGTGTATTGTATCTATGTGAGCGTGTCTGAGTATGAGTTGTGGTAGAAATGTCTTTAGTGGCGTATCACATGGTCCGGCGGACCATGTGATCCGGCGTATCAGTTTGGTACGCTGGATGGTTAGTCACTTACTATAAATAGGGTGTGTTAGAATGTGCAAGAAAAGAGTTGTACACTTCTGTCATTCTACACCTTTCTGTGTGTGTTTCTAGAGAGAGAACTAGAGAGAACTTCATTGTATCTTCAATTGATCAATAAGAATTCTCTTATTTACATCCGTTGTTGCTATGATTGATTGATACACGCAGTAGTAAGATCGTATCTCGTTTCTACAAAACATATGACTAACGACATGCCAATAATCGTCGTACACAACTCACACCCAAAAACCGCCTCTTAAACGATCACTTGCATACTCAAAGTTAGTTCTAATATAAAATCTTGTGATAGACTATATTTGAGTAATATACGTCCATCATCAGATCAATAAACATCTGGTTTGCTACAAAAGAAGATTGGTTTCAATATCAACTATTGGACTGCGTAAATAAACTCTTGAGAACATTCAAGACTTATTAGAGAAACATCTTTTCACAACAAACGGATGTTGCTATGATGAAAACATGCTGGCATTCTAAATGACTAACAACGCCAAATGGAACTCAATGACGATTTTACTTTTCTGAAATCATCCAATGTTGGTTGGCCATTATATTGAATCATCGATCTTAAATCAGACTCTATATTCTTACAATGTAATCATCATTGCTTCAAGTACGCAAGTCTTTTCAAACCAAAGATAATTGTATCAGGAATAACATCAAACTCAAGCAGTTTGATTTTATCTAACCATCTCATGTATATAACATGACATTTAGATATTAATCAATTTAGATTCATACCTTGTTTATGAAACTAAATGATTTCGTTTTAAGAAACGAGATATAATTACTTAAAGATTTCTCTTGCAAATAAATATCCATATGGTTGAAAGAATGATGATTATAGGAATGCCTGGTCTACATAAAGCAAGTGGGAGCATCAGCACTAATCCTTATCAGAATAACGATTATGTGTAATATTCATTAAAGTTTATTGGCTTAAACTTGAATGAAACCTCAGCTTATCTCTAAGTTTCAAGAAAACACATAATTGAAACCATCTATGGAAGAGCATCCACAGATTTGATCAATTTCTTGAAACAAGTCGTATCATACTAGATATGAAATGAAATTAATCCAATATATGGATATTTCATTGATGTCACTATAAAAGGTTACACAATGACATAAGCTGGGAAACACATCATAACAATTTCTGATGACGTTCATGATAAGTACGATCTAGTAGTCACTGAATGACAGTGCCACCTTGAGCGATATTCGAATCATGAATGTAATCATACATTCAAGAAAGTTAATTGGATTCTATAAGTAATCCATTAACATGCTCACGTGATAACACACTAATCCATGTGTATTCCAAGGGAACAAGTTTTATCACACATTCAAATTAACTTAAGTAGTTTTATTGTTCAAAATAAACACTAAAACTGATGAAACACTCTTAATAGGCAATACCAAAACACAGGTTAAAGAACGTAGCATAGAATTTACAGTTCCATTGATCAAGTCTGATCAATGAGTTAACGCTATTACATAGTGTCTGATTTCTATACTAGCACAATATTCTACTTTAGTGTTGGGATGTCGAACCTTAACGTTTGCACAAATCATTCGATCTGATCTAAAAGGTTAGATGCAGGATCCGAATTCTGCACAATTGTGTTCGAATTTTATAGGTTTTAATATCAATGAATATCTAGAAATTTTCTAAACCGTCTGTAGTCGATGAGAATTGTGGGAACAATTCTGAACTCATACTATTCTGACTCTTGACTCAAACGGTTGACAATCCAGATTCACATACCTGATTGAGGAATAAAGTTGTGACGTAACTCGAATCAAATTGTCTTCATGGATTTAATCATAAGACAAGTTTGATTAAATGGTACACTCTATAGTATCCATTGACCTGAGATACATATGCTACCTCCCGTTTACCTAAGATTGTTCTTTGATTGTAGCTTAACATTGTCACATAACTGCCAGTCATAACGGCTACTTTTGGGAATGGATCTGAAGCTTAGTGGGAGCTATACGTAGTCAAGATGGGATTTTGTACTCTTGCACTAATCATGCAACACTTAAACGTCATGTACCCTCTCGTTAGTTCCAAGTGTTAAGTTTATGGCCTTAACAAAACTTACTGTGTGTTTGCTTGGATCACTTGGAACTAATTAAATGAGAAATAAAATGATTGAACGTTAAAGAGAATGAATCAAATCCATGTCTCTTGTTCAATTGATGTCTCATACAGAAGGGAACTTATGATTTTTAATTACCTTAAGTCTATACAATAACGCGAGTTTATGGATATACATCGGTTACTGACTTGAAGTGTCATAACTGGTTAGGACAGCCATGTGAAGCTTGAGCACCTCTGACTATTTCTTCTAATGTTTTCGCAATCTGTCCAAGTGGGAGTTTCTTAGATATTGTATGTTCAGATCCGACAACACCAAGAACCCGACCCGGTTAAGACCCGTAAGAGTTACACTGAGGGCAACGAGAATTAAATCCGCTTAAATTGTTAACCGGTGAATCAAGGAAATTAGTAATTAACTATTATTTATTCTCGATTAATAAATATATTATTACGTTATTATCTTTATGATAATGACAGAGCTCGATGTTACTGTTAATCAATTAATGTCAATGACGCGATTAATAAATCAGATAATTCTTATCTGAATTTATTGATTCTCGGGTCTACGATAATTACATTAACAAAAGTACTTTGTTAATTAATCGTAATTAATTGTGGTTCGTTTTTGGTAAAAGGGATAACGAGGGACTTGAGGTGTAATTAATCGGATATATATTTGATTAAGGGTTAACAAAACCCTAATCTATTTTTGCGCCTCCTCCACCTTCCTCGTCTCTCTCTATCATTCGTCGTCGCCACCCTAGGCGACGCTCTAGCCACAGTCACCTCTTTTAGCGTCCACCGGAAACCACCGCACGGCCTATTCTTTGGTGTTCTTTAGATCGCTTAAGCCATCGCCACCACCCGACCTTGAGCCGTAACCACTATCGCCGTAGCTCTCCCGCCGTAGCAGCCGCATCGCCGCCACTACCGTCACACGTCGCCATCACAGCGACGTTACCGGCTCCAGCCGCTGCCGCTGACCCTAGTCGCCATCGTCGCCGTCTTCATTTCCCCTTGGTGCGAGCTCGTAATCACCATCATTTGATTCATCACGATACACAACGAGTCAATCGGAGTAGATTCGCGATACGCGAAGTTTTAGATCCAAACGGTTGGATCGCGTTTCCGTGAAACCCTAGCGGCTCGCTCGTTGTTCCTTGATGTCTTTACGTTTGTTAGAACACCGCTCAGGTATATCTAAACTTTGTTTTAGATTAGTCGTTTAGTTTTGATTTGTTTATCATAATTATTTTTTGCATTAAGTTTTAACACGAATGGTGTTAGCGTGCGTTTTGGTGATTGTGATCCTGTTTAGGTGTTTATGATAAAATGGCGTCACGGGGCACCTGTATACCACTGTCTTAACCCAACACATGCAAGCAGGGAACAACAGATAACACTTCCAAGGAACTAAACCTAAGAAATTAAGACACTAACATACCAGGGAATGGAGAGAGCCTAGTCAAAGTTAATCATACCTACAACACTAGTCAGAAACTTAAACCTAGACATATTAAATGACTTAGTGAAAAGGTCTGCTAACTAATCGTCTGAACTGACTTGAACTAAGGTAACTAGCTTCTTCTCGGCACAGTCCCTAATGAAATGATGTCTAATTTCTATGTGCTTAGTTTTAGAATTCTGAACAGGATTTTTCACAATAAATAATGCAGCAGAATTATCTATGTGAATAGGTGTACCCATGAAGTTCAAACCGTATTCCAGCAATTGATTCTGAAACCAAAGAACTTGGGAGCAGCAAGATGCAACAACAATGTACTCAGCTTCAGCTATTGAAGTGGACACCATTGTTTGCTTCTTGCATTGCCATGAAACCACGCGGTTACCCAAGAACTGAGCACCTCCCGTCGTAGACGATTGAGTTTATAACCGGCATAATCACTGTTAGAGAAGGCTCGCAGATCAAAAAGTGAGTCTTTTGGATAACAAAGTCCCCTTTTTCGATTGGACTTCAGGTATCTGAAGATTCCTTTTACAGTAGTCAAGTGCGAATCTTTACGCTTGCTCTGGAATCTTGAACACTGACATACCCCAAACATAATATCAGGATGATTCGCTGTCAGATATATGAGAGAACCGATCATTGACCTATAGAGATGTTCTTCTACACAAACACCTTCTGGTCCAGATTAAGCTTGTGACGAGTCACCACGGGTGTTGAAAATCCCTTTGAATCATGAAAACCAAATTTCTTTAGAATTCCCTTCACATACTTCCCTTGGCTGATTAATATACCTTCCGGCGTTTGTTTCACTTGAATTCCAAAAAGAACGTAAGTTCGCCCATTGCTCAAGCATATGGGAGGGGTCCTTAATGGTTTGAGAATGGTTTTAGAGGTGGTGCTGGTCCGTCTGGACATGGTGATCGATGGGGGTGGTTATTCAAATACTAGTAACGGTGTTTTTGAAAGAAATACACATTTTAATGATGGATACTTTCACAATGAATTTTATCAACAATCTGACAATGGCTATAATTCTGGTTTTTGTTATGATTTCAGTGATCATCGTGGTTTTCAAACTCAAAAGAGATTTTCAAAATCTAAAAAATCAAAACCGATCATAGAGACTACTGTGAATGATGACACGGTTGAAGAAGTCATTATCGATCAACGTCGATGATTCAAGTGTAAAAACCATGGTCATACATACCGAAACTGTCCTTTCAAGAAGGATAAAACTGAAAAGTCTGGTCATGCATCTGATGGTCATCAATCAGATAAACCGGCATCTTCTAATTCATAGAAACATGTGAAATTTGTTGATCCAAAAGGATTCATTCACACTAATTTGAAACCATCCACTTCCAAAACTAAAAAACATGATAAAATACATGATGGTAAACCAGTAAAATGGATTTTGAAAAATTCCGATGGATCGACAAGTCAGCAGAATGATAAGTGGAAACCTAAGGGTTCACCCTCGGCTGGAAACGATTTTGTTGAAGATGACGGTTGTCCCAAAGCTTTGAGCTTGGGTTCTTCCAGATCAAATTAATCCGTTTCATGTGTGCAGGGATCTTCATGACAATCTGTAAAAAAAATTATGAGTTGTTGATAGTGGAGCATCCAGGCACATGACTGGTGACATCTCTCTTCTGTCACACCCCGCCCCACCGCGCCCTGCCAGGCGCGGGGGAGAGGAGAGTGGCAGGTTGGTATCAGAGCCCAAGGTTCTAGCGTATTAGGTGACTCTTAGAGCCCCTAAGCTTGAACCTCTAAGAAAGAACTTTAAGGCTAAGCTCGGTACTAAGTATAGGACTTAGGTGAACATCTGTGTGCTAGGGAGTAGTTGAGGTTTAGTGTATCATTTGGAACACGCTGCATCGGGAGGAGCAGCCATAGGAACTTCCGCGACTGCTGCGGAAGCGCATTGGAGCTCGTATGTTTGTTAGCCCTCAGCCACAGATCCAGCTGACAGGACGAGACTGATGCCAGTTTTGCCATAGCTGCTGCAGCACCGCTGGTGAACTTGGATGATTACGAGGACGAGCCTGAGGAGCAGGTAGACGATGTGGAGCCACCGCAACCAGAGCATCCGGAGCCCTAACAGTCCGGTAACCATTTGGTCATTGAGCTTTCAGCGGGACACTCTGTTAGCTATCACTCTCAGCACCATGAGCACCACGTTTACGCATCTCCAGCTTACGCTCCCGCTAGCTATGATTGCGGCGTTAGCGACAGCCAGGACGAGTCCGAGCCCATGGTCGAGGTCCTCATTGTTACAGTAGCCACCACTGCAGCCGCCATTTCTCCCGGACACCATGTTCCCCCACCTTACCCAACGTTTTCCCACGATATGCGTGATCCCTCTGTTGCTACACGAATGGAGGAACATCAAGCAGGCCTTGTTTCTGATCGTTACTCCTTCCCAGCGCTACAGAAATCGTACAGTACTCATGTCCCCATGTATCCCCCACCAGTTGACCCATATTTTGCTCATCCTCCACCACCCCCACCTTAAATGATGCCCTCCTATCCCTATGCCCCATATGTTTCCTATGTTGAGCCTCACCGTTCTTCGTTTTCCGGTCCTGGTTACCCATTTCCTTATTCTCCATACCGTGAAGTCGACGGACCTAGCTCCCCTAATGTTGCCGCTCACTTGGAGCAGAAACGCGCACTAGAACAAGAGATTGCAGAGGCGAAGAAGAAAGAGAAGAGTATAGTGAAGATGTTATCGAAGGCATCCACTGTTATTGGGGAGGAAGCTAGGATGGGATTTGGCATGGGAAAGAAGAAGAGGCACTGAGGATTGATCATTTTTAATGATTGTGGTCACTGTGGTTCTTGTCATTCTACCTTGTGGTTGTGTTTCAGATGTGTTTTGATTGGCAGCTGTTTGTACTTATTATATTTCTGTTGTACTTTCAGACTTGTATTTGTGTTGTTGTTATGGTACTTTTAGTGGTTGATGTATTGTGATCTGGATATTATGGTCATAGTCCTTATGCTAGGAACTTGTGTAAGACTTGTTATGGTATTGTGGTTTAATAAATCCTAGTGTTGTTGTGATTTGTTTATTGTGGATTGGATTACACTAGGGATTATATAGCTTGTTGAAGCTAGGAGTAAGTGATTGCCTAATGTGTAGGAATTGCTTAGAACTCCATTATCCTTTGTTTCCCTTGATAGTCATGACACTTCTTAGTTTCATGAGCCCCCTGTCCCGGGTGTATCCGATAGGTATCCTCCGCGCATCCCGATGACTTAGAACGAAGCTATGCTTCCCTATGGTCCATATTTGTTACGGGCAAGACCGAAGCAAGCGTTTGTTCCCTCGTTTGAATAACTCCTATGGAGTTATGTCCGTATCACAGTTGCGTTTGTGAGATTCTATTTGAACCTTTGTGGAAATTCTAATTGCATTTCGTCCAAATTTCAGTCAATGACGAAGGCTACTACTAGCAGGACTACGAGAAGGACACGTCATGCTACTGACGATACCAAGAACGGTGGTGATATTCCAAAGAATACAGTTGAACAAAGTAATGATGAAGATGACGACAGCTCCTTGTGTATTGTGGATGAAAACCCTCTAACCTCCGAGCAGAGGTGAGAAAAAAGAGCAGGAAGAAAGGTTTCAGAAACTGATTGCTAACGGGATTGCAACTGCATTCCCAAACTTAGTTGCTCACTAGAAAAGACAGGGTAAGAAACACGTTGAACCTGAAGGACAGAAATCCAGAACTGAAGAAAGAACCGAATAGAGCCATCATAGGAAATCTAAGTCTGTAAAACGCAAGACAGTGAGAGATGAATCCTCCGCAAGTTCCCGAAAGTCGAGGTCTGAGATGCGTAAAAGGGTTAGAGAAGAGTCTTCTGCAAGCTCGAAGAGCGAGCCTAAGAGGTGTCGCAAGTATAGTTCAGATTCTGACAGCTCTGAGGAGCGCGAAGCAAAGAGAGAGCGAAAGGAGAGACGAAAAGCATACTAGGAGGGTTGCAGCTACAAGATATGCAAGACAAGTAAACCCGGAATCTTTAGGGGTGAATAAAGTGCCACTGAGGCACTAAACTGGTTGGATGAGGTTGAAAGTGCGTTGGATATCAGCGAGTGTGCAGAGAGAGAGACAAAATCAAGTTTGCTTCTCAATCATTAAAAGGACCCGCTCTGAATTGGTGGAAAGCGGAGCTGAACAAAAGAGGCAAGACCAGAACTTACTCGATGGGTCGGAATAAGTTCCGCAGATTAGTGTTGGAAAAGTTTTTTCCAGAAAATGAATCTGAGAAGTTGGAAAATGAGTTTATTCACTTGGAGATGTAAGGGTCAGATTACATGCCGTACATTAGCAGGTTCAATGAGCTGCTGAACCTTGTTCCTCATATGGTTTGGGAGGAAGAAACTCAGATTCATCGATTTCTGTATGGTCTGAGCCCAGTAATCAAGGCAGATGTGAGAGCTTCTCGACCTCACACTTTGAAATTTGCAATGAATTTGACTGGCACTTTATGTGATGAGTGGAACCGCCAATCTGGAAGAAGGAACGAATCCTCAGGGCGTCATAAGAGGTTTGAGGGAAAGAGAAGGGACCGTGACCAAGATCGCATGGGTTTTGTTTGTTGGTTTGCTCGCGGTCCTCATAGTCTGGAAAGTCAAAGTGGTCTGTTGACCACCCATGAGGACCGCATGGGATGTTTTTCTGGTTTGTTCGCGGTCCTCATGTGTCCCTGGACAGTTTCATTGTTTTGTTTTGTTTTGTTTTGTTTTGTGTTTTGGAAAATATCGAGAGACCTGGTTTCGTTATTTTCACGAGTATGGCCATGTTGGTTTCTAGTAAAGATATTTCACTTCCTGGTTGGGGCCCTATGATCTCGTCGGGTGTTTTTTGTCCGCTCGGTATGTTCCCGGGAGTGTTGTTAAACCTCCCGTTTGGTTAGTTACTGTTGCTACAAATTGCTTAAGCGTTTATAGTTGCGAATAGGTTCTGATAAAATTATGCATATATCATTATAATAGACTTGCCATTGTGATGCACTTGGACGTTTGGATTCTCGTGCCCTGTGAAGTTTGTTTGTTTCACCGCTTGTTCATCTGTGAGTTGATAGCTTTTCCCCTACTTTAGCTTTTTAACATTTTGGGGTGTACATGATTGTGACACCTCGTCCGAAAATCTAGGTCAAACCTTATACTTTGACTTTTAATTAAGTATTAATTGTGCTTTGTCTGATCTGATTTTTGTTAAACTGTTAAATTACTGTGCCTGACTGTTAACTAATGACGTAAACCTAATCCCGCGTTTGTACTGGAAGCGTATACCCGTTAAATACTTAGAAATTTCATGTATAAATCATGGAACTTCAATAATAAGAAAAATAAATATAAATGTATTTTTATATTTTATCCGGAACTGGTGTCGAACACTTATATAATCGACACGTCAAACTGATAAGCGATCGATTGTTTGAAACTATTCGGTTTTAAACAATATGATCGGTCGAGCTTAAACCTAATACAGACTGACAAACAGAAAACGTTATCCGTAACCCGTGCGGATGACTGAAAAACATAACTGATTTCTGAAAAACCTTTATAATCAACTTAAACAATTGTTTTTATGAAATGAAAACATCACAAACTGAAACCGTTGTCAAGACTTAAGCCAAACTCCAACCGAACACCCCAATTGGGCCCGACATGGCACAATAGGCCCAATAAGCCTAAAACAATAAAACCAAGCCCGAAACCTTGATCGATTACTCAACCTTAATATCCAAAGCATCGTGGAAATCCGAAACCTATCCGAAACACAACGGGCCCGAGCCTCGAACCTTATACTTCTATTAGTTATAAAGTCATGACCATCATAAATTCTATCCTTTATATATATATATACAACTTACACTACACAAAACCATTTTTATAAAACATGGCAAATTTTATAAAAGATCAAGTAACCTACACATCCATTCTTGTAAAAATAAGTTAGGAGATTATTATTTTTGAAATGTGGTGGAGAACTTCACCAACAAAGCCAAGCTAGTTACCTACATCCTAGAACTATCATTGCCAAATAGTGTAAGCACACCCATCACTCCCATCACCTCCAACCTAACCTACTTCACTCCTACAACACTCAACCTCACTCTCATTCTCGCTTCTTCTCTTTTTCTTCTTTCTGTCGAGCATATCACCGCCACCACCACCTCTTTACCCAGCCTCCACCCTTCTTTCCCTTTCTTTTTTCCGGCCACACAACAGCCCCCCACCACCACCGTAAACTACCACCTTGAACCGCCACCTTCATTCTTTCCCTTTCCTGCCGTGAACCAACATCAACCCATCCTCCCTTCTTCTTTCATTTTTCAAATCAAGAACAGTCCTCACCATCCACCACCATTACCCTTAACCACCGCCACCACCATGTACCACCACCATCTCCCTCTTTCTCTTTTACGTGACCCAACAGCCACCACCACCTCCCATCCCTCCTTCTTTTCTTTTTCTCGGTGATCAACCACCCACAACACCCTCCACCGAACACAACCCCTCCTCCCTCTCTTGTCTCGCCGTGAACAGCAACAGCCACCACCGTTGTTGGTGTTGTGCGCCACTGCACCTCTTATGCTGCTGTCGTGAACCACCCCCGCCACCCTTCTCCTCCCTCCTGCGTGTGCGACAGCCCCTGGACCAACAGTCACCACCACCGCCTTCACTGTTGTTGCTGTCCCGCCGCTGGGCTGCTCCTACCGCCGCTAGCTGCCGTCGTGGAACACCAAGCCACCGCCACCTTTCTTGGTGTTTCTTGTCCCTTCCCATTGTGAGTCTCCTAACCGATTATCGTTTACGTTTTATATGATTTGAACGTCCCAAATGATCAACCGGGTCTTGACAACGAACCGTTTTAACTTGAAGTTTTTCCAATGATCAAAACAACTAAACTATTTTTCCTTAAACCTTAGGGTTGTAAGGTTTGAAAAATGTGAGTTTATGTAGTTATTTGATGATGAAAACCTATGAAAACAAAGTTATATAACTTGTTAATTAACATGATCACGTGTTGATTTTATATTTTGCATGGTTTGATGGATTAACAACATTGTTGTTAGCATGTTATGTTCAATAGAATTGTTATAATCATGTTTATGTTATGACATAAAATGATAGAATTATTAGTTGTGACTTATATTGTTAATCATCAAAATCATGGGTTAATATGTTGCTAGTGACTATTATCATGGACAAAATATAGTGTTTAGTGACACTTATAGACTTAGTTGGACAATAGGAAGTGTTACTAGAATTTTGTACATAAAATGATAACTTAGTAACATTTAAATGAATTTTTATGGTTAAATAAAAACTTAGTAATTTTATAAAAATTACTTGATAAATTAAACCATAAGAGTTAAGCCATAGACATTGTTATATAAAATGGTCACATTTTATAAAAATATAATTTCTAAAATACAAGATTTAAAAGTCTTGTTTAGAATTTATAAAAGAAATAAAATGGATAAAATATATATAGATATATTTTATGTTCAAAAATGATAAAATATCATATTTTTGAACTATTAATAAAAAATATAAAACCTTGGATTTATACAAAATTTGAAATATTTTATGTTGGTATAAATTCTATAAAAAGTCTTTAGATTTAAAACCCTAGCTTTATTTAATAAATAAAGTTATTTAAAAATGATTTTATAAAAATAAAATCAAAAGACTTATAGAAATTATGAAAAACATATTTGAACTTTTTTGATTATTTAAAAGAATCAAAATAATCAAAACGTTTTAACCGGATCAAATGTTTATTTATATACGTTTGAAATTGAAACGAAATCTTTAGACGATTTAAAAACGTTTTACGACGTAACAAATCGTAAATAATTAGTTTCAACAAATAATTATCCTTATGAATTTTAGAAACCCTAATTTGAGTTAAAATCATTTTGGTTTGCGAATATAATTATTTTAATGATAATTATATTTATATTAACTCAAAACCCTAATTTTCATAACATGAGTTTAAATATTAAAATAACCTTTAATATTTACCTACTTATGTTAAATCATTTAACTTGTAATAATTTATTAAAAATTATTTCGACAAGTTAGAATAATTATTTCAATAATAATTATCAACTCTAGTTATATAATATATATATATATATATATATATATATATATTATAACTTACCACGATTAACTATTCAATCGATCGAGCGAACATAAAAATAATAAAAAATATTATTATTTAAAACAATATTCAAGACTTGATTGAACTGACCTTCATGATACGTTATCGCATGTTCATTCTTTGTATTTATTTACATAAATGCCTTAATACGTGAACATTCGTATTTACTGATTGTGTAAACTGATTAACTAACGGGTTTTCAAAACGCTACAAATGGGATTATACATCAAGACTTGACAGGTATCATTTGGGTAACGTTTGTTACTCAACTGATTATGTGGATCCTTATGCATGTTGTCTTATGTTTTAGGGGCAATTGCATATTTCCCCCTACAAACCTTAAAAATTGCATATAAACCCAACTTAAAAAATCAATTGCATATATCCCCCTCCTTATTGAACAATATTGCAAATTTACCCGTCTTTATTTATTTTATTAAAATTATATTATAGAGTGACCATTTTACCCTCATTTACTCAAATCTTATAAATTGCATGTATACCCTTTCTGTTTGAACCATATAAATTGCATATATACCTGTTTATCTTTTTTGATATTTTAGTAATTCTTTTGTTTGTTTTTTTCATTATTCTTTTTTAATGTACAGTTTACCTTTGTTTACCCTTACTTTTCTGATATACGATTTTGTTTCTAACCTCTTCAATTCCATAACACTTGATTCAAGTATTGATGATTGAGTCATATTCTCCATAACACATGATTCAAGTATTGATGATTGAATCATATTCTCCGATGTTGGTGTTTTCATAACATCTACACAATTATCTCCCATTCGTAAACAGTATGTCTACATTAATCAAAATAAAAAAGTTTAATGTTCAAAATCCAACATCTCATGCCCAAAATGCTACTGTGTTAAACTAATCAATCTATTAGATTATAAAAATAGCATGCAATCGATATTTACTCATATAAATTAAAACAAAAGCTCTTTGTTGCTCTTTGTTTAATATTAAAAGTAAAATAATATTTTGGCACAGTAACATACATTCAGTTTGACACAACATGCATTCATCCCGTAGATTTGTTTAATAATAAAATAATTTTTCTTTAGTAATCGTTTGCTAGCTTCTGCAATCCCAAAATGATTGTATGAGAATCAATATTTGTTTCCAAAACAATCGTCGAATGGATAATAAATCGAGAAGGATTCGAAATCCAAAATAAAATGAGACAAACCTATCAAGTTATAGAGGGCTGAAAATCCAAAATCTAATGGACAAATCGAATGGAGAAGAAGTACTCAAGCTCAAAGGGAGAAAGTCGCAGCAAAGCAAAAGTCCATGAACAATTTGGTTATTTCCATGTACTTTTAGGGGTATTTTTGTCATTAGATGAACATTGGGTAAATATGCAATTAATTTTATAGGTTGGGTAAATATGCACTTAAGGCTCAAAATAGGGGGATATATGCAATTTTCCCTATGTTTTATTAGGACTCTACTTGCTAGTTGCCACTCGGCATATCATCATTACCGCTGAATCAAGTGAGTTTCACGACCCCTTTTCTTTACAACTGTTTTACACTTATGGGGGAGAAATCATGAACTGATAAACTGTTTTAACTTAATGTTATGGTCTACTGTTATCCGTATGACTATCTGTTCTCTTACTGATTGCCCAACTGGTACATTATCGTTATAAACGTTAGTACAACTGAATCCCACCAATAGTTGATTTCAATTAGTTCTGCTCGAAACGATAACTAGTGAATAAAATCTATTTGGGTTAACAACCCTGCCCCGTTTGGTAGCTCCAATCCTGACTTCGTATATTATCAAGGTGTACACGTCAGTTATTCTAGCCTGTTCGGTATCTCTCGGGCGAGGATACCATGGGTGGGTAAACCGTTAGTATTTGAAATCAAGGTTCAGGTGAGATCATACAACTACGACAGTGAGCCAACGTAACATTTAAGTCCTCTGAAAACTGTTTTACAATCTTACTATCGAGTCCTAAACCTATGAACCTCACAAACTTTATGTTGACCTTTTAAACTCATGATTTCTTAGGTAACTAAGCTGATCATGGAAGCCGTGCAAATGGGACTTCGCCTTTATATTCGGACATGCTTCGTTGGAGTCCTAGTCCCTATCTATTAATGATATTATGTTTTTAATTAACATTTGAATTTAGTAGTAGTTGTTCTGTATATCTATGACTATGATTCCATCTCGCTCACACCCAATCATTTGTCCAGGGTGTGACAGATTGGTATCAGAGCCGTAGTTATAGCGAACCAGGTTAAACACTTTAACTAAAACCCAACTTGTACTATGACCGGCTCCGAAGCTTCCATTTGCACGCAAGACCACTTCCTTACTCATTGATTATGTTAACTTATGCTTTGTATATACATGAGTTATTAATTCTGTTATGCATTTATATCTTTGTTTTAAATGCTATTATCATGGTACTAACTTTGTTCTCTGATGGAATATTATCGCAGAGATGACTTCCTCCGCCGACGAGGTTATCTGCATTTCTGATTCTAGCATAGACGATCTAGTGGTGCCGGAGTACTCTCCATCACCAGAAGACTATGTGTCATCCAGCCCTGAGGCTGGGATACCTACAGTTGGTAATGTCCGACTATCGACCATACCATCAAGCTTCCTGAGGCCCCTACGACCAAGGGTCTCAGATGACTCATCTGACCACCCCTCGCCCACCGTTATTGCTAGCGGTGCGACTGTAGCTGCTACACGCACCATGGACCCCTTCGCTCACAGGGAGCATTCTATACACACCTACCGACCCTTTCGAGTTGCCGGTAGGTGGGGGTTCACCCCCGGGAGGGGAGCTGGCCCTTCCCGGCGCAGGGCAGCTGAGGGCCCTGTAGACGAGCCTGTGCCC
The DNA here is from genome assembly GCA_039602395.1 of Deinandra increscens subsp. villosa. Taxonomy (NCBI): domain Eukaryota; kingdom Viridiplantae; phylum Streptophyta; class Magnoliopsida; order Asterales; family Asteraceae; genus Deinandra; species Deinandra increscens. The sequence continues at coordinate 41,011,067 of JBCNJP010000009.1, forward strand.
AAGCGGCACTGCGCGTCTGATCACCCTCACCTTGCCTGGATCCCGGGGCAGCTAGCCTCGTGGAGGACCTTTGAGGGAGTGCCTAGCCTGTACGGGCCAGGTGACTCCCCTGTTGGGATGGCGCCTCCGGCCACCCTAGGGCATGAAACTCCATCCTCACAGGAGAGCCTATAGCAGATACTGTTCCGCTGCTCGTGGCACATGTTCGTAGCCACGATCGGAGTCTCGTCGTCCTGAACGACGATATCTTTAGGCTGCCCACGCGGGCTGAATTCACTGTGTTAGTGGCCCGCGTAGCTGAGTTAGAGCGCATTCAGGTCGCTTCCCAGGGAGCCATGGAGTCCTTGCACGCTCACATGAGCAATGTGTGCATGGTCAAATTTGCTCTGGTGTTGGCCAACGACTCCTTCCAAGCCCAGCTTGCCGTCTTGGAAGAATTCGCGTTGGAAGAATTCACGGGGCGAGTGTTCACGTTCTTGGACCTCACCTCCAGGATCACTACTTCCTTGATCCGCCGCCCCCCCCCCCCCCCCGGACCACCACCACCCCTTTAGATGACTTACCTAGCATCTAGGCTTTTGACCCACCATTTTAGCGATGAAACATATTTATATATTTTGTAGTGATGTATTATGGGACTGCGTGCCCAAGACACTTAAAAACTTCTCTTTTGTTATTGTATGTTTTATCGGATAATATGGTGGAATGTAATGGTAGTATGTTTATGTTTATGACGTGTTGTATATGTTTTCCATGTTTATGATTACTGTTATTTCTGTTATTATCATTTTGTCGTGATTGTTCACTCGCGAACCATACTCCTTGCTACTTCGTGTTTCTTGGTTGTGCTTGCGCGTGTCATATCATGGTACTGTAGATGTATGTCGTGGCTGTTATTCTCGCGCATGTAATAACTTCACTTACATATGATCTAACTTTTCATTTATGTTGCCATTGATAACTTAAAACGAAAACATGTCGCCTAGACGCCGAGCCACCAGAAACACTTCACCTCCTACAGCCATGAGTGCTGCTGATATCGAGGAGATGATTGCTCAACGCGTTGCAGAAACCGTTTCTGCTGCTGCTACCCAACGTCACGCTGACGCTGGAGCACGCGGTAAGAACGAACTAACCAATGTTGAAAACACTAGACTACAATTTCGCAAAATTGTGATCAACATTTTCACTTAACATTGCAAGCCCTCGTGAATGTTCTTACAAGGACTTCATGAATTGCAAACCCACTCACTTCAAGGATTCTGAAGGCGCTGTTGGTCTAATTCGTTGGTTTGAAAAGCTGGATTCAGTCTTTCGTATTAGCAACTGCCCTGAACAGTACATGGTGAAGTATTCCACCTACACGTTTAATGATAGTGCACTGACTTGGTGAAATTCCCATGCTGATGCTATGGGAACTGATTTAGCCTATGAAATGTCATGGGACGAACTCAAACAACTGGTGCGTGATGAGTACTATCCCAAAGAGGAACTGCAGAAACTTGAATCTGAATTCTGGAATCTGTCCATGAATGGAGCCGACATTGCTAGATACACTAAGAGGTTTCGTGAGCTTGCTCACCTCTGTCCTACAATGATCACTCCACCATACAAGAAGATCGAACGTTACATCTGGGGACTTGCACCACACATTCAGGGAAATGTCCTTTCCTCGAACCCTCAGACCTTTCAGGATGCTGTGCGCATGGCACGCAACCTTATTTACCAAGCTAATCGTCAAGGTGTAAACTTTGGCAAGAAGGCGTCTGAGAACAAGCCCTCTGATGTTAGTGCCACTCCATCATCAAGCAAGAAACCTGATAACAAGAGGGAAGCGCCTATTCTGGAAGAATCGCGATGATAAGAACCCAGAGAAAGCCCCATTCAAGGAAATCACACCGGAAAGGGTCTATGCCGCCACTGCTCCTTCATATCCTGTCCGCAAAACCGGTTACACCGGTACTGCTCCTCTGTGCTCCAAATGCAACCTTCACCACATTCTGGATTATGGTAATGTCTACTGTAACATCTGTAATGTTAAGGGACATGTAGCACGCGACTGCCCAAAGCGCACTTGCTATGGTTGCGGGGCTACTGGGCACTACAAGAGTGAATGTCCGAAGATGAAGAATCTAGGTGCTAACTAGGCTAGAGGAAGAGCTTTCGTGATCAATGCCGGAGATGCCCGCCGTGACCCCAACACGGTGACGGGTACCTTTCTACTAAACAACCATTATGCTTCTGATTTATTCGATACTGGTGCCGATAGAAGCTTTGTGTCTACTGATTTTAGTCAATTGCTTGAAATCACTCCTGTTGCCTTAGACACTAAGTTCACAGTAGAATTAGCGAATGGTGATCTGATAGAAACTGAAATTATCTATCCGAACTGCCCGTTAGAACTCTCCGACCATTCTTTCTGTATCGACTTGATGCCTGTTGAGCTAGGTAGTTTTGATGTAGTCATTGGAATGGATTGGTTAGCAAAGAATCATGCGGAAATCGTGTGTCATGAGAAGATGATTAGAGTGCCATTAGCAGATGGTGACACTCTTAACGTGCAAGGCGCGAAGAGTGGAACCAAACTAAATATCATATCGTGTATGAAGGCACGAAAATTTCTCCGCAAAGGATGTCATGCCATTTTAGCTCATGTCACTAAGAAGAAACCGAAGGAGAAGCGTATTGAAGACGTTCCTGTTGTCTGCGAATACCCGGAAGTCTTTCGAGAAGAATTTCCAGGCTTACCTCCAACGCGACAGGTTGAGTTTCACATCGACCTAACACCCGGAGCCGCCCCTGTTGCCAGGTCCCCTTACCGACTGGCACCATCTGAGATGCAAGAGTTATCTAGCCAACTACAGGAGTTCTTAGATAAGGGATTTATTCGTCCAATTCACTACCCATGGGGTGCTCCCGTATTATTTGTGAAGAAGAAAGATGGAACGTTCAGGATGTGTATCGACTACCGAGAGTTGAACAAACTGACTGTGAAGAACCGTTACCCACTTCCCAGGATTGATGACTTATTTGATCAACTTCAAGGATCATGCTTCTATTCTAAGATCAATCTAAGGTCGGGGTACCATCAACTCCGAGTTAGAGATGAAGACGTCTCAAAGACAGCATTTAGAACACGCTATGGTCATTACGAGTTCCTCGTTATGCCATTTGGTTTGACTAACGCACCGGCCGTATTCATGGACTTAATGAATCGCGTGTGTAAACCATACTTGGACAAATTTGTCATCGTGTTCATCGACGATATTCTTATCTGCTCGCGTAATAATAAAGAACATGAAGAACATTTGAGACTCATCTTAGAACTGCTGAAGAAAGAAGAGCTCTACGCGAAGTTTTCCAAATGTGACTTTTGGATTCGCGAAGTACACTTATTGGGTCATGTGATCAAAGACCGAGGTATTCACGTTGATCCGGCTAAGATTGAAGCAATCAAAGATTGGAGTACTCCCACGACCCCAACCGAGATTCGACAATTTTTAGGTCTCGCTGGCTACTATCGCCGATTCATTGAAATTTTTTCCAAGATAGCCCAGCCTCTTACCACACTGACTCAGAAAGATAAGAAGTACATCTGGGATGATAAAACCAAAGCTGCTTTCCAGTTGTTGAAGTAAAAGCTTTGCGACGCCCCAATCCTATCTTACCGGACGGAATCGACGATTTCGTTGTATACTGTGATGCTTCGCACCAAGGCTTGGGTTGCGTACTGATGCAGCGTGAGAAAGTGATCGCTTATGCCTCTCGACAACTGAAGATTCACGAGAAGAATTATACGACTCACGACTTAGAACTTGGAGCCGTTGTCTTTGCCCTCAAGATCTGTAGGCACTACCTCTATGGGACTCGGTGCATCATATTCACCGATCACAAGAGCCTCCAGCACATCTTTAACCAGAAAGAGCTAAACATGAGACAACGACGTTGGTTTGAACTGCTTAACAATTATGAATGTGAGATTCGTTATCACCCGGGCAAGGCTAACGTTGTAGCCAATGCTTTAAGCAGGAAATAACATGCCAAACCGCGTCGTGTTCGAGCATTAAGTATGACTATACGCTTGAATCTCATGTCACAAGTTCGTGACGCTCTTAAGCCTGAGAATCTGGAGAACGAATGCCTACGTGGTATGGAGAAACAACTGCTTGAAAAGCCTGATGGAACCATGAATTTTATGGATAGACTATGGGTACCTAGCATTGGAGGTTTGAGAAAGCTCGTGTTCGATGAAGCCCATAAATCAAGATATTCCATCCATCCAGGATCGGACAAAATGTATCATGGTCTGCGGGATCATTTTTGGTGGCCGAACATGAAGGCCGAGGTAGCTACCTACGTCGGTAAATGCTTGACCTGTTCAAAGGTCGAAGCCGAATACCAGAAACCGTCCGGACTACTGACACATCCGGTCATTCCGCAATGGAAATGGGAAGAATTATCTATGGACTTTGTTACCAAGCTGCCTAAATCTAGACCAGGTTGTGATGCTATCTGGGTAATAGTGGATCGACCGACGAAATCCACTCACTTCCTGCCGATTAAGGAAACCGATAGTATGGAAAGACGGACTAAGATATACATGAAGGAAGTCATCTCTCGTCATGGTGTACCTATATCTATCATATCCGATCGCGATAGCCATTTCACTGCAAACTTCTGGAAGTCCCTCCAGAAAGCGTTGGGTACTCGCCTTGACATGAGTACCGCGTACCATCCCCAAACTGACGGACAAAGCGAACGAACGATCCAGACGCTTGAGGATATGCTACGAGCATGTGTGATCGATTTCGGACCTAATTGGGATGAACATCTCCCACTTGCCGAATTCTCCTATAACAACAGTTATCACACTAGCATCCAAGCCGCTTCGTTCGAAGCACTTTACAGAAGAAAGTGCAGATCTCCGCTTTGCTGGACCGAGATCGGTGACAGTCAACTGACTGGTCCCGAACTAATCTTTGAAACAACGGAGAAAGTGTTTCAGGTCCGTAACCGACTGAAAGCTGCTAGGGATAGACAAAAGAGCTACGCCGATAACCGTCGTAAACCCTTGTCCTTTGAAAAGGGTGATCGCGTCATGTTGAAAGTGTCACCTTGGAAAGGTGTCATCCGGTTCGGAAAATGAGGAAAGCTTAACCCTTGTTACAATGGTCCCTTTGAAATCAGTGAGACAATCAGACCGGTAGCTTACCGCCTACGTCTACTTGCAGAGCTAAGCAGTGTGCATAATGTCTTTCACGTTAGTAATATTAAGAAATGCTTGTGTGATGAAACGCTTGTCGTCCCACTTAATGAAATTCAAGTTGACGAAACGCTCCACTTTTTTGAAGAACCTGTCGAGATACTTGACCGAGAACTCAAGAGACTGAAGCATAGCCGCATTCCCATTGTCAAAGTGCGATGGAACTCTCGACGAGGTCCGGAGTACACTTGGGAACGCGAGGATCAAATGCGTCGGAAGTACTCTCGTCTTTTCGGAAACGTCACAGTCAACCAATGATAAAGAACTGAATTTCGGGATGAAATTCTTCTAGCTGGGGGAGAATGTGACACCTCGTCCGAAAATCCAGGTCAAACCTTCTACTTTGCCTTTTAATTAAGTATTAATTGTGCTTTGTCTGATCTGATTTCTGTTAAACTGTTAAATTACTGTGCCTGACTGTTAATTGATGACATAAACCTAATCCCGCGTTTGTACTGGAAGTGTATACCCGTTAAATACTTAGAAATTTCATGTATAAATCATGGAACTTCAATAATAAGAAAAATAAATATAAAATGTATTTTTATATTTTATCCGGAACTGGTGTCGAACACTTATATAATCGACACGTGAAAATGATAAGCGATCGATTGTCTGAAACTATTCGGTTTTAAACAATATGATCGGTTGAGCTTAAAACTAATAAAGACTGACAAACTGAAAACGTTATCCGTAACCCGTGCGGAAGACTGAAAAGCATAACTGGTTTCTGAAAAACCTTTATAATCAACTTAAACAATTGCTTTTATGAAAGGAAAACATCACAAACTGAAACCGTTGTCAAGACTTAAGCCAAACTCTAACCGAACACCCAATTAGGCCTGACATGGCCCAATAGGCCCAATAAGCCTAAAACAATAAAACCAAGCCCGAAACCTTGATCGATTACTCAACCTTAATATTCCAAAGCATCGTGGAAATCCGAAACCTATCCGACACACAACGGGCCCGGGCCTCGAACCGGCGCCACGTTTGGGCCCGAACGGCCCATAACCGACGGAACGGCCCAATTACATTTTCTTTAAAATGTTCTGGCCCACTATAAAGTCCAAAGCCCAATGGATTTATTTTTATAAATTTAAGCCCATCAACTTTGCATTAAATTTTATAAATTGGATTAACACCTTTTATTTTTATAAAAGTTAGTCACCAACTTATAAAACTTTATACTTCTATTAGTTATAAAGTTATGACCATCATAAATTCTATCCTTTATATATATGTATACAACCTACAATACACAAAACCATTTTTATAAAACATGGCAAATTTTATAAAAGATCAAGTAACCTACACACCCATTCTTTTAAAAATAAGTTAGGAGATTATTATTTTTGAAATGTGGTGGAGAACTTGACCAACAAAGCCAAGCTAGTTACCTACATCCTAGAACTATCATTGCCAAATAGTGTAAGCACACCCAACACTCCCATCACTACCAACCTAACCTACTTCACTCCTACAACACTCAACCTCACTCTCATTCCCTCTTCTTCTCTTTTTCTTCTTTCTGTCGAGCATATCACAGCCACCACCACCTCTTTACCCAGCCTCCACCCTTCTTTCCCTTGTTGTTTTCCGGCCACACAACAGCCCCCCACCACCATCGTAAACTAAGACCTTAAACCGCCACCTTCATTCTTTCCCTTTCCTTCCGTTCTTCTTTCATTTTCCGATCAAGAACAGCCCTCACCATCCACCACCATTACCCTTAACCACCGCCACCACCATGTACCACGAGCATCTCCCTCTTTCTCTTTTACGTGACCCAATAGCCACCGCCTCCTCCCATCCCTCCTTCTTTTCCTTTTCTCGGTGATCAACCACCCACAACACCCTTCATCGAACACAGCCCCTCACCCCTCTCTTGTCTCGTCGTGAACAACAACATCCACGACCGTTGTTGCTGTTGTACGCCACTGCACCTCTCCTGCTGTTGTCGTGAACCACCCCCGCCACCCTTCTCCTCCCTCCTGCGTGTGCGACAGCCCCTGGACCAACAGTCACCACCACCGCCTTCACTGTTGTTGATGTCCCGCCGCTGGGCTGCTCCTGCCGCCGTGGAACACCAATCCACCGCCACCCTTCTTGGTTTTTCTTGTCCCTTCCCATTATGAGTCTCCTAACCGATTATCGTTTACGTTTTATACGATTAAACGTCCCAAATGATCAACCGGGTCTTGAGAACGAACTGTTAGAGCATATTCCTATGCCACGATGATGTGTCTCGTGTATTGTATCTATGTAGTGAGAGCAACTGGCTGCTGGGCGTATCACATGGTCCGCCGGACCAGTTGGTGCTGCGTATCAGTTGATACGCTGGTTGATACGCCGGTCAGTCTAAGTTACCTATAAATAGGTAGCTTGTGTAGACTGATAGAGAACTTCAAGTCATGTTCTACTTTTCTGTGTGTGTGTTTCTGTGTGTGTGCTCTCAAGGTTTCATCAATACAAATCTCATTTGTATTTACTTTTGATCTCGTTTCATCTCATTATCACTTGTTTAGCAATCGATCCGCCACTCCATGGTTTTACAAGTGGTATCAGAGCTATCTGGTTTCATTTGCTGATCATATTCTGTGATTTTGGAGATTTTTAGAGAGAAAAAGTGGGTTTTGAAGCATTTTTCATCAAATTCTTCCAATTCCGGGTGTTTCCAAGGTTAAAAATGATTTTCGAGCATTCCTGGTAGGTTTTCGCATCTGTGTGAAGCAAATTTCAGTTCAATTTGTCGAAATTTGCGAAATCAGTCGAAATCTGCATGAAAAACGACTGATCCGCCGGATGAAAAATCTGGTCCGCCGACTGGTCCGCTAGGCAATCTTCATCAGCTGGTCCGTGGCAGTTATAGCGTATCAGTGTGATCCGCTGGAAAAATTTGGTCCGCCGTATCAATTTTGGTCCGCCGGATCAATCTGATCCGCTAGTACAATTTTGGTCCGCTGGTTATAAATTTGTTCCGCAGGTATAATCTGGTCCGCTGAGATTGATCTGGTCCGCTTTTGGTCCGCAAATACAAATCGGGTCCGCTGAGTTTGTTTTGGTCCGCTGGCAGAAAAGTGTTAATCACTAAAACTGACGTAACTTGAGAACCGTTAAGAGTTACGGAACCCAATACCAGCCAAAACGTTCGTATCGACGAGATCTAGGACGTGTACCAGCCTACGGCTAGTACCGACAAGTTTTGACCCCTTAAATCCGCTTGGAAAGCCTCCGTTTTTGAGTTCGAAGTTTTGAGGTGTTATATTTCAGAAAATATGTCGGATTTTCAAGCATTTTCCGCGATTCAAAATACGATGCAAGCTATCATGAACTATGATAATGAAATAGGAACAAGTCAGAAAGTTCCAAAATTACTCAGATTGGAAGATTATCATAGTTGGGTGAAGCGATTCAATGCATATGTTGGTGCAAATGATGTTGATTTTTGGATATCTTACAATAATCTATATGAGTATCCAACAGGACAAAATGGAAGGCCAGTTTTGCAACAAAGTCTTACTGGTGAGCAAAAGAAGGCATATCAAGAAGAACAAAAAGCTTATGGTGCTTTAACGATGGCATTACCTTCCGACTTATTACATCAGTTTTCTGCGTATACTTCTGCAAAAGAATTGTGGGATGCAATTCAAAAACGATGTGAGGGTAATGATCAATTCAAGAAAAGCAAACAAAAGGTTCTAAGAAAAGAGTTCGACAATTTCAAACATTATCCAGATGAGAATATTTCAAAGCTTATCACTAGGTTTTCACATTTGTTAAGTGAAATGGCTTTGGATGGCATTAAAAAGGAAGAAGCTGATCTGAAAGAAAAGATACTAGAGGCATTACCTGAAAAATGGGAAAATTATGTAATGATGATTACTCATGATAAAGAATTTTCAGAATTGTCATTGATCAATTTAATTGAGCAGATACAAGCAAGAGATATGGAGTTGAGTGTCAACAAATCCATGCCTGCACAAGTACAGAATCCAGCTGCATATCGTGGTGAAAATGATTCTACCATAAATGCTAAAAAGGCAAACATTTACAGTGAAGGTCCTAGTACTGCATTTCTAGCTGGAAAAACTGAGAGTTATGGTGATTCTCCAGGTTGTACTTTTACAAGTCCAAACCGATCATCAAAGTCTACAATTCCTGATAAGGCATCTGAGGATCTAGCTTCATTGTTATCTGCATTTATATCATCGTCAAATGGTTCAATTTTTGGGAAACTTGGAGAAGTTGATTTGGTTGCAAATGACTTAGGTGAGTTAAATGATGATCATTTGAACGAGTTAGATTTACATTGGCAATTTGCTATGATTGTTGAACGAGGTAGGAGATACATGAAGAAGCATGGTAAACAATCTTTTATTCCAGGAGGAAAACTTGGATTGGATAAATCCAAAGTTAAGTGTTTCAAATGTTCACAAGTTGGACATTTTGCTCGTGAATGTAACAATTCAAAAGTTTCTGCATCTTCGTCTTCAACAAACAATTCTAAATCACAAGCTTTGACTTCATACACGGCTGAAGGATATGATTGGGACAGAGATATAGCAATAATTGAAGAGAGACAGAATCAGATAGCATTAACTGCAACTCTCAATGCAGATAGTTCTACAGATTCTATCTACAAGACATCACCTGCCATGGTGTATAATGCTGATCTAAAACAATATGTTAAATTGTATCCTGATGAATCTGCACTTCTTGCCGAAGTTGGTTGTCACGAATTACATGATTCAGATTCAGATACAAGTTCATGTGAAACAGTTGTGGAAGATGGTACCGCAGAAGTGACAAAAGAGTTTCAAGAAAAATATGAATCTTTGTTAGCAGAGAATGGTTTGATCTCTGAAAAACTCAAAGCTGTTAAAGCTGAATTAGAATGTTCACAACAAAGATGTGCTGATTTAGAAAGAGTCAATACAGACCTGGTTCAAAGTGCTGAAAAATGGGAAACTGAAGCAAAGGATGCTATTGGAGATTTTGATAATCTATTCGAGAAATCAACAGCTAGAGTGGAATCTCTTCTGAAATCTAATGTTGAATTTCAAAAGGCTTTTGATGACGTTACTGCTTCTGAAAATGTTCAAAAAGCAGTGATTTCTGAATTACAAGATAGAGTTCTAGAACTTAAAGAAGAACTTTCAAAGCTTCGATATGAAAATGTTCAGATAATATTTTTGGTTATCATGATGTGTTCAAACAGGACAAGTGAAATCTAAAGAGTTTTGTTGATAAAAATCAAATTTTTGAATCAAATCTGGGTAGCAGTTCACTTAATGTTTTTCAAAGGAAGTGTTATGCATGTCGTAAACCAGGGCATCTTGCTGCACAATGTTCTACGAATGCGAGCACTGACGCTTATGTGAACAAAACTGCTAAATATGTGGATTTAAATGGTCATATTTTTGATGAACCACAACCGTCGATGTACAAATCAACTAGTAAGCCGTCTTGGGCAAAGACGCAAGTTGATAATTTTGTGGATTCATTGAAAAATTTTCAATCGCCCAAGATAGGGAAACCACGAGTTGTTTCCATGGCAAACAAAGACCATGTTGAAGACACCGGGCGACCCGAGGCTGTTGACTCGGGCCGATCCCAAAATCACTAATGTTTTATCTGGTGTCTGCAGGTTTCTTCAAGAATATCTGTCATGCGTGTGTTGCTGATAGTGAAGAACTTGCTTAATTTAGTGTTTCAATGATATATCATTTTCAAAAGTTTTTCAACCGATTTTTCCAAAACTAAAACTGCAACGTGTCAGTGTTGGTCGATCAATTTTCTTTCTTGATTCATATGTTTCCATTTTGTAGTTGTACATATTTTTAGGGGGAGAAAATTGAAAATTCAAAAAATAGTGTTTGTTTGAATTTTAGGGGGAGAAATTGAAAAAATATAAAAAAAATGGAAAATTGAGAAATTGATCCGACAAAAGCGAGAAATGATGGTACATCAGCATATATGTTATCTGCCATGGATAGATTAAGTCTAAAGGCTGTAGGTACTTGCATAATCTGTGAATGTGCATGACTAATCTGATATCTGCAAGTAAGATATAAACATAAAGCTAGCCTGATGATCTTTGGTTATTTGCTTCTTGATGAATGCTGTGTGATGATTCCAAAAATAGAATAAAGAGATATCCTGATGAATGCATGTTTTCATTTTGCAAAAATTTCAACTTGTTTGATTTTCTTTATTTTGTCAAACGATCGGCCTTTCTCTGCGTATCGAAAGATCGACCTGATTGGTGTTCGTTTGACGTTCTGCTTTATTTTCTTTGGTGTTTCGTATAATCCATCGGACTTTCTCTGCGTGTACGGGAGTACCGACCTGATTGTTGTTGGATTATACAATTTCTGCTTTATTTTTATATTTCTTATTTTCCTAAACATTCGGACTTTCTCTGCGTGCTCACAAGCCGACCTGATTGTTGTTTGTTTAGGGTTCTGCTTTATTTTTGCATGACTCATCAAGGATGTTTAAATCTCTAAGAAAGTTGGTTTTATATGATAAATATGATGATTTGCCAGTATTTCTGATAGAGTGGAGGCCGAGTTATCAGTGCATGATAAAATTACCTTAAGCATATCTGAAAACGATAGAAAATGATTGGTGCATGCTGAAATAAACATAAATGTTGTATTTGCAATTATCTTGGCTTGCATGCTGATTAGGACCGAAATTGAAATGTGCTAGATGCGTTATGTCTGATATGATCTCGTGTCGTGATCTTTCTCGCAAAATACCAAAAATAGAGTGTAATTTTGTATTGCATTTATATTTCCATTTTAGTAAAAATCAAAAAGATTTTTGGTGTGTTTTAGCATAACTTTGAAAAATCAAAAAGATTTTAGGTGTGTTTTGATCTAAAGTTTCTAAAAGTCAAAAAGATTTTATTTCTTAGTTGTTTTCGATTGATCAACACTTGATACAAAATCAAAATTTCAAAATCAATTTCTTGGATTCTCAAAGAGAAGTTTTGCACCAAGATTAAATTAATTTTGAAAATTCAAAGAAAATTCTGCGCTTTTGTCTTCTAAAGTCGCAGGTTCTGTGTGTTAAGACTCGACCATGGTGTAAAGAGGGAGTTTGTTATATCATTCTCAAGTGGATCTTGATGATCAAAGATGTTTCAAGTAGAGATCCAGCCATGCAAGCTCTGTTTCTGACAAGATTTCAAGTTGAAGATCTGATGCAGCAATGTTGAAGATTGAAGACTAGAGATTTTGTTAGACTAGATACACTACACGTTAAGGGGGAGTTTGTTAGAGCATATTCCTATGCCACGATGATGTGTCTCGTGTATTGTATCTATGTAGTGAGAGCAACTGGCTGCTGGGCGTATCACATGGTCCGCCGGACCAGTTGGTGCTGCGTATCAGTTGATACGCTGGTTGATACGCCGGTCAGTCTAAGTTACCTATAAATAGGTAGCTTGTGTAGACTGATAGAGAACTTCAAGTCATATTCTACTTTTCTGTGTGTGTGTTTCTGTGTGTGTGCTCTCAAGGTTTCATCAATACAAATCTCATTTGTATTTACTTTTGATCTCGTTTCATCTCATTATCACTTGTTTAGCAATCGATCCGCCGCTCCATGGTTTTACACGAACTGTTTTAGCGTGAAGTTTTTCCAACGATCAAAACAACTAAACTATTTTTCCTTAAACCTTAGGGTTGTAAGGTTTGAAAAATGTGGGTTTATGTGGTTATTTGATGATGAAAACCTATAAAAACTAAGTTATATAACTTGTTAATTAACATGATCACATGTTGATTTTATATTTTGCATGGTTTGATGGATTAAAAACATTGTTGTTAGCATGTTATGGTTCACTAGAATTGTTATAATCATGTTTATGTTATGACATAAAATGATAGAATTATTAGTTGTGACTTATATTGTTAATCATCAAAATCATGGGTTAATATGTTGCTAGTGACTATTATCATGGACTAAATATAGTGTTTAGTGACACTTATGGACTTAGTTGGACAATAGGAAGTGTTACTAAAATTTTGGACATAAAATGATAACTTAGTAACATTTAAATGAATTTTTATGGTTAAATAGCAACTTAGTAATTTTATAAAAATTACTTGATAAATTAAACCATAAGAGTTAAGCCATAGAAATTGTTATATAAAATGGCACATTTTATAAAAATATAATCTCTAAAATACAAGATTTAAAATCCTTGTTTAGAATTTATAAAAGAAATAAAATCGATAAAATATATACAGATATATTTTATATTCAAAAATGATAAAATATCATATTTTTGAACTATTAATAAAAACTATAAAACCTTGGATTTATACAAAATTTGAAATATTTTATGTTGGTATAAATTCTATAAAAAGTTTTTAGATTTAAAACCCTAGCTTTATTTAATAAATAAAGTTATTTAAAAATGATTTTATAAAAATAAAATCAAAAGACTTATAGATATTATGAAAAACATATTTTAAACATTTTTTATTATTTAAAAGAATCAAAATAATCAAAACGTTTTAACCGGATCAAATGTTTATTTATAAACGTTTGAAATTGAAACGAAATCTTTAGACGATTTAAAAACGTTTTACGACGTAACAAATCGTAAATAATTATTTTCAACAAATAATTATCCTTATGAATTTTAGAAACCCTAATTTGAGTTAAAATCATTTTGGTTTATGAATATAATTATTTTAATGATAATTATATTTATATTAACTCAAAACCCTAATTTTCATAACATGAGTTTAAATATTAAAATAACCTTTAATATTTACCTACTTATGTTAAATCATTTAACTTGTAATAATTTAATAAAAATTATTTCGACAAGTTATAAATAATTATTTCAATAATAATTATCAACTCTAGTTATATATATATTATAACTTACCACGATTAACTATTCAATCGATCGAGCGAACACAAAAATAAAAATAAATATTGTTATTTAAAACAATATTCAAGACTTGATTGAACTGACCTTCATGATACGTTATTGCATGTTCATTCTTTGTATTTATTTACATAAATGTCTTAATACGTGAACATTCGTATTTACTGATTTTGTAAACTGATTAACTAACGGGTTTTCAAAACGCTACAAACGGGATTATACATCAAGACTTGACCGGTATCATTTGGGTAACATTTGTTACTCAAATGATTATGTGGACCATTATGCATGTTGTCTTACGTTTTATTAGGACTTTACTTGCTAGTTGTTACTCGGCAATTCATCATTACCGCTGAATCAAGTGAGTTTCACGACTCCTTTTCTTTACAACTGTTTTACACTTATGGGGGAGAAATCATGAACTGATAAACTGTTTTAACTTAATGTTATGGTGTACTGTTAGCCGTATGACTATCTGTTCTCTTACTGATTGCCCAACTGGTACATTATCGTTATAAACGTTAGTACAACTGAATTTCCCCATTAGTTGATTTCAATTAGTTATGCTCGAAACGATAACTAGTGAATAGATCTATTTGGGTTGACAACCCTGCCCAGTTTGGTAGCTCCAATCCTGACTTCGTATATTGACAAGGGGTACACGTCAGTTATTCTAGCATGTTCGGTATCTCTCGGGCGAGGATACCATGGGTGGGTAAACCGTTAGTATTTGTTGGAACAAAAATCTTGGTGACTGACGCCATCAAATCTGTTTACCGAAGCATTCGACTGAAGAATCCATGTGAATCGATTTAGAGACTGAGTTGTGATGCTCGAGGCTTGCGAGATTGGACCGAAGACCGTTTTCCGGAAAAGTCAACCGTTCGGGTCAACGGTCAACGTAAAAGTCAACGGAAGATCGGTCGAGCGAGTCAAGCTTCGGATTAATTTAATCAAGCTTTGATTTAATTAATATTTATGTTTATCTCATTTACTTGTAATTTCGTTTATTCAGTTATGTATTTCTGTTGTTAGTCACCCTCACTATATATAGTGAGGGTGCCCATTACAAGTAAAGGAGTCTCCGAATGTGGAGATGATGATTTTTCTTGTAGAGTGTGAGATTTCCATTCTAGAGAGAGAGTGAGTCATGGATTCTAGAGAGAGAAAGTGTTCTTCATGATTTCTTGTAACTAATCATTCGGTTATATGAAATCATTCGACTTGTTCATCATCTTTCTTGTTTATGATTCTATGATTCATCATCATCATCTTCTTCATTTGTTTTTATGAGTTTTTCTCATCCGAACCTTGTTCTTGCTCAAGATCGAGATTCTCGTAGTGAAAATCGGTCCTAACAAATGGTATCAGAGCGGGTACCGATCAGATTCATCTCACCGTGAATCTGGTCACTCGAATCTGTGATTTTGAGCTTGAATAGTGAAGATGAGAAAACTTATTTTTTAGAGACTTTTTTCTATTTTTTCTTCATTTCTGGATGGATTCTGATGATATGGATGATGGATTCGTGTTCTGGAGTTCATTTAGATGTGATTCTATCTTCTACTTGTTCAGATCTGTGAGAAAATTGAAGATCCGAGCTCATTTTTTCGTAACTTTGGGGTTTTTCCCGTATTTGGGGTTTTTGAAGATTTTGGAGCTTGATTCTTCGTTTTCTGGGCATTTCTTCATGGATTTGGATGATATGAGGTATGATTCTCAGTGGAAAACGCATTCCGGATCCATTGGAAGCATCCGTTTCGTCTGATTCTCAACGGTTTGAGCGGATCTGGAAAAACACACACTGACGGTGTAAGTGTGTGTTCTTCGTGTTCTTGAAGATTTGCAGAAATTTGAAGACTGTTTTGATCCGATTAGCTGCTGTTTATGGGTTGTTGGTGGCCACAATAGTCTCGTGAATGGTTTAGCTTCATATCTCGTGCATCATTACGGGTTTTCCTTACGTTTTTGGGCAGATTCGAGTTCATCAAGTAAGTTCTTCATGTTCATCTTATTTTCCAGATTTCTCCAACTGTGTTTGAAGGTTTGAAGATTGCCTTTAGCGGACTTGTTCGAGCTTAGCGGACTTGTTTCGTTAGCGAACTTGTTTTCTGGGTTTTCGTTCGAGTTCGTTTCAGAAGATTCTGTTCGTCCAGGTTGATAGAGGATGATCATACGAGTCTGTGGGTACAAGAATCATAGAAAACGGATCAGTATTATGGGAGTTATGGGCTTCTCACGGTTTTCCGGCGAGGCACGTTTTTCCGGGAGCTTAATTCCGACCAGACTAGGGTTTCGGTGGTTTATTAAGATGACGATGACGTGGCGGAGTATGGTTGGTCAACTGGGAATGCCTTTCTCTCACATCGATCGGTCAAACCTATGCACCCCAATTTGTTTTCGGATTCTTATTGGAGAGAAGTATGCGCGTGGACCCACCAGCCTCAAATGATCCGTTGATTATATGTGGGCTGTCGAGATTTGATTGGTGGATTGCATTCTCGTGGGACCACAGCTAATTGAAGAGAGCCGTTAGGCAGCTCTTGTTGCCGGATTATGATTGGGCCAGCAAAACGCGTGGACCCCGCCAGCTGTATAGAATTCATTAAAGGCTCCACGCAGGTGTGATCTGATTGGTGGTCTTGCCCCTCACGCGGATCAGCATCTGGTCCGTCCATTTCTTTTAATCTGGGCCGTAGGATCTGGTTTTATCTTCAATTCTGATTGGTCCATGCCAATTCACACGGATTTTGGTCTTCTTGGAGGGATTTTTCTCAACTAATTAAATTTTCAGCATTATTCGTCTATCACGGGGTTTTTCTTGTCGGTTTTTAACAAGATTAACGAGATGACGCCCGAACGGAATTGCGGAAATTTTTTATTAGCCGTGGATTTATTTCATTTTATTGGGGTTCTCATTTATTGACGTCGCGCGTAACGTTTGCTATCGATCACTGACGGGTTAGCTTTATTATCCGGTTAATTACTCAGCTTTCTCGTTATATCTCACGGTTTTATTTTTAGTGGATGCAGCGCTGTCGTCAACTAACCGGATTAACTGGAATCTCAGTTAAATATTGGAATTTATCCGGTTAAATCTCTCGGATGACCATTTCTTGAAGAAATTTATCAGTTTACTTTACTTTTCGCATCCAACCTCAGTCACACAAATTATTCACAACTGTCAGCATCCGGCTTCTGGTTTTTCGCAAGATTGTCCGATTTCAAGATTATTTATCTGGTTTCTCTAGGCAACCGATCGCGACGGTTCGACTCTCCGCATCTGTTTTTACGCTTCCGACTTGATGTTTTTGGGGAGATTTAGAGAAATAAGAGGAATTATTATGGATTTGGATATCGGGTCGATTATTCGGAGTTGGAGCATTTTCAGTGTTTGATTGGTTTATCTGATTCAGTTTGTTGCGGTTTGGACTCCGAGATGTAGCATTTTCTCAGTATTGTACCCGACCGTGTGAACCGAGTGAGCGGAACACTTGGATCTCGAACTGGAGCAACGAGAACAGAAGAAGCTTATTCAGAGGGGGAATCTCTACGACAGATTGTCTCCGGTTTATCAGTTTCTCATTGAAGATGTACGGCAGAGCGATTCTTCAGCAGTTGAACAGATTTGAAAGCATCAGTCAAGGGGGAAATTGTTGGAACTTAAAATCTATGTGACTGACGCCATCAAATCTGTTTACCGAAGCATTCGACTGAAGAATCCATGTGAATCGATTTAGAGACTGAGTTGTGATGCTCGAGGCTTGCGAGATTGGACCGAAGACCGTTTTCCGGAAAAGTCAACCGTTCGGGTCAACGGTCAACGTAAAAGTCAACGGAAGATCGGTTCGAGCGAGTCAAGCTTCGGATTAGTTTAATCAGCTCTGATTTAATTTACAATTTATGTTTATTTACTTTACTTGTAATTTCGTTTATTCAGTTATGTTTTTCTGTCGTTAGTCACCCTCACTATATATAGTGAGGGTGCCCATTACAAGTAAAGGAGTCTCCGAATGTGGAGATGATGATTTTTCTTGTAGAGTGTGAGATTTCCATTCTAGAGAGAGAGTGAGTCATGGATTCTAGAGAGAGAGAGTGTGTTTTCATGATTCATTGATTGTAATCTTTCGATTAATGAATTCATTCGATTGTTCATCATCTTTCTTGTTTATGATTATCTATGATTCATCATCATCATCTTTTTCATTTGTTTTTATGAGTTTTTCTCATCCGAACCTTGTTCTTGCTCAAGATCGAGATTCTTGTAGTGAAAATCGGTCCTAACAAATGGTATCAGAGCGAACTTCTTGTATGTTTACAATACAGGGTCCTAACGAAAGCGATGACCTTGTGACCACGCGATACCATCATCACAATCATCATTTATCCGTGACACATCTGCTTTGCGAAAGCAATGACCTTGTGTTCACGCGATCCATCAAAATATCCATTCATGAAATCAGCTACTTAACACTAAAGAAATAGGGGGAAATTGTTGGAACTTAAAATCTATGTGACTGACGCCATCAAATCTGTTTACCGAAGCATTCGACTGAAGAATCCATGTGAATTGCTCCAGAGACGCGGGTTGTGATGCTCGAGGCTTGCAGTTTGGACCGAAGACCGTTTTCTGGAAAAGTCAACCGTTCGGGTCAACGGTCAACGTAAAAGTCAACGGAAGATCGGTTCGAGCAAGTCAAGCTTCGGATTAATTTAATCAGCTTTGATTTAATTATCAATTTATGTTTATTTGCTTTACTTGTAATTTCGTTCATTTGTCGTGTTTTTCTGTTGTCAGTCACCCTCACTATATATAGTGAGGGTGCCCATTACAAGTAAAGGAGTCTCCGAATGTGGAGATGATGATTTTTCTTGTAGAGTGTGAGATTTCCATTCTAGAGAGAGAGTGAGTCATGGATTCTAGAGAGAGAAAGTGTTCTTCATGATTTCTTGTAACTAATCATTCGGTTATATGAAATCATTCGACTTGTTCATCATCTTTCTTGTTTATGATTCTATGATTCATCATCATCATCTTCTTCATTTGTTTTTATGAGTTTTTCTCATCCGAACCTTGTTCTTACAATCACCGATGGTAAGGTGACGTCTGTTCAGAAAAAGCCTACTGCTTCTGTTCCAATCGCAACATCTCCTGCTGCACAAGCTGTTCCTCAACCAACATTTCTCAAGCAAAAAGGATCATCTGCTCTTACAGCTTCCAATGAAGCTGGCTCTTCATCTGTGACTCTTGTGAAGACTGGAAATCCAAAGAACAAAAGACCTCAGAATGATCCAGTTATCACAATTCCACATGAAAATGAAGATCAGTATCAGACGGTTGAGCAAAGTGAGCTTAATTTAAGCATTTCTGAAAATGAGTCTACACCAAAGAAAAAGAAACAGACCAGAAGACGGAAGAAGAAGCCCGTTGCTGAAAAAGAGAAGGGTGAAAGTGTCACTTCAAGTGAGCCTCAACAGTTGGCTCCTCAATCTGTTGAACAAACTGCTGCAATTTTAGCTAGTGGTACTGTCGAGAATGTAGGGTGTTCTGTCTGTGGAAACCCGCATCAACCCGCTCTGATACCATTTGTTAGGACCGATTTTCACTACAAGAATCTCGATCTTGAGCAAGAACATTGTTCGGATGAGAAAAACTCAAAAAGACAAATGTAAAAGATGATGATGATGAATCATAGAATCATAACATAGAAAGATGATGAACTAGATCGAATGATTTCATTAATCGAATGATTACAATCAAGAAATCATGAAGAACACACAATCTCTCTCTAGAAAATCCATGACTCACTCTCTCCCTAGAATGGAAATCTCACACTCTACAAGAAATTCATCATCTCCACATTCGGAGACTCCTTTACTTGTAATGGGCACCCTCACTATATATAGTGAGGGTGACTGACAACAGAAAAACATGACGAATGAACGAAATTACAAGTAAAGTAAATAACATAAATATAAATTAAATCAAAGTTATCCGAAGCTTGACTCGCTCGAACCGATCTTCCGTTGACTTTTACGTTGACCGTTGACCCGAACGGTTGACTTTTCCAGAAAACGGTCTTCGGTCCAATCTTCAAGCCTCGAGCATCACAACTCAGTCTCTAAATCGATTCACATGGATTCTTCA
>JBCNJP010000009.1:41031894-41131577 GCA_039602395.1 Deinandra increscens subsp. villosa
GTACGCTAACACTTAGTCAAAACATCATACATAGACATAATCAATGATAACAAAGTACATGTTCAAAGTTAAGTACAAACCAAAGTCAAATTACAATTAATCACCAAAAAGATAAATAGTTTGTGTTGCCAACATAAATAAGTTCTAACAGTATTTGAAATCAAGGTTCAGGTGAGATCATACAACTACGACAGTAAGCCAACGTAACATTTAAGTCCTCTGAAAACTGTTTTACAATCTTACTATCGAGTCCTAAACCTGTGAACCTCACCAACTTTATGTTGACCTTTTCAACCCATGATTTCTCAGGTAACTAAGCTGATCATGGAAGCCGTGCAAATGGGACTTCGCCTTTATATTCGGACCTGCTTCGTTGGAGTCCTAGTCCCTATCTATCCTAAATAACTACTTTATGTTTTTAATAAATGAAACTTGACTTTTAAAGTTCAAATGTAAGACAATATCGTTTACCACTTGTCCGCTGTAACAATTAATGATATTATGTTTTTAATTAACGTTTGAATTTAGTAGTAGTTGTTCTGTATATCTGTGACTATGATTCCATCTCGCTCACACCCAATCATTTGTCCGGGGTGTGACAATGAACCATGTCAAACTATTGCTTGTTTGTTTGTTACTTTGCTTAGGTATGGTTAATTTGGGACTTAGTATGGTTAATTTGGGCCTTAGTGTTAGGCCATAAAGACATATATTGCACCAATACAGCTGTAGAGGTAGATCAAGGTGTCTCATACCCATTTGTTGGATCCATAGGGTCAGGTGATGTGTCAGGACCGATTTCACATCAAGAATCCCGATCTTGAGCAAGAACGGGGTTCAGATTCGAAAACCCGAAAGAGACGATGATGGAGATGAATCTAGGATAATCATAAACAAGAGAAAGATTATGAATAAGTCGAATGATTTCATTGAACCGAATGATTAGTTACAAGAAATCATGATAACACACTCTTACTAGAAATTCATGACTCACTCTACAAGAAAATCATCATCTCCACATTTGGAGACTCCTTTTTTTTTTGTAATGGGCACCCTCACTATATATATATAGCAAGGTTGTAGAAATCGCTTAGCGGTAGCTCGACGGTCGACTGGTGTTAAGCGATTAATCGTGATTAATCAGCGATTAATCGGAGACCCTAAATTATTACAAATATATATAAATATATAGAGGATCATTGGACAAAGTCTTAAATATTGGAAAATATAGAAACTATTTTAGTTCTCAAAATAAAAAAATCTCAAATGAACCTAACACTATGTATACAAACATTTACATATTCCAACATGTCAATATCTTAGTATAGTTAATAAGTAAATAAGTAAATAACCTTAAAAATTAATAAACTATTACTTTTATAAACGTTTAAGTAAAAAAATACAATAATTAAGTCGAATACGTTTAATAATCCCAAAAAACAAATACATTTAAGTCAAAAACTACAATATTAAAGTCAAAAAGTACAATTTTTTAAGTTTTTCATTTTTTTAATTACTAAAGTTTGCTAACCGTCAAGGCCGCCAAGACCGCCAAGGACCGATGTTGACTGTCATTGACCAGCTGACCGTTAAACCATTAATCGTAGACGGTGAGGTACCGCTAAGCGATTAATCGCTGATTAATCACCGATTAATCACGATTTCTGCAACATTGATATATAGTGAGGGTGACTAACTACATAAACATAAATGAATGAACAAAATTACAAGTAAAGCAAATAACATGAAATATTAATTAAATCAAAATTGATTTATTTAATCCGAAGCTTAACTCGCTCGAACCGATCTTCCATTGACTTTTACGTTGACCGTTGACCCGAACGGTTGACTTTTCCAGAAAACGGTCTTCGGTCCAAACTCGCAAGCCTAGAGCATCACAACCCGCGTCTCTAAATCAATTCACATGGATTCTTCAGTCGAATGCTTCGGTAAACAGATTTGATGGCGTCAGTCATAAAAAATTTAGTTCCAACATATTCCCCCTTGACTGATGCTTTCAAATCTGTTCAACTGCTGAAGAACCACTTTGTCGAACATCTTCAATGAAAAACTGATAAACTGGAGACAATCTGATGTAGAAATTCCCCCTCTGAATAAGCTTCTTCTGTTCTTGTTTCTCTAGTTGAGATCCAAGTGTTCCGCTCACTCAGTTCACACGGTCGGGTACAATACTGAGAAAATGCTGAACATCGGAGTCAAAACTGCAACAAACCGAATCTGATAAACCAGTCAATCATCGAACATGCTCCAACTTCGGATAACCGACTCGATAATCCAGTTCCATAATAATTCGTCCTATTTCTCTAAATCTCTCCAAAAACATCCAGTCAGAAGCGTAAAATCAGCGGAGAGTCGAACCTTCGCGGTCGGTTGCCTAGAGAAACCAGATAAACAATCTTGAAATCGGAAAATCTTGCGAAAAACTGGAAGCCGGATGCTGACAGTTGTGAATAATCCGCGCGACTGAGGTTGGATGCGAAAATAAAAATAAATGTCAAATCTGTGAAAATTTGAGATCCCAAGCTTAAAATAATCATAACCAGAGTCTTCGTAATTTTGCGCGAAGAAAAATGAGCTCGGAATAATATTCCGTGAAGATTTCTGAGAAATATCGGTGAAAACGGCTCAATCTGAAAAATTCCGTCAATTGTCGACAAGAAACGGCTTCTGAAGAGATTAAACGGATAATTCCAATAATTAACTGAGATTCCAGTTAATCCGGTTAGTTGACATCCGCGCTGCATTAGCTAAAAATAAAACCGTTAGACATAACAAGAAAGCTTCATGATTAACCGGATAATAAAGCTAGCCCATCAGTGGTCGATAGCGAACGTGCGCGTGACGTCAATAAATGAGATCCCCAATAAATAAAATGGAATAAAATGAGCTCGGAATAATATTCCGTGAAGATTTCTGAGAAATATCGGTGAAAACGACTCAATCTGAAAAATTCCGTCAATTTTCGATAAGAAACGGCTTCTGAAGAGATTAAACGGATAATTCCAATAATTAACTGAGATTCCAGTTAATCCGGTTAGTTGACATCCGCGCTGCATTAGCTAAAAATAAAACCGTTAGACATAACAAGAAAGCTTCATGATTAACCGGATAATAAAGCTAGCCCGTCAGTGGTCGATAGCGAACGTGCGCGTGACGTCAATAAATGAGAACCCCAATAAATAAAATGGAATAAATCCACGACCACGAAAAATTTTCGCAATTCCGTTTGGGCGTTATCTCCGTTAATCTTGTAAAAGACTGATAGAAAAAACCCCGCATTTATCGAAAAATGCTGAAAATTAATTATTCTTGAAAAATCCCATCAAAGAACCACAATCCGTATCTTACATTTCCAGCCAATCAGAATTGAGTTTAAAAGTCCATCTACGGTTGAAAACGGCCTTGATGGTGATTCTAGTGAAGGGCGGCTGACCAATCAGCAAGAAACACAAAAATGATCGAAGGGTCCAGATTATAGGGGATCCAACGGTGGTGAGGGCCTGATCCGTGTGAGGAGCCTCTGCACCAATCAGATGCTGACATCGCAGGAGGCTTTAACAGCTCTTTTGGTCTGCTGGGCCCACGCGGTAACCTTTTCCACCAATGAAAGTCCGCCAGCCTTATACCATTCAACGTATTCTTTCAAGAGGGAGGGGCCCACGCTGAATATTTCAGCCATCACTAGTCAAGAAAAAGAAAAAACCAACGGTTCGTTTTTCAAGATGGGGCCCACGCGCCACTCCAGTCTCCAATCAGCTTTCGACAACAACCTTAGGGTTAATGTTCCAACCTACAAGAGGAGAGAGAGAGAAAATTCCTTTCTGACCAATGAACACAATCCACGTCACCAGTAATCAAGAAAACGTCTTCTACCTCTGCAAACCCTAATTGATAGGAAAAGACCACCGGAATTTTGCTAACCCGCCGAATAACCGTGAAACCTCCATAACTCGATGAAAACTTGACGAAAACTTACGAAATTTATACCTCCGAACTCGTAGCTTCATGCTCTACATACCTGGACGACCAAAATCCTCTAAAAATGTCTCGAACGAAGACCCACTAAACAAGTTCGCTAAACCCAGAAACAAGTCCGCTAAAGCAAACAAGTTTGCTAATAATCAGTAGAAGTTCGCTAAGGAGAGGAGAAGTTCGCTAAGAACTCAACAAGTTCGCTAAGGCCATCTTCAAAACTTCAAACCACTTGAAAAAATCTAGAAAATGAAAGAACACATACTTGATGATCTTCGAATCTGTCTCGAAAATGAAAGGAGAACTCGAAATGATGCATGAAATGTGATAATAATCCATTGATGATGTTGTTGTGGCCACCAACAACCCATAAACAGCAACATATCAGATCAAAGAGGCCCCCAAAATATGGAAATCTTCAAGAACACGAAGAACACTGTTGGTCCTCACTGATCTTTATCAGTGCAAATAATGATGTTTTTGAGAAGAAAACCAAATAAACAACAAGATATGTGATTTCCAATGACTAAAATGGTTTTCTAGCCTTGAACAATCTCAATATGAACCAAAGGATGGATAAGAAATGATAAACTAGCTACAATATACTGAAATAAGCTCCTAGTCGTCACCAAAACTCACCAAATGAAGATTTCTTGTATTAGGGTTCACAATGATTGAGAAAGTTACAATGGCTGCACATTGGCGGCTGTTATATACTGTCCAGTGAACAGTTTCGCTGGCAGTTTCGCTGGCCAAGCGAAACTGTCACTGAACCAGTCTAATCTAGGTACCGAGCGAAACTATAGTTTCGCTCGGTAGTTTCGCTAGCCTACCAAAAGATAACATAATACAAGAAACTAATCTATTACAACCAAGCTAGACAAAAATGAATTCCTCCCTACATTGATCTTCAATATTCCCCCTAGGGAGGGATTCAGCCACTGGATCTTCACTTATCAGCTTCGGCTTCAGTTTGGTTCGGCTCCTTGTTCAGATCAGGAGTCCCTGATTCCCCCAAAGTAATTGACGTATCAGCAACTGGGACATTGACATCCGATTCCCCCACAAAAGTTGTTTCAGCAGCATCTGGGGTTTCTGACTCTGGTTCCCCCAGATTAATTGGCTTTTCAGCAACGGGAACTTCGGTCTCTGGCTCTGTGATTTGAGTAGAAGATTCTCCAAGACCGCTCAATGATTTATTCATCTGATTTGCCAGATCCCGATCTTCTTCCATTTTATCTTCAGTTGCCCTGACTTTCAGTGCTAAATCTTTTATTTCCCTGACAATTCCCCGGGCCTTGTTGGCAACTCTCATAAATAAGCTTGCCTCTTCTGCGGTTTCGTCTCCAGCCCCGAATCTGATATGATTTTCACACAAAATTTTCAAATCATCATTGCTGAAGGAAAATACTTCCATGGGATCAAATAATCTTATTTCAGCATCATTTCCAATTCGTATAACGGCTTCGCCAGTCAGATTGTCATAGAACCACTTCTGGAAGGTTTGCAGCCTCGACAGTTGCTGATCAGGAATTCGGATTCTGGTCATAGTCTTGGCTGCTTTGAACTTTAGGGTGACCTTCGGTTTCCCGGTAGCTTCATCAATTTCTGTTGTGGACTTTACCCTTTTACCCTTCATGAAACCAAACGACACAAAGTCGTCCTTTGTTGCCTTCTGAAGCATTATTCTAAGATTTGAAGCCCTGACGCTTTTGTCTTCGTCTATGAGGGGGAGCTCTGCCAGCCTTCTCAGATCCCATCTGGGCAAGGTATTGAAATTTTCTCGTTTACGGATATAGGTAATACTCCCCCCTCTTCGCTTGATCATGAAGGCATGAACCGCTTCACTGTATTTCCAGCTGATAATGTGCCTATCAGATTCCTTTCTCTTGGGTTGGGCCATGTTTTGAAACAAAGGGGTCTGATCTTCGAGCTCGGGTTTCTTAAACCATTCTTCTCTCCTGAACTCGAGAACCTCTTCACTAACAGAGCTTATCTTTGCTAGATAAGTAATAGAGTGTTCTTTCCATGAGTAGCTCTCTGGCTCTGTGTGATCTTCAATTTCAGCTTCATCCTCATCTTCATCGATTAAATGAAATTTTGCTTGAACGATCTCAGGCTGTTTATCAGATTCAAAGCTGAAGAGATTCGCGTCGCTTACATCAATGTGGTCAAGATCTTCAATGTTCACTGCACCACTACCACCAGCCTCATTTGCACCCGAACCACTAGCACCCATTCCCCCCGTTCCACTGCCGCCGGCCGCCTCAGTTGTGACCTTTGAAAAATCAGTCATAGAATCGATTTCGGCATCACTCATTATGTTTGGCAGATTTAAGTGCTTCTTGATCCCGTTCAATTCAACCAGCAAAGTCTTGATCAGAGACGACTGTTTTCCAATGATCTCATTCAAACTCAAGATCTGTTTATCCTTTTCTTTTTCTCTCATCTCTGAGTTCACCATCTTTGTTTTTATCATGCCGAGTTCGTTAGCCAAGGAGGCATTAACACCTCGGATGATGTCTTCATCCAATTCAGAACGATGATCAACCTTTCTTTTCTTTGTCGCTCTAGCTTCATCTTCAGTTGGAGCGCTTTGTTTTTGTGTGGACTTCTTTCCTTGTCGAGATAGACTTTCAAGCTCATCTTCTATTTCATCTACAGCTTCTTTCCCCGAACCCCTCACATATTGTTTCTGTTTCCCCTTTACACTCTCACTTACCTTTCCTTGAGTTTTTCTTTTGTTTTCGTCTTCGATCAACTTCTTGATGTATTCATATCTTTCTTCAGAATACATATGTTTCATTAGATAGGTGGTATACCCAGAAAAATCATCTCTTACAGCACAACAATCTGATAGAATCCTTGAGTGCATTGGATTTATAACAAGAGCTGTACTTTGCTTCGGCAACTCAGGTTCTAGATGTTCAATGATCATTTCCAGGAATCTTGGGTACAGGAGCCATCTGGATTTCTTCAAGGCTTGAATGTTGGCAACCATAGCATCAAATATCCTCTGAGGAATATTGGCTTTCTTTCCTTTGCATAACAGCAACATCGCCTCAGCCCAGTTCAAGTTCAAGCCATCCGAACCACCTTTTCTGTCATCAATGCAGGAAATGATGACGTGAGCGATATATCTCCATTCTTTAGACATGTACGACTTTTTAATCTCCTTCTTATTTTTCCACAGATGGCCACCTTCATAACCCATATGTCTTTCAAAACCCTTCAAAACATCCATATCATTCATCTTGGGTGCTTCACCGACATCCTCTTCCAGTTTAAGAGCTTCAGCTATGACTTTCATTGTAATCACGATGTCTTTCTGCATGACCCTTGCATGAATGCATTCAGGAGTAGCTTTAACGTCATATTCAGCAGACAGCCAAAAATCTTTTATGTGCCTTTCGTCTATGATTGTTGAATGTGAGATGGCGTAATGGATGCAGGATTGTTTGAGCCACTTTATGCAGTCTCGGAATCCGGTAGACTTATCGAGGTGATCATTCAACCAGGCAGTGACATTGCTTCGTGGATCGTGTTTAAGATTAGACATTGTCTGCACACGAAACGGAGATTTTGTGAGTTGAAAAGAACTTAAAATGAATTAAATTGAATTTTTGAAAAATTGTTAGTTTCGCTGCGAAATTGTATTTTCGCTAAGAAGACCACAGTGTCGCACACGGCGAAACAGTTAGATTCGCGACATTCATGAAACACATACTAGTGTGTGTTTTTCAGATCTGCCCAAATGGTCGATATTCAGACGAAATAGATGCTTCCAATGGATCCGGAACGCGTTTTCCAGTAAGAATCATGCTTCGTTTCATCCAAATCCATGAAGAATAGCCCAAAAAACACAGAATCAAGCTCAAAAATCTTCAAAACCCCAAAAATGGGAAAACTCAACAGTTACGAAAAACAGCCTCGGATCTTCAAATTTCTCACAGATTTGAACATGTAAAAGATGAAAATGCATCAGAATGAATTCCCAAACATGAATCAAGCATCTATATCATCAGAATCCATCCAAAATGCTCCAAAATATAGAAAAATAGTAGAAAATGTCTCCAAAAATAAGTTTTCTCATCTTCACCCATTCAAGCTCAAAATCAGATTCGAGTGACCAGATTCATGGTGAGATGAATCTGATTGGTACCCGCTCTGATACCATTTGTCAGGACCGATTTTCACGTCAAGAATCTCGATGTTGAGCGAGAATGAGGGTCGGATTCGAAAACCCTAGGAGACGATGATGATGAATCAAAGATATCAAACAAGAAGAAAGATGATGATCAAAGTCGAATGATTTCATTAGTCGAATGATTACAACAACGAAATCATGACAACAACAATCTCTCTCTAGGAATCCATGACTCATTCTCTCTCTAGAATGGAAAGCGCACACCACTCTACAAGAAAATCATCATCTCTACACTCAGAGACTCCTTATTTTGTAATGGGCACCCTCACTATATATATATATATATATATATATAGTGAGGGTGACTAACTACAGAAACATTGATTTAATTAATCCGAAGCTTGACTCGCTCGAACCGATCTTCCGTTGACTTTTACATTGACCGTTGACCGAACGGTTGACTTTTCCAGAAAACGGTCTTCGGTCCAAACTCACAAGCCTTGAGCCTCACAACCCGCGTCTCTGAATCAATTCACATGGATTCTTCAGTCGAGTGATTCAGGACCGATTTTCACATCGAGATTCTCGATCGTGAGCAAGAATAGGGTTCAGATTCGAATACCCAAAGGAGACGATGAAGATGGAGAAGAATCAAGGAAATCAAATAAGAAAGATGATGATCTAAGTCGAATGATTTCATTGAACCAAATGATTAGTTACAAGAAATCATGACAACACTCTCTCACTAGAAATCCATGACTCACTCTACAAGAAAATCATCATCTCCATTTTGGAGACTTGTTTTTTCTTGGCATGGGCACCCTCACTATATATATAGTGAGGGTGACTAACAAGTGAAAAACATAATAACTGAACAAAATTACAAGTAAAGATAAACAACATAAAATATTAATTAAATCAAAGTTGATTTAATTAAACCGAAGCTTGACTCGCTCGAATCGATCTTCCGTTGACTTTTACGTTGACCGTTGACCCGAACAGTTTACTTTTCTAGAAAATGGTCTTCGGTCTGATCTTGCAAGCCTCGAGCATCACAAGCCAGTCTCTGAATCAGTACACATGGATTCTTCAGTCGAATGCTTCGGTAAACAGATTTGATGGCGTAAGTCACATAGATTTTAGTTCCAACATATTCCCCCTTGACTGATGCTTTCAAATCTGTTCAACTACTGAAGAAGATGTCATACTTCTAAAATGAATAACTGATAAGCCCGAGACAATCTGTCATAGAGATTCCCCCTCTGAATAAGCTTCTTCTGTTCCCGCTTCTCCAGTCGAGATCCAAGTGTTCCGCTTACTCGGTTCACACGGCCGGGTACAATACTGAGAAAATGCTACATCTCGAAGTCAAAACCGCAACAAACTGAATCAGATAAACCAATCAATCACTGAAAATGCTTCAACTCCGATAGTCGACCCGATGTCCAAATCCATAATAATTCTTCCTATTTCTCTAAATCTCTCAAAAAACATTTAGTCGGAAGCGTAAAAATCAGATGCGGAGAGTCGAACCGTCGCGATCGGTTGCCTAGAGAAACCAGATAAATAATCTTGAAATCGGAGAATCTTGCGAAAAACCGGAAGCCAGGAGCTGACAGTTGTGAATAATCCTCGCGGCTGAGGTTGGATGCGAAAATAGAGATAAGTGTCAAATCTGTGAAAATTTAAGATCCCGAGCAAAAAAGTATCATAACTGGAGTCTTCTTAATTTCGGGTGAAGATAAACGAGCTCGGAAAATATTCCGTGAAGATTTCTTAGTCAAACGGTGCAATCTGGGAAAAATTCATCAATTTTCATCAAGAAATGGCCTTCCGAGAGATTTTATTGGAATATTCCACAATTTAACTGAGATTCCAGTTAATCGGGTTAGTTGACATCAGCGCTGCATTAGCTAAAACTAAACCGTGAGACATAACGGAAAAAGCTGCATAATTAACCGGATAATAAAGCTAACCCGTTAGTGGTCGATAGCCAACGTGCGCGTGACGTAAATAAACGAGAATCCCAATAAAAATAATCGGAATAAATCCATGACTAATTTAAAATTTCCGCAATTCCATTGAGGCGTTATTTTCGTTAATCTTGCAAAAGAATGATCGAGAAAACCCCGCATTTAACGAAAATGCTAAATATTAATTAGTCTCTAAAAAACCTCCAAGAAAAACACAATCCTTGTGAATAACTAAGGACCAATCAGATTGCCCCTTAAAAGGCTCATCAACCGCCAGGAATAAGCTGATCCAACGGATTTGGTACTGATCCGTGAGAAACAACATCAACCAATCAGGATTTAGCAGGTTAGAGCATCTATCGGTGGGGATTGAGTGGATCCAACGGTGGGGAGGGCTTAATCCGCGTGATTTGGCTAAAGCTAATAGAAAATCAACAACGCAAAAGGCTTTAACGGCTCTTTGAGACAATGTAAGGAACTTCAATTTTGAAGTTTTCCGGCTGAACTCCAGTTTTGACAGTTCCGGCTGAAGTTGAAGCGGAACTACAACTTCAAGCGGAACAACAAGTTCAAGCGGAAAGAAGCAGTTTTGTCACTTAGTGAATATTCCGGGTGAACTCGATTATCCATCAGATAATGAGTTCAACCTGACTTTTCCTGAGAAGTCTTTTCAGCAGTCCCATCCTGCAAAAGCTTCTCGTATGCTTCTACATCTGCCCAAGCCGCTCTCCAAAAGTAGATAGTTGCTGTCAACACGCAAGTCATCTCAAATGTCGAAGTTTATTCTTTTGGTAGTTTAGATTTGACTTTGTAATGTACGGTCTAGATTAGATCACATGAGATCAATGGCTGTGATTGATCTCATCTGCACTATATATAGCTTGTTTTCTCTCAGTTTACACAGAAGTGTGGTTATCACTTGTAATAGTGTAGCTTTGAGTTAATGCAAATAGTGCCGAATATTCGATATTTCGTTGTCTATACTATTCTGCAAATCAAGCATTTACATTATACAAGAACTCTAATTTGCTTAAGAAAAGTAAAATATAACTTAATTCCGCAAGGTTATATTTGCAAGTAAAGGAAATTGTTTAAGTTTAACTCTGACTTATATCGATCCTACAATTGGTATCAGAGCCATTGGCTCTCTACTTTGAAGACTTCTAGTGCTTCAAAGCTGATACTTTACTTGCATACTTATTTTCTTTAAGCCTTTTCTGTTTTACAAAACTGTTTTTCACAATGACTGATTTAACTCTTGGTTCACTTAACGGCAGCTCTAACAAACCACCAATTTTCACTCCTGATGACTTTGATACTTGGAAACTCAGGATGGAAGGTTTTGTTAGAAGCCTAGACAGACGCATTTGGAACAGGTTGACTGTAGGTCCTTACAATCCAACTGTTCAATCTGCTGATGATGCCCAAGTGCAAATACCAAAACCACTAGACAAATATGTTGAAGCTGATTACACTGAACTTGAGTATGATCACAAGGCCTACTGGACACTCCAGGCTGCATTACCCAACTCTATACTTGTAGGGTTCAAGGGATATAAGACAGCACACGGCTTGTGGATTGCTCTCAGTGAAATGTATGAAGGGTCTAGTGAGGTTAAGGAAAACAAGAAAGATGTTTTGAAACAAAGATATGAAAACTTTACTTACAAAACTGGTGAATCTATGACCAACCAGTATCTTAGATTTGTTTCACTTCTTGATGAATTGCAAAAGGTAGAAGTAAAAACTGAACAGGCTGATGCCAACAGAAAGTTCCTGAGATCACTACCTCCAGCTTGGACTGTCTACACAGTCAGTATCAGGGAGTGTAAAGATCTCAAAAAGCTTAAACTAAGTGAACTCCATGGAATCCTTAGTGCTTATGAAATGGAACTTAATTTTAAGCAGAATAGCTTTCCTGAGGCATCACCACAGTTGCAAACCACTGCTTTGGTTACAACTGATTTTCAAAAGATCTCAAACTCTTCTCAATATCACTCACCCTCAGTCAGTTTCATTGAGTCACCTAGAGGCTCAGAGAGTTCTTCAACACTTTTTGACAACTCTCACTCTGCCTATGTGGCGACTGACTCATCACAAGGCTTCACACGTGAAGACTTGGAATGCATAGGGGCAGATGATCTAGAAGAAATGGACATTTTAACTCAATTGGCTATGGTTTCTGTGAGGGCCCAAAGATTTTATAAAAGAACTGGAAGAACTTATAAAGGGTCAAAGGGATCATCAATTGGGTTGGATAAATCTAAAGCTAAATGCTATAACTGTCACCAACTTGGTCATTTTGCCAGGGAATGCAAGCAGCCAAGGAGAGATGGACAGAACAACAACAACAATGTCCAACAGAGATCAAACCATGGAAGCAACAACAGCAGCAGTCAACAAAACAACAACAACAGCAACCAACAGCCAACTCAACCAAAACCACTTGGAAATCAAAATGTGGTGGCAGCTGTAGCTAATCAGACTGAATGCTTTGAGTGGGATGACTTTGTCACTGAGTATGAGCCAATCAACCATGCTTTGATGGCTAAAGAAGATTCAACTGAACAGGTAAATGAAATTCCTGAAAATGTGTTGGAAAATCTGTGCAGTCCTGCCTGCATAGAACAAGTGGCAAAATACAGGAAACACAACACTGATCTGATTGATGAAGTTTCCAACTTAAATGAGTTAAAGAATTGCTTTAAGAAAACTGAAACTGCTTACATCACCAAAATTGAAAATTTAAACAAAGAATTTGAAGTTTTGAAGCAAACTAACTCCATTTTGGAAACACAATTAGAGGACTTGTTAAACAAGCTAACTATTTCAAGACAAGAAACAAAAGATGCAAAAGCAGAAAATGATGTTCTTGAAATTAAGCTAAAAGATGCCTTGTTCACTTGTGACAAATTCCAAACAGCTAACAAGAAAGCTGAGAAACTTTGGAATGGGGCAATGCATGGGAAAACAGGTATTGGGTACAACAATGTTGAACCACCCAAGGAATACTCACCTGTTATTGCTCCAATCCAAGCACTTCAGAAGGAGTGCAGTGTGAGTCTAATTGTTGATAGCACTGCATCTTCACTATCTGAATCAAAATCTGTTGAATCATCATCAAACTGTGAAGTCAAAGATGCTAGCACATCAGCATCTGTTGACCAATCCAAGGTCTTAAAACCAAAAGTTGCTTTTCCACCACCAACTATTTATGAGCCCAAGGACTCAAAAGTTGGAGGTAAACTACCTGAGCAGCCAAAATCAACTGAAACTGAAAGAATGGGTAAACTTATTTACCATCAAGTTACTAATGACCAAATAACCAAAAACACAGATTCTTTCCAAAGAAAAATGTTTGAATGTGTTTTCTGTGGTGAAAAAGGTCACATGGCTGCTATGTGCAAATTCAATCCTTTGAGCAAAGCTCAAAACTTGTTGAAACCCAAAACTGTTTTTACTCAGAAAAGATCTACAGGTAAAATATCACCTGTAAGAAGTAACACAATGAAGTATTTTGATACTGAGTCAAACAAGGTTTTAATTGGGAATAACAAAAATGGAAGTTTTTCAGTCTTAAAATCAAACAGGGTTCCGGCTGAACTTCAACCGGAAAAATTTTCAACCGGAAGAGAAGTTCAACCGGAAAACTCCAAAACACTCAGATCAGTTACTGCACCTAGACAACGACCCAGAGTTCAGTTTACTGATGAGTATGACCATTTTGAAGGTCAAGGAAGGAGAAACCCATCTAGAGGCAAGACCACCTCTAGAGAAAACTTTGTGAAAAACAAACACAACTTTCAACCTGAAATTCCCTCTAGTTCAAGCGGAAATGCCTCTGTTGCATTTCGCAGTGAGAGATCTAGCCAGTCAAACAAATTTTCAAAACTTAATGCTAGAATCTCACCAGTGACTAGTGTTGATCAGACCTACACCTCACCCAGTGAGTTGCCAAAGGCTTTGACCAACAAACAAAAGAAATATAGGGAATACAGAGAAAGGAAGATTGCTGAAAGAAGGCTTAGCAAATCAAACAGGCAATGTGAATCAAGTGAACAGTCTGAACACTTGAACATTGATCAAGATGACCTGTTAAATGAGGATCCAATACAAAATACTTTAATACTTAAAGAGTATAAGTATTATGATGCTTCTGGCAAGCCCAAGACCTCAAAGGCTTGGGTTCCCTTTAGAAATTAATCAATTTTCTTTGTGTGTAGGTGCATAATAAAGGCCAACAGAGCCTATGGGTAGTTGATAGTGGATGCACCTGCCACATGACAGGAAACAAGCATGTATTGGAAAATCCTAAAATCATAAATGGAGGTCCTGTAGCTTTTGGAAGTGCAAAAGGACACATTACTGCACAAGGTGCTGTCAGTAATGGGATGCTTACCTTTGACAAGGTAAATTTTGTTGACACATTAAATTTCAATTTACTTAGTGTCTCACAAATGTGTGACAAGAATTTGAACTTGATGTTTACTGAGAAAGAGGCCATAGTCTTGAAACCTGGTGTTAAAATCCCTGAGGAACTTGTTCTGCTCAGAGCACCTAGGAGAGAAGGACTATATATTTTGGATTTGTCTGCTGCCACTCCAGCCAGTGGAATTGCATGCTTTATATCCAAAGCCTCAGTGGATGAGTCTGATTTGTGGCATAGGAGGTTATGTCATGTTAATTTCAAGAACATGAATAGAATAGTGAATCTCAGCTTGGTTAAGGGTCTTCCTAACAAGCAATTCAACTGTTCTGAACACTGTGTTTCTTGCCTCAAGGGTAAGCAACACAAGACCTCCTTCAAACCCAAAACTGAGTCTTCTATTACTCAACCTCTAGAACTTTTGCATATGGATCTGTTTGGTCCAACTAGAGTGATGAGCTTAGGGAAAAGGTCATATTGTTTTGTCATAATTGATGATTTTACTAGATATACATGGGTGTTTTTCTTAAAAACAAAAGATGAAACTGCTGAATTGTTGAAAACACTAATTCTATCTTTAGAAAATCAAGCAAAACTGAAAGTTAAGACAATCAGAAGTGACAATGGCACTGAGTTTAAAAATCATGTTTTGAACTCATTTTGTGAGGAAAAGGGAATCTTTAGGCAATTCAGTGCTTCTAGAACTCCACAGCAAAATGGTGTTGCTGAAAGGAGAAATAGGACATTAATTGAGGCTGCTAGAGCTATGCTAGCAGATTCTAAGTTGCCTGTGATATTTTGGGCAGAAGCAGTAAACACTGCCTGCTATGTCCAAAATAGGACTTTGATTGTTAAGGGTAAAAACAAAACTGCTTATGAACTTTGGAGAGGTAGAAAACCCAACATTTACTTCTTTAAATCTTTCGGTTGTCCTGTTACTATTTTGATAACTAATAGGTTGTTGCCTAAGTTTGCTGAAAAGGCAGATGAAGGATATTTTGTTGGATATTCTGGTGTTTCAAAAGCATTCAGAGTATACAATAAAAGTACTAAAATTGTTGAGGAAACCATTAATGTGACTTTTAATGAGAAATCTCTCAACAATTTTGTATCTCAACCTGAATGGCTATTTGACATAGATGCACTAACCACTGCTTTCAATTTTACCATTGAGAAGCCATTGAGTTCAATAGTGCAGGAACAGGAACATAAGCAAAATCACATAAGATCGGCTGATGATATCTGGAAGACAAGCACCAAGGAACTGCAAATGCAACCTACCTTCTTTTCATCCATCAGCACCAAGCCTGTGAAACCCAACAACTCAAAGAAAACCTCTGAAATTGTTCCTGCTGATACAGAAGTTTTTCCGGTCGAACTTCCGGTTGAAGTTCAAGCGGATCCTGTAGCTGTAGAATCTCCGGTTGAAGTTCAACCGGAAAACAATTTTTCAGAAAATTCTGAGAACAATGAATCCAATGACTCAACAGATGCTGGTTCAAATGAGTATAGTTTTGAGCATCTGATTTCAGATTCAGTCCCCAGTTCTCATGAAGAAAGTTCAGATCCTGTATCACAAACCAACAATATTGAGTTATTACCTCAACTCAATATTCCTCACAATGGAAGAAGCCATGAATTTCCACTATTTCCTGATAGAAGAATTGGAAAGAACCATCCAAAGGAGAACATTATCGGAGACTTGTCAGCTCCTGTGCTGACAAGAAGCAAGTCTATTGATGCAAACATTTGCCTGCATGCTGCATTTCTGTCTCAAGAAGTACCCAAAAAGATCAATGATGCATTGGAAGATGAAAGTTGGGTAGAGGCAATGCAAGAGGAACTGTTTCAGATTAATAAACAGAAGGTTTGGGAATTGGTTGACTTACCTGAAGGTGAAGAACCAATTGGAACTAAATGGGTATTCAGAAACAAGAAGGATGATAGGGGAATAGTAATCAAAAACAAGGTCAGACTTGTAGCTCAAGGCTACACACAGGAAGAAGGCATTGATTATGATGAAGTTTTTGCTCCTGTAGCCAGGCTTGAAGCAATCAGAATATTTCTTGCCTATGCTGCATTCAAAAACTTTCTGGTATTTCAAATGGATGTTAAATGTGCTTTTCTGTATGGTCTTTTGGAACAGGATGTGTATGTCAAGCAACCTCCAGGCTTTAAAGACCCTCTTTACCCCAACAGGGTGTGCAAGTTGATTAAAGCTTTATATGGTCTCAAGCAAGCTCCTAGGACATGGTATGAGACACTCTCAAACTATCTCCTAGTGAATGGCTACAAAAGGGGAGCTATTGACAAAACACTGTTTGTGAAATCTGATGGCAAAGATACATTGATGGTGCAAATCTATGTTGATGACATCATCTTTGGTTCATCCAGTGCTGCCTTGTGTAAAGAATTTGAGAGCTTGATGCAATCTAAATTTGAGATGAGTTCAATGGGAGAATTGAACTTCTTCTTAGGGTTGCAAGTGAAGCAAACTGCAAATGGAATTTTCTTGAATCAATCCAAATACATTCAAGATATGCTGAAAAGATTTGATATGCAGTCTGTTTCAACATCAAAAACTCCCATCTCCACTTCTCATAAGTTACACAGTGATTCAAGTGGGAAACCAGTAGATGTTCACCTCTACAGGGCAATGATTGGATCACTGCTCTATCTCACAGCAAGCAGACCTGACATCATGTTTAGTGTCTGTTTATGTGCTAGATACCAGTGTCGACCAAAAGAATCACACATGTTAGCTGTGAAGAGGATCTTTATATACCTTAAAGGACAACCAAAGCTTGGGTTGTGGTATCCAAAGAACTCAGATTTCTCCTTCAAAGCTTACACTGATAGTGATTATGCTGGCTGCAACTTGGATGAGAAGTCTACTTCAGGAGGATGTCAATTTTTGGGAGAAAGACTTGTGTCTTGGCAATGCAAGAAGCAAACCTGTGTGTCTACTTCTACTGCTGAGGCTGAATACATTGCTGCGTCAAGCTGCTGCAGTCAAGTCTTACGGATCCAGAATCAAATGTTGGATTATGGCATCAAATTCATGGAAACTCCTATTCTCGCAGACAACAACAGTGCTATTTCAATCACAAACAACCATGTTCAACACTCAAAGGCAAAACACATTGATATCAAGTATCATTTTATTAGAGATTGTGCTGTGAAACACTTGATTAGAATGGTTAAAGTTCATACAAATCAACAATTGGTTGATTTGTTTACCAAAGCATTTGATGAAGCTAGATTTTTCTATCTCATTAGTGCCATTGGTATGATACAAAAAGAAAATGAAAATCTTTAGTGTTAATTAGACAACATTTCAGTTCATAGTCAGTAATAAAAGGGAGACATGAGCTCAAAGAGCCCGTCTCTTGATACAAAAAGAAAATGAAAATCTTTAGTGTTAATTAGACAACATTTCAGTTCATAGTCAGTAACTACTGATAATACTATGAATAATTAACACAAATTTTCAAAAATCATGTGTTTTGGATTTCCGGTTCAAGTTCAGGCTCAACCTGAAAAGACAACTTTTGAAATTCACCGGGTGAACTTCAACCGGAAAAATGTTTTAAATTGATGTGGAAATTTATTTTAGAAAAAAATTCTTTCAAGCGGAAAAGTTGTCCGCTTGATGTTCAGACGGAAGAATTTTTTGTTTTTTAAAATAAAAAGGAGAAAATGGGTTCCGCTTGAACTTCCGGGTCAACAAAGTCAACGTTTCATTTAATTACTCGGAAGGCACAATTTTCTAAGCGGATATACATTTATTTACCCATTGAATTTTTAACTGTTTTAAATCCGAGGTTTCAGTAAATTAACTTTTGGATAAGGACATGCTTTAACCAGTTGTACCGTCCAACCTATAAAGCACCTATCCCATCAGTCACTGAACCGTCGATTTTTAACCTCTCTCCTCCACGTCAGCACTGAAAAAGGTAAAAAGCCCTAATTTACCGCCAGTTTCCCCATTTCCATCATTCCCATTCCGAAATTACTCCAAATTTCTCTCAAACCCTCTCCGATAAACATTCTTAAACCGTCAACCTGCGTCAACAATGGCTCCCAAGGGGAAAGCAAGAGGCCCATAAGTGACTCGAAGTTTCCTGTAGAACACAATCTCGTGGCATACCTAGAGCCACCGAGCAAAACAGACATCTACAATGAAATGATTGACTTCATCAAAAGTTCTCATCTTCACCATGCGCTTACTGTCGAAGCGAAAATTTTTGAAGAAATACTCGAGGATTTTTGGTCACACGCTAGGGTTATTGAAAGGGCGAAGCGATTGTGTCAACTGTACAAGGAAAGGAAGTGGAAATCGATGAGGAAAAGGTGCGAAGTCTGTTGAAATTAAAGGATGAAGGAGGATATGAAACGGTTGATCACACCAAATATCTCCGTTTGTTCAGAAATATTGGTTACGGTGGTTCGCTGCAAAGCAAAACCATCAAGAAAGGGCAGTTGCCATACAAGTGGAGATTTCTTGCACATACACTTCTGGTATGTTTGTCCCCAAAGAAGGGAGGATTTGATGAGCTCTCCAGCGAGCAAGCTTCTGCTTTCTTCGCTATTGTAAAAGGTGAAAACTTTAACTTTTCAAAACTCATTTTTCAAGCCCTAAAATCAAATGTCAATTCTGAATATATTTACTTGTATCCTAGATTTTTGACTTACATTCTCAAAGAAGAGTACCCCCACATAGTTTGGCTCGGTACAATTTTGCATCAAAAACTTCTGAATGAGAAAACCTTTTCAAACCTTGCTTTAAACAAATCTCCATTTCTTAGAAGGGATACTGACCACCCCTTACCGATTCCAAGGCAGTTTCCTGATGAACCTACTACAGCAGAGGTTCAATCGGAAACTGTAGGAGTGACTGAGCTCTCTGCTCAAGATGACAGAACTGTAGACCTAACAGTTACTGATCCCACATCTGTCCCTGCTTCCTCAACACTAAAAACCTTTCAATCTAGAAAGAGGAAAGCTCACAATCAATCTACCACTACCACCTCCTCAACTGAAACTTCTCCTGTCACTTTCAAAAGACAGAGACAAGTGGTTATTAGGTCTCCTCCACCTAGTGCCACCACCCAACCCGAAGCTTCTAACCCCGCTCCAGGCAAAAAGTCAAAGCGGAAACTTCTCAAATTGGGATTCTCTCTTAGGGACGAACCCTCATTTGAGGGGGAGTCATTAGAAGCAGATGCACAATCCCCATCTGGACATATGTCACCACTTCAACCCCAATCACCCAGGAGTGACAGTGCTATCAATCTTGGCTTAAGTGAAGGTGTTATTAACTCACCTGCCACATCACATGAGAACAACCTGATAAGCCAGGACCCTGCAGCACTGAACCCACACTCCTTACTGGAGGTGAATCTCGGGAGTACTGATGAGATTCATGCGGAAAGGGCTGCTGCTACCCAGGGATCCCCGCTGGACCCTGGTGTCAGCAGTAACATCAATAAGACCCAATTCGCGGCAATCTTCTCTGAATCAGCACTTGAATTTCCTTCATTGGAACCAAGAGTTGTTGTGACAGATGAAGAGAATCCCAGGTGCCAAGAAGCCATGGGTACCACTGCTGATCAATCTAGGATTGATAGCTTGGTTTCGTCCAAGGATGCTGGCAAAGAGCCAGTTGAGGACAGTTTTTCACTACCTGAATTGACGACTTTGTACCTATCTCTCCAAGCACAGGTTGATACTCTAAATGCAACTGTTGCCAAACTGGTGAAAGTTAATCCAACTGATGCTGAAGCAGGTCCTTCAACCCTTCACAGTGATGCTGATGAAGCTGTAATAGCTAAAGAAGCTGATACTGTCAAATTGGGGGAGAAGATGCCCTCAAGGCCTGTCATTACAGAGATTGAAGAAGATCAGAGGATACTGGCTGAAGTCAGAGCCACAGCTTGTCAAAGAATTGGCATAAATCCCTTTGGTGTTGAAGAGTGTTGGGCCAACATCAAAAGCAGTCAATTAATTGCCATCTCACCTTTTGAGGATCCCAACCTCACAGAGCTGGTTCAATCTTCGATGTTGATTGCTGGTGCTCTACCTGAGCACATCAACATGATCACTACACTTCTGAAAGATGTTATATTTCCGGCTGAAAGAGCCAGTGATCACAGCAAGGCAACCGAAGACAGCGCTGCAACCACTGTAGTTGCTACAATCTCTGAAGGAGAAGATGAGAATCCTATTGGTGAAGATGAAGGGACAGAGGTGTTGGAAGTTGCTAATATAGAATCTGAAGTCACCAAACCCCAGGTGGTGACTGAAGATCAATCTGTTGTTCAAGCGGAAGTTCAGGCGGAACTTCAGGCGGAAGTGTTTGTGGAAGCTGAGAATATTGTTCAACCGGAAACCCATTCAATTGCCCAGGTGGAAACTTTTGGCCCTGGCAACTCAGTTTTTGGTGTTGATGGGTCTACTGAACCAACTGAGGTTCAACCGGAAGAAAGGAGCAATGCTGAAATAGTAGAAATGGTCAAAACCCTCATGACCTTAAGGAGCACTGAACCAACCCAAGCGGAAGAACCTGTTCATGCTGAAGTTCCTAAAACAATTCAACAGGTGGTTCAAACTCCAGAGGCTGAAGCCATACAGAAGATGGTAGAAGATGCCAAGAGAATAGCAGAGGATGAGAGGCTTGCTAAAGAAATTCAAGAGGAATTTGATCTTTACATGCAGAATTCTGTATTTGAAAATTTACTGGAAGAGGCAAAGACCAGGTCTTTCAACTGGAGAATGAAGGATTATGATTTAGATGTTGTGACTGAAGCCGATAGGCAGAGGCTAATCTCCATTGCCTCTCATTTGCCTACCAAGCTGGTAAAGAGTGATGAGAATTATCAACTGTTGAAAAGGGTAAAAAGGGCATTTGTGGTCAGAAACATAAGAACTGAAGAAGAGGAAGCTCAAATGAAAGTCAAAGAACTATGCCAAGTGATTGACTCAATTTTTCATAAGCTAAAAGGAGATATAGCTGCTGTCAACCCAAAGCTTGTGATGCCTGCACCTTCAGAGCTCACCTCAGGTATGTCAACTCACATAAATGTTAAACCTGAGATCACTGATGATGCAGATATCCCTCCTCCACCTTCCTTCATATATGACCCAAATCCTATGCCTACATCAGTTCCATCCCTTCTACAGTCTCTAGCCATCATTCCATACCAACCTCCCAAAATCTCCAAGAAAGTAGCCGCCAAACTTGCCAATCCAAAATTCAGAGCTGACAATTTCACACCCATCATTCCTTTCAAGAAGAAGCCTCCTCCTACTATGGATTTTTCTGATATCTTTCCACCTACCCCACCTTCTAGCCCAACTCCTGAAGCCAGTAAACCACCCTCACAAACCTCACTTCCTCCACTCACCATCAATGAACCCTCCACCACCATCACCAAACCTACTGAAGTTCAAGCTGGCCCTTCTTCATCTGACAGAGGCAAGAAACCCATTATGCCAGAAACTACTGTTGACTCTGATGAAGAAAGATCGGCCAGGAAAAGAAAGCTGATGCATGCCAAGAGTAAAAGAAATCAAAAACAAAAGAGAAGAGCTCCACCCAACAAAAGACAAATTATGGGTTGGACAGTGGATGAAGCCACATTTGATTTCACTTTTACTACGGCCAGTGGCATAACTCAAGTGGTAAATGTTCGCAAGGCAACTTCTCAACTCACTCTGCTGCAAAGGACAGGCATCATTCTAAAACTTAGAGAAATTTTGAATCCTTCAAGAGCAGAGCACATATTAAG
Source organism: Deinandra increscens subsp. villosa (assembly GCA_039602395.1). Classification (NCBI taxonomy): domain Eukaryota; kingdom Viridiplantae; phylum Streptophyta; class Magnoliopsida; order Asterales; family Asteraceae; genus Deinandra; species Deinandra increscens. The sequence continues at coordinate 41,054,224 of JBCNJP010000009.1, forward strand.
GCTTGTAATTGAGCCATCTGTGCTGGAAGGTGGAATGCTCTACAGAAGCAGTTTAGATGATGACTCAGCAAAAGAAGAAGATGAAATGCCCACCAGTGAAATAAAATTTATCATTTGGGAAGAGGAGGAGAAGCTCTTCTATGTTCATAGAGCTGATGGCACCTTTACAATCCATGAGTCCATTTCTGCTCAAGAAGAATGGAACGAAATGGACTGGGATTCAATTAAACACGTAAAGGTGACCAAAACAAACACCAAAGAGCTACCTCAGAATCTTGATGCCAGCATCAGAACTACGGACAAGTAGAACAAGGTGAAGAAGATTTTTGGGTACAAGTCAATTTTGAAGAAGAACTTTGACTTAGAAGAATAATTTGACAGCATCAGCTTAGGGGGAGATTGTAAGGAACTTCAATTTTGATGTTTTCCGGCTGAACTCCAGTTTTGACAGTTCCGGCTGAAGTTGAAGCGGAACTATAACTTCAAGCGGAACAACAAGTTCAAGCGGAAAGAAGCAGTTTTGTCACTTAGTGAATATTCCGGGTGAACTCGATTATCCATCAGATAATGAGTTCAACCTGACTTTTCTTGAGAAGTCTTTTCAGCAGTCCCATCCTGCAAAAGCTTCTCGTATGCTTCTACATCTGCCCAGGCCGCTCTCCAAAAGTAGATAGTTGCTGTCAACACGCAAGTCATCTCAAATGTCGAAGTTTATTCTTTTGGTAGTTTAGATTTGACTTTGTAATGTACGATCTAGATTAGATCACATGAGATCAATGGCTGTGATTGATCTCATCCGCACTATATATAGCTTGTTTTCTCTCTGTTTACACAGCAGTGTGGTTATCACTTGTAATAGTGTAGCTTTGAGTTAATGCAAATAGTGCCGAATATTCGATATTTCGTTGTCTCTACTATTCTGCAAATCAAGCATTTACATTATACAAGAACTCTAATTTGCTTAAGAAAAGTAAAATATAACTTAATTCCGCAAGGTTATATTTGCAAGTAAAGGGAATTGTTTAAGTTTAACTCTGACTTATATCGATCCTACAGACAACAGCCTGGTCCCACTGGTTGGCATCAGCCAATGAGGAGTTGACAGCATTAAGAGCTTTCAACGGATCAATTAACCAGCTTGGGCCCACGAGACTTCCTTTCCTCTAATAAAAAATCGACAACAAAAAGAATTCGATGGGGAATCCGATAAAGGAGGAGAGAGAGAATTTTCTCATGACCAATAGAAATCCGCCACGTCATCCTGGTCTTCCCCATGCGTTGTCTTCAACTCCGCAAACCCTAGTCCGTCGGAATTTCACACCAAAAAAGAGTACCACGCCGGAAAAACGTAAATCCGCCATATCTCAGTGAATACTTAACGAAAGTTCGAGATTTTTATGTCCCTGGACTCGTGAGCTCATCCTCAACCCATATCAACGATCAAAAACCACCGAAGCATCCTCGAACAAAAACCCAGAAAACATGTTCGCTAAGAAACAAGTCCGCTAAAGCCATTTCAAGTTCGCTAAAGGGTCTAGGAAGTTCGCTAACGAACAAGTCCGCTAAGCAGAAAACAAGTCCGCTAACACACAAAAACAAGTCCGCTAAAGCAAACAAGTTCGCTAAAAATTAGTGGAAGTTCGCTAAGGAGAGGAGAAGTTCGCTAAGAACTCAAGAAGTCCGCTAGGGCAATCTTCATACCTTCAATTAGTTAGAACAAATCTGGAAAATGATGAACAAGAAGAAACCCTTACTTGGTGAACTCGAATCTGCCCAAAATTGCATGGAAAACACGATATGATGCACGAGATATGATGCTAAACCATTCACGACAATGTTGTTGCCACCAACAACACATAAACAGCAGCAACTCGGATCAAATCAGCTCCAAAGATCTGGAAATCTTCAAGAACACGAAGAACACCATGAAACACGCACTAGTGTGTGTTTTTCCAGATATGCCCAAATGGTTGAGATTCAGATGAAATGGATGCTTCCAATGGATCCGGGACACGTTTTCCACTAAGAATCATACCTGACTTCATCCGAAAACATGAAGAATCGCACAGAAAACGAAGAATCAAGCTCCAAAATCTTCAAAAACCCAAAAAAACGGGAAAACTCAACAGTTTTGTTTTATCTGCTCGGATCTTCAATTTCTCACCAGATTTCAACATGTAGAAGATAAACATTCATCAAGATAGACTCCATGAACAATAACCTAACATCTAACAACATCAGATCTGTCCAGAATCCATCAATAATGAAGAAAAAATAGAAAAAGTATCCAAAAAAGGTTTTCATCATCTTCACCCATTCAAGCTCAAAATCAGACTCGATTGACCAGATTCACGGTGAGATGAATCTGATCGGTACCCGCTCTGATACCATTTTTCAGGACCAATTTTCACTATGAGAATCTCGATCTTGAGCAAGAACGTAGGTTCGGAATCGAAAACCCGAAGGAGACAATGATGGAGATGAATCAAAGATAATCAAAAGAAATAAAGATGATGAATTAGTCGAATGATTTCATTAATCGAATGATTACAATCAAGAAATCAAGACAACAACAATCTCTCTGTAGAATCCATGACTCGCTCTCTTTCTCTCTCTAGAATGGAAATCTCACACTCTCTACAAGAAAATCATCATCTCCACATTCAGAGACTCTTTTTTTGGAATGGGGCACCCTCACTATATATATATAGTGAGGGTGACTAGCAGAAAACTTAAATGAACAAAAAGTACAAGAAAATCAAATAACATAAATATTAATTAAATCAAATTTGATTTAATTAATCTGAAGCTTGACTCGCTCGAACCGATCTTCCGTTGACTTTTACGTTGACCGTTGACTCGAATGGTTGACTTTTCCAGAAAACGGTCTTCGGTCCAATCTCGCAAGCCTCGAACATCACAATCCACTCTCTAAATCAATTCACGTGGATTCTTCAGTCGAATGCTTCGGTGAACAGATTTGATGGCGTCAGTCACACAAATTTTAGTTCCAACATGATGCCGTATATGCCTAGTCCACAAAGGGAGGCGTGCGGTCGTAGGATCGTACCCCCGAAGTGCTGGTTTAACCATAGGAATTTATAACAGGCACAATATTGTTACTTGATTTGTGGAAACTAGGATTTGGGTCAAACGCGCTACGACTCACCATGTATTTTTGGTTCATATGCAAGTAAGTAAAGCTTTGGGTGGATGTCACGTTTGGATGTTAGGGACGAGTTAGGTTTTGTACCCGTTGGGGTTGATTTGGTTGATTTTGGGATTTGTTCCCCGTCATGACTATCCTTTGTTATTGTTGTCTTTTCCTTTGACTGTATTGGTAGCCTTAGGTTCTGCCTGGGCGTAGACTGATGTGTATTACTTAAGACCTAACATATTAAGTCCATTATGGTTTGTATTTGATTTTGTATTAGACAGGTCGTCTGTTTGTGTATGTTGACCTTGTGATCTTGCATCTATCTGTTTGCTTTCGCGTGCTCTGATACGAGCGGCCAGTCCCACTCTCCTCTCCCCCGCACCTGGCATGGCGCGGCGGGGCGGGGTGTGACATCTTCTTTATGATGTTCAATCTTTTAACGGAGGGGATGTTACGTTTGCTGGTAACAAAGGTTGAAAAATTACTGGCATTGGTAAACTAAGTAATGGCGCAATCACTTTTGATCGAGTTGAATACGTACAAGAATTGGAATACAACCTGCTGAATGTGTCTCGGATCTGTGATAAGCTACACACAACAGCTTTCACGGGGACCGAATGTCTGATCTTGAAGCCGGGTAACAGGATTCCTGACGATTGTATTGGAATGCGTGCACCGATATTATCCAACTTATGTGTGTTGGATATGAATTCAGCTAAGGCTAACATGGTGGGTCGTCAGTGTTTCATATCAAAAGCTTCTGAAAAAGATTCCATTTTGTGGCATAGACGCATGGTTCATATTAACTATCATTAAATGAATGACTTGATACGAAAGAATCTTGTAGAAGGGGTTCCAAAACATCAATTCACATTCAATGATATCTACGTCAGCTATAAGAAGGGGAAGCAAAATAGAAAATCTCATCCCTTGAAGAAGTACCACTCTGTTGATGTCCCATTGGAATTGCTGCACATGGATTTATTTGGTCCTGTGAATAAGCAAAGTATTTCCGGGCATTAGTATTGCTTAGTGGTTACTGATGAATATTCGCGTTTTTCTTGGGTGAATTTTCTTGAAAAGAAAAGTGAAACATCATGATTTCTGATCAACTTGATTAACACGTTGGAATCATTTTACAAGTTGAAAGTTCGCAGAATTCAAAGTGACAACAGCATGGAGTTCAAGAATCTCGATATGAAAATGTTCTGTTTGCAGAAGCATATCGTAGACAAATTTAGTATTCCTTATACACCTCAACAGAACGGTGTCGTGGAATGGGAAAATAGAAAACTCATTGAGACGCCTAGAACCATGTTGGCAGATGCTTGTCTTCCAGTGATCATCTGGACAGAAGCAGTCAACACAGCATGCTATGTGCTGAATAGGGTTCTCACTGTGAAACGACTTGGCAAAACTTGCTATGAGTTGTTGAAAAATCACAAGCGTACTCTCAAGCATCTAGAGCCTTTTGGGTGTCCCTGCACGGTTTTGAAGTCTGCTGGAAAGTTCGAAGACAAGGGATTTGAGGGTATCTTTGTTGATTACTCGAACCAAATAAAGCATATTTTTAATAAAAATACCGGTGTAGTGGAAGAGTATTTACATGTGGATTTTCAATCTTATACATTACCACCCAGAGGTGTTGGTCCAGACTGGATGTTTGACTATAGGAGTATCTTTGAGTCACTTGAATCCTGAAGAGATGAAGCTGATGATCATCTTACCAATGTTTACATCAATCTACAAGATGATAGTCCAGTTTTAAATATTCTGTCTTCGTTTGCTGCTCCATCTGTGCCTGTTGCTGATGATTATCTGACTGAAACTACCATTGATTCTGCCATAGAAGCTGAGGAAATGTCTTCTTCTGATGAACACGAGTTTCATGAAGCCAATTCAGAACCAATTGATAATCCTGTCCCACAAGCTGAAATTATTACAAGTAATACTGGTGTTAGTGAGGCTGATAATGTTCAACCTGTTTTACAACCTGAAACCAGTACAACTAACACTGTGGTGGAGGAAGATCATGTTTCAAATTTGGATGAAAGTATCGTTGTTCCGATTCATCCGACACTCCAGATAAACACCTACCATCCACAAGACAACATTATTGGTGATTTAGATGATGGAGTGCGTACGCGAAGACAAATCGATAATAGTGCGTTACTTACAATACGGGAATCTGGCATTCAAGATGAGGTGTCCCATTCATGCTTTTTATCCTAGATCGAGCCAAGAGACGTAAATCAAGCATTAAAAGATGGCTCGTGGGTTGAAGCAATGCAGTAAGAGTTATTACAATTTCAAAAACTCGGAGTGTGGCACCTGGTGGATTTACCAGAAAACAGTAAAGAACCATGCAGAACGCGACGGGTTTTAAAGTGTATGAGGGACGACCGAGGAGTTATCGTTCATAACAAGGCTCGTTTGGTTGTTGAAGGTTTTTCTCAGGAAGAAGGCGTAGATTTTAATGAGGTGTATGCACTGGTTGCCCGAACTCAAGCTATCCGTATCTTTCTAGCGTATGCTGCACATTGTGGGTTTAAATTATATCAAATGGATGTTAAAAGTACATTTTTGTATGGTAAGGTCAAAGAAGAAGTCTATGTGAAACAACCTCCGGGATTTTAAGATCCTGGTTATCCAAAGAAGGTCTATAAGCTAGAAAAAGCATTCTATGGTCTACATCAAGCACCTCGAGCTTGGAACGAGACCTTTTCCACTTATTTACTGGAGAATGGGTTCAAGCGTGGTTGGTGGACTGTACCTTACTTTGCAAAAAGAGGGGAGAAGAATTGCTTTTGGTGCATATATATGCTGATGATATTATCTTTGGTAGTCCAAACGAACATATATCAAAAGATTTTGAGAAGTTAATGCAAACAAAGTTTGAAATGATTTCCATGGGCGAGATGTCATTCTTTTTGGGATTGCATGTGACAACCGGCAATTTCCCAGGTTAAACCCGTTAATAACTTGTGTTATATTTCGATAACGTCCGTTACCTCAGTTAACTAGAATAGTTACACGAGCATTGCACATGAGTCTAGACGTCGGTTAACTTAATTGAATAATTATATTTTATGATTTCATGAAAACGTTTTGTCATTTTATGTGACAATTATATCTATGATTTTATGTGAATCACTATTATAAATTATAAATTGTATTTATGATTTTATGTGTATCAATTAGGGTTCACACTTTTAATACATAGTACGTTGATGCTATACGGTCATGCAATTCGGCCAAACTTTCGTATTCATACGGTTAAATTTATTCTTCGTTAACTCCGTTTGAGGTAGTTAACGACCTTCTATTTTGAGGGGTTAATCTTGCCATTTTCCAAACCATTTTCAATTTAATAAAATCTGGAGGGATCTAGGTTGATATTATTCAAACTTTTTTCCAAATTGTGTAAGTTGTTGGGGGTCAATTCTGCCATTTCATGAAACTTGAATTTAAGGAAATTAATCCCAGACGAAGTAACCAACATTTCTTTAGAACTCGACTTCAATCGATTCGTATGTTGCAATTTCCTTCGATCAGTCACAATAACACAATCATTAGGATTCTGAGGTTCATCTGATCACCTCCAACAAACACTCGAACTCTTCCCCTTCGTACTCTCTCTCTCTCGTTTTTTTTTGTCGCCGGCGAAGTCAGAAAATCCGGCCAACCACCACTGTTTTATCACCTGTTTCGTACATCACTGAGTTTGCCATCCTCCACTGAGTAACCCTGAAGCATTGAGTTCGAGAACAGAGCAACGACAGGCAGCGGAGTCGAGATTTTCAGGTTCGTTTCGGCTTAAAAAACGTGACAAAACTCATCCCCGATTCGAGGTAATCACTTCTCTATGTTAGTCGCACCTTCCTCTTCACCTTGCATCTAGTTTCGTGATTTTCCGGTGACCGGAATGAAACTCTAGCCACCGGAGTTGTGGGGAAGAAGGTGATGGCGGGTAGGGATTGTATATATACTTAGGTGACTGGTTCACAACGTAATCGATTTGTAGCCCAGTTGGTTGACGCATGCGCTGGTGACCGAGGGGTCCCTAGTTCGAATCTCCCAAGCCCCATATCCTTTATTCTTTTTCTTCCTAACCCGACTTCCCTGTTGCTGCTAGTATAAGAACGATGGGCTGCAAATCTGTTAACAGATCCGGCTACTGGCCCAGTGGTTAGGGCGCCGTGTTATAACCTTCAGGTCATGGGTTCGAGTCTCGTGATCCCTGTTTTTGTTGTTTTATTTATTTTTGGTGAATTCAAACGTCAATTGGTCTAAAACTCAAAACTACTATTATACGACTATTAAATCTCGACCCGAGTGGTTCCCATAGACCCCGTTAGGGTTCTCGTTGAACGTTTATATTATGAAAAACGTTAGGATTTAAATAGATTTAAAAATTCAATGATTTCTTTATTTCTTTAATATTAATATGAACTAGTTTAAACATAGAAATATATATATAAAAAAATATATATTTGATTTATTTGTCATGCACATATACACAAGCGTATGTTTTAAATATTTTCTTTAAACTATTGAATTTTGACACGATATATAAGTATATATATTGGCCGTTTTATTTTTCACACTTTTGACTACAACCCGATATCTAAATTTGTGAACATATATGTTGCCCGATCATCTCTACATTTATTATATGGAATAACATACGCACTTTGATTTTTGTAAATCTTTGTATCCTCGATTTATTGTCATCCTTTGATTTCTTTCGAACAAACGATTTTTATCACATGTTGAAATTGTCACCTACGTCATATTTGAAACTACTTGACATTTTACCGTCGTCTAGGCTATGTTACTCATGTGCGAACACACACTTACGTATGTGAATTCAATAGGTGCTTGGTAGTTACACAAGACTCGGAGTCTTACTAAAATGTAGCAGCGCACCTAAGGTGAGTTACACAATCTTTTACGTTACGTCCGGTTTTGGACGATAACACACGCAAACACGTTACACCCGGGTTAGGGTGATAACACGGCAACTATTATGTATGATTAAAGTAGAAATCCAGTATATATCACATGTTCACGTAAAATGCTTTATCCTTGAAAGTCCTTACTTATTGAACCGTTAATAGCAAATAACGAGGGGATATTGGTTAGTACTACTGGGGTCTGACAAATCCCACTCAGCGGGCACGAGATGCACCACCCGACTAGCGGTCGGACTGTGACAATGTCAGCCTAAACTTACCGTGATCGAGTAGACATGGGGAAGGCAAAACATGTAAGGATTATTCCTACAACTAATTGGTCAGCTTTAGTTGCGAACGTTTTAGTGACATGAACTTAGGCTCGCTACCTACGATATGGATTGTACTTGTAATATACATACTCACATACGAATAAAGACTGTCGTATTCGTACTACATATTTATACTAGTTATACTTATGTGCTTATGTGAACTCACCAACATTAGTTAACACATGCTTCTTGTGCATGCTTTGCAGGACGCTAGGAGTATCGGATTTTTGGGCACGTACGTTGGCTAAAACCTGTTATTTTGGGAATTTTTTTTCAAACATTTTCAACTTGAACTGGTATTTACTTATCGGGCGCTTGTTTTGCGCAACATAACTTTTATGAGCTTCCGCTAAACTTTAACTCTAGTTTTGATATTTCCCATTTGGAAATATATTTACATTTTGAACCCTTAACTTATGTTTAATGTAACTAATGACTCGGGTCCTAGTCTGTTTCACACCCCACACGGTAAAACTCCATTAGTGGAAATTGGGGGTGTGACATTGCAAGTAAATCAGTCTGAGAAGGGTATTTTCATACACCAAACGAAATACGTGCATGACGTGCTTAATCGATTCAAGATAGACGACGTTCGTGTTTCGGGTACTCCATCTAAGTGTCTCATGGTCTATGTCCAGAATGCTATAAGAAAAAATCTGATTGATTTGCAAAAGATACATACTGATTTCCAAAGAGCGGACCTTTTTATTAAGGCTTTTGATAAAACCTGCTTCAATTTCCTTTTGCAAATTAATGGCATACAATAATTACCCGCTAAGTAATTGTTGATTGATCAATTTTGCTTTTGGTTACATTTGTCTTGTTATTTCTTCTTTTGGGGTAGAAATATTCAGAAACGCATAAAAAATTTGAAAATGCCAAAATTAAAAAAATTGAAAAATAAAAAATGAGAAATTGATCCGACCTAGCGAGAAATGATATTACATCAGCATATACGTTATCAACCATGAATAAAGTAGGAATAAAGGTTGCATGTACTTGTTAGGTTTGTTGAATGCGTTAAGGAAAATTTGATATACGTTAGTATGATATAAACCTAAATACCTGCTTGATAATCATGATGTTACATCATGACGGATGCTGTGTAATCTTGGCAATAAAAATGAAAACAACAAAAACAGAATAAGAGATGTTCTGGTGTATGCTTGCTTTCATTTTGCAAAGATTTAAACTTGTTTGATATTCTTTATTTTGTCGAACGATCGGACTTTCTTTGCGAATCGAAAGATCGACCTGATTGTTGTTCGTTTGACGTTCTGCTTTATTTTCTTTTTGTTTCGTATAAATATACACAAATAGAATAAGTCAGATTGCTAGTGTTCCTGATTGTGTGGGCTTTCACATTATCTGTGCTTGATTAATCATACTTAAAACATACCAGAAAGCTATAGAAATTGATTTACCTAAACTAAAACAAACTACAAACTCTGCCTGCTTGGCTTGCGTGCTGATTAAAACTGAAATTGAGATGTGTCTGATGCGTTATGTCTGATATGATCTCGTGTCTGGATCTTTCTCACAAAAGTTTAGTTATTTGCATTTCAAGATTCTGTTTGGCTTACTTCTTATTTGAAAAATATAAAAAGATTTTAGGTGTGTTTTAGCATAATCTTGTAAAAATTCAAAAAGATTATAGGTGTGTTTGAAAATGTTATAAAAATCAAAAAGATGTTGTTTCTATCTTATTTTCGATCAACCGATGATGAAAAGTATCAAATTTATGCTGGAAACAACCAAACAGTCTTGAAATCATAAGACTCATCATGAATTGATCAAAGGTTTGTATCAAAGTGATAAAATTTGAAATCTTTGCGTTCAATCTGAAAAATTCTTCAAATATGAGGGTTAAATTTGAAAAAGTTGGAAACTTGCCAACTGTAAGATCTTTCTAGGGTTGGTGGCAACTCAAACATAGCATCCTTAGTGTTTGGGGTCAAATTGTAAATCTTTCATTTCACTTGTATTTGTACTTGGACAATACTCTTGATGCTTATGTTAATCATTCAAGTGTTTGATGTTTTGTATTTCATATGTAATGTCCTAACTTGTGTTGATTAATATATTGAGATAATTGTCCTTGTTCTTTACTATTGTGATATGAAAGCCTGGATCCATATTCTGTGCAATTTCACTTGGTTAATGCCAATAATTCATTGTGTCATCATAATAACAACCCTTAGCGGTTCCATAATGATTCTTGACGTTTTAGGAATGTACTTGGTGATTTCTAACAAGTCTTGGCGATTTGGTCTTTACACTTGGCGACCTTACCAAGCTTGGCGACCTCACCAAGATTTACAAATTGTTCTTGGTGACTTGGGATTGCTCTTGGCGATCTGGCTTTCCCTCTTGGCGATCTCACTTTTGTTCTTGGCGATCTCACTTTTGTTCTTGGCGATCTCGTTAGTCTAATGTCATAATTTTCATTAACTCCAATAACATTCTCTTGTAATCTAAGCAATGTCGGCATGTTCTCTCTCCAGTATAAATAGCAACATAAGAATACCCTAAAATAAGCTTCTGGACGGCTGTGGAAGAGAGAGCACTTGTGTGTGTGAAAACCCTCATGTTCTTGAGTTTCAGACATGGAAATCTAAGGATTTCAACAAGCAAACAACATGATTTGATCATGGATTCATGATTTCCGCACTTGAATCTGTGCATTGGATGAGTAAAGGCTCAAATCTGGTCCTGACAAATGGTATCAGAGCCATTGTTCTTCATGTTCCTGAGTTTTTCTCAAAAACTAGAAGAATCACACATTCAAGTCATCAAATCTAGTTGTTTGAATGATTCCTTGACAGAGCATACGTGCTGTGCATGACTTTTTGATATTAAAATCATTTTTCCACTTATTTTGAGTCAAAATTGAACATACGCGCATGTTAGACTCATGATTTAGGGATGATAGCAACTTGAATCACTCAAATACATCAAGTATTGAAGATTTTAGAGCAAAAATTGTGTTCCTGGAAGATTTTCATAAAAGTCACTATTTGATCCGATTTCACATAGATTAAGTGGTTTTTGGAGCTTTTTGTAGTTAACACTTTTGTTCCTAAGCAAATTTCTAAACTATTGGTGCAATAAAAACTTGATTTCGTGAAATTTGATTTTGACCTAGTGATTATGCTCAAGAACATAGCTGGAAATTTTCTAAGTCTTGAAAATTTTGAAAATTTCAAATTTCACATTATTGCTTGATTGATTCAAACTAAATAAGCTTCATGATGTTTGTTTTGTAGCTTTTGAGCAATTAACCTCAATCTTAGCATCCGTTGAAGCAATTTCTGAATTCTCGACCCGTTTGACCCATTAAGCACTTTTGTGAAGAAACCCAAATTGTTTCACCATGTCTGAATTCAACACTGGAAACCAAATATTCCAAGGGAACAATAGACCTCCAAAACTACTCAGGGCTGCCAATTATGATAACTAGAAAAAGAAATTTCAGTGTCACCTTGAGTATCTGGATTATGAACTTTTGACCTTGGTGAAGAATGGTCCTAAGGTGTTCTATGTGGAGCCAGTGACTGTAGCTGGTGCTGACCCATCTCCTGCTCAGAGACGTATCATAAAGAAAGTTGAGGACTACACACCCTCTGAACATAATCAATTAAAGGTTGACAAACGTGCTCTCGGGTGTATCAAAATGGCATTATCTGATGACATAGCTTTCAACTTCACTGAAGCAACCTCTGCTCACGAAAAATGGGTTACACTTGAGAAAAAGTATGAGGGAAACGTTGAGAGCAAATAGAGGAGACTGGACTCTCTCAAACTGCGATTCAACACTTTTGCTCACACTGCTGGAGACTCATTTGAGACACATGTGACAAAGTTTTGCAGACTTATCTGTGAAATGCAAAATAACCAAATCCGACTTGAGATGCCAGCCATATCTAAGAAAATTATGAAGTCACTTCCTCGGGAATTTACTCCATATGTTATCGACCTACTTGAAAGCGGTGATTTAGCCACTGTTGACTACATGGATCTTATTGACAAAGTTAGAAGCTATGAAATTGTTGTAGGGATATGATTACGTATTAATAAGCGTATGTCCGGAAAGTATTTAAGCCTACGGGGTTACACGTCTCGACACTAATGTATTTGAATTAATTAATTAGTTAATTAATATTTTCACGAACATTTAACGAGGAGTCGTTAAAAACTAATAGTTAATTGTTAACAGGGGTGTTAGTTGTAATTAGAGAGAGTTAGAATTGGATTACAATTGAGAGAAGGACTGGGATAAGGCCATAGGGCCGAATTCATGGATGGTCCCCATCCCAATCCCTATCTTGTTTTCCAAGTCTCTAAACACTATAAATAAACCTTTTAGGTTTAAGGTTTAAGCTACTGCATTTTATCTGATAAAAGTGCAAACCCTAATCTCTCTTTTCTCTCTCTAATTTTCGGCAAAGGAAAAAGAACCCAAGGGGTTCGATTTTCCTTGTGGTTCGACCAAGCCTACACCAAGAGGAGTTCGTGATTGAGTACTAGCATACGTACATCGGTGTGTCGTGTGTGCGATCGTAGAGGGATTTACTTCAAATCCTAGAAGATCTTCTCCTGCCGAGCTCAAAAGGTACACGTTGTCTATCCGGTTAGTTAGATTAATTCATAGGAAAATATCCGCTGTGTACTCGTGTTTAAATCGATAAATTGTTATATAACCCAACAGTGGTATCACGAGCCACCTATGATTTTAATTAATTACCGAGAATAAAAACTTGAAGGGGGGGGGGGGTAACCAAATCAAGATTCTAGCTTTTCGATCCACTGAAAATCGTGTTTTACAACTGGAAAAAGGTTTCGCAAATTGGTAAAAACGAAAAACCATAATCCCGATCGAAAACCGGTTCTCGACCCGTGGCTTGGTTCCCAAATCGAAAACTGCTTTTCGACACGTTTTTTCGATCGGAAACCCTTGTTTTCCGATCATAAACCACACTTTTCGATCCAGAAACCTTGTTCTCGATCGTGAAACTGTTTCCAATCGAGTTCAAATCGTAAATTGTTTACGACCCGATCGAAAAGTACCCGATCGAAAAGTACCCGATCGAAAACCTTAGTCCCGATCGAAAACCCCATTCCAATCGAAAACCCCATTCCGATCGGAAACCCTGTCGTAGATCGTAAACCCCATTCCGATTGGAAACCCGATCGAAATCTATATTATGGATCGAAAACCTCTAGCCGAATCGGAAACCCTAAATTTTAGGTCTAAAATTCGATTTTTGTGATCTAAAATTAAGAACCCAAGTTTTTGTTATTTGATAATTGTTTAAACAACATGTTGTACCTTTATTTTAAATGTTAAAAAGGAAGTAAAACCCATGAAGTTTCATGCAAATTGTTTATGGTTATTACTTATATCAAAGATGATTAAAATTAAAATTATGTTAGATAATTAGAAACCCTAAAATTATGTGATTATTTGTGATAATTGTGACATAATAAAAGGTTTTATTGCAAATTTGTTTTATAAAAATCGAAATTTGCTTAAATATCTATTGAAATATGATTTTGTGTATAAAATAAAATTTGTGTCCTAAAACTCAAAAGAAACACCGGCTCACCCATTTGAACACACTCTAAGAGAGGTATAAGTCGGGTCGCCATGCTTCCCTAAAGTGGGTAGGTTTTTAATTGCAAAAGTGCAAACCTCACCCCTACGCTTCTTTGTGTGTTGCAAATGGAGCTACCGAGCTCTTTTGATTTGGAAGACAAACTAAGAATTTTTATAAACACATTATGTGGTGAAGATGTGCATGAATCTTCACACATAACATTTTTTATCACACATAGTTTTGACCCAAACTAAACTTAAGTCTTTGCCATCCACCTTGAAAAGGACACTTTTGGATGTCATCTTACTCATTGGTACACAATGGTAAAATGGCATTTACATGGCAAATTCCCACTCATTGGTACACAATGGTGGACAAATTATGCGTTCTTAGTTGGACGACTTAAAGCGAGCTAGGCGTTTAGACCCTTGGCCCGTGGAAAAAGATGGGATGAAACATGACTACAAATTACTTGGTGCAAGATTCACAAGTGTTATTTGTAGATCCCATAAAATCTAGGAATTGTACTTGGAGTATAATTATTGATCGTCACTTACCTTTTGAATGCATCATTTCTAGCAGATCAACTGATGAAATGATGGCATGTCAATTGGATCCTAGCCTTAATAAGCTTTATTGTTTAAAATGTTTAAACATTGGGTAATTAAATTTATTAAGGAAAAGATTATCGAAAATACTGATTTTTAAACTTAATCTGTTTTGTAGATGGCAACAAACCTTCCTCAAAACAATGTTGGTCATGCTTTTCGTCCAATGTTTGTGTAGAAGCATATTCTTATGCTACGTTGTGTCTCGTGTATTGTATCTATGTAAGAGCATATGTGTGTGTGACTATGAGGGCAGCGGAGCAGTTGGTCTTGCGTACCAAATGGTCCGCCCGGACCAGATGGTTCGGATGTGGTCCGCAGCTCATTTAGTCGTACCTATAAATAGGTACCTTGTGTAGAGAGTTAAGAACTTCTTTCCATATTCTACCTTTCTGTGTGTGTTTCTGTGTGTGTGCTCTCAAGACTCATTAATACAAATTCCATTTGTATTTACTTGTTTGTTCTCGTCTTCATCTCGTTATCACGTGATTAGCAAACGATCCATCGCTCCTTGCGTCTACAAGTGGTATCAGAGCTATCTGGTTCCAATTGCTGATCATATTCTGTGATTTTGGAGATTTTTAGAGACAGAAAGTTTGGGTTTTCTTCATTTTTCATCAAATTTCCGCAAGTCCGAGTGTTTCAACGATGGAAAATGATTTCTGAGTGTTGCTGGAGTGTTTTCGCATCATACTAAAGCAATTTCCAGCTCCAAAAGTCAAATTTCACGAAAATCAGTGAAATCAGCCTCGAAATCAGTTGGTCCGCCGGACGAATTTTTGGTCCGCCGGATGAATTTTCTGGTCCGCTGGTTGGTCCGCCCGTGTATCTTCATCAGCATTCTGGTCCGCTAATCTGGTCCACATAGGCAATATTCATATTTTTGATCCGTGGCAGTTTCAGCGTACCATCTGATCCGCGGCAGTTATTTCAGCGTATCATCTGGTCCGCCGTACGAAATCTGGTCCGCCGGATGAAATTTGATCCGGATTTGGTCCGCAGGTACAACTCTAATCCGCTGGTAGTATTTTGGTCCGCTGAAAGTGTTTTTGTCTGCTGGCAGAAAAGTGTTCATCACTAAAACTGACGTAACTTGAGAACCGTAAAGAGTTACGGAACCCAATACTAGTCAAAACGTTCGTCTCGACGAGATCTAGGACTTGTACCGCCTATGTCCAGTACCGTCCAGTTTTGACCCACTAAATCCGCTTGGAAGACCTCTGTTTTTGAGTTCGAAGTTTTTGCAGTGTCTTATTTCGGAAAATATGTCGGATTTTCAAGCGTTTTCTGCGATTCAAAACACGATGCAAGCTATCATTAACTATGATAATGAAATAGGAACAAGTCAGAAAGTTCCGAAATTGCTCAGATTGGAAGATTATCATAGTTGGGTGAAACGATTCAATGCATATGTTGGTGCTAATGATGTTGATTTTTGGATATCTTACAATAATCTATACGAGTATCCAACAGGAACAAATGGAAGGCCAGTTTTGCAACAAAGTCTTACTGGTGAGCAAAAGAAGGCATATCAAGCAGAACAAAAAGCTTATGGTGCTTTAACAATGGCACTACCTTCCGACTTATTACATCAATTTTCTGCGTATACTTCTGCAAAAGAGTTGTGGGATGCAATTCAGAAACGATGTGAGGGTAATGATCAATTCAAGAAAAGTAAACAAAAGGTTCTAAGAAAAGAGTTCGACAATTTCAAGCATTATCCAAATGAGAATATTTCAAAGCTTATTACTCGGTTTTCACATTTATTAAGTGAAATGGCTTTAGTTGGCATCAAAAAGGAAGAAGCTGATATGAAAGAGAAGATACTAGAGGCATTACCTGAAAAATGGGAAAATTATATAATGATGATTACTCATGATAAAGAATTTTCAGGATTGTCATTCATCAATTTGATTGAGCATGAAAAACCGAGGTGGTGGGAAAATACCTTGGTTGCGGAAGCGGATCGAGCCTTTGTGTAACTCGTTTTTGTAGAAACAAATGAACACCCGGATATGAACACGATGGTGTTTGAGATGTGATGATGACGATGAGCAAAGCTAGTATAAACATGATAGATGAAGAACAAGATAGATAGATAAACAAGGTGGAACGATAGATAACTATAGATAATCGAAAGATTACATTTTACCTACCCCACACATTCCCGGGTATCATGAACTTACTAGGTGAGTTCATGAACCCTCGACAAGCTTCAAGGAACCATGACTAACTCTCTCTCACTAGACATACATCATCAAGTCTTTCACATGAGAAAGACTTACTATATATACTACAAAACTCACTAAGGGCATAATAGTAAAACTACCAACTAGTGACAATATTTAAACAATAAATAATATTCACTAGAGCCATCTTCTTTAGTTGAGTCTTGTGTCTTGAGTTGTCATGTTCTTCACCGTGTTGTCGGGATGGTAGACGTTAAGTGGCCGTTGAGTATTAAACACATCTATCCAAATCTTGTTGGCTCGGTATCTCGATTCCCAACAATCTCCCCCTATTTGGTAGATGGTATACTCAACACTTGTGACATCGGTTCTTTGTATTCTTGCAACTTGGCTTCAAGAAAATCTTCATGTAGTTTCAAGTCTTTTGTTCTTTAATTCTCCTTTGTGAAGCTCCCCCTACAATAAACATTCTTCTATCCCAAAGCCATAGGCTGTAATGCATAGGGTGTTTACAAACTTCAACACAATGGCAAGCTACTTGAGGACTAAGTCATAACTCAAGGTACCAATATTGTTGAAAGTAAACAATATAAAGGATCTATGAAAAACGTGAGAATTAAATCCACAATTCAACCGTCTTGAAATACTTGGCCGAATACCAAACCAATGCTTTGCACGAAGATAAACCACTTCTTTTTGTGCGAATAATATTGCCTCGATTTTTACCATAATGGCAATATCGCAACTGTTACGGCTTGAGGACTCTCCGAAGATTAAAAATCACATTTGCTTTGCTCATGGCTTGCACAGAGTCTCATCACATATCCTCCCCCTAGACTTTTGCAACCAAGCAAAATAAATAAGCATGTTGTTGTTGTAGACAAACCCGGATACAACCGTTTCAACAAAATACTCATGAATTTCAATGAACCAAAATCCAACAGTGGCTAACCCATCTTCAATTGTAATGTAGAAAACCCAAACTTGTGCACATCCTTAGTCTTCAATATTGCTTCTAAACACGTCTGCTTATAACGAAGCAAGAATAAAAAATAAGAATAGCTTGGTATCTACGATGTACCTTATTGTACGATTCGTCAAGATTGCATTGGATAATCATGGCTTCATTGAGGTTTGTTGAGGTTGTAGGTTGACAACAAAAGAAAAATATAACAGTAGCTCACTGTTAAATATTTATCCCAAATCTGTCTACATGTCTGATCTGCCCAATCAGAAAAATTTGAAGCCTCTTCCCTTAAATCTCATAAGATTTGACCGATTTAAGGAGAAAAGATTGATCTGGCCCCAAACTCGATCAAGAAAATAATAGTCCAAACAGATAAGGCATACGCAAGCCCAATCGGTGATGTTTTAGAATCAGCGACCCATAATGGTGATTTCAATTGCTCCAGCCCGTTTCACTATTTGAAAGAGAAGGAACCCTAGATGGCTGTAAAGAAACACGTACCAAAAAAAATCTTCATCGCCTTTTCATTTCAGTCGACGAGAAAACAGCAGCCGGCAACCATGTCGGCAATTTCCGGTGACCGTTTGTGAACAGAGGTGAGCATCGGCAGTCAGAGACGAACAGAACCAAGATCGGCGGCGTGAGAATCTTTACCGGTCACCTGCAGCTTTAACGGAAACGGATTCTGGGAATATTCCGGTTGAAACGGAAGTTCCGTCTGAACTTCAAAATTCCGGTTGAGCTTCATTTTTCCGCCTGAACTAACTTGAACCGGAGCTTTCAATCTTCCGGTTGAAAGTTGGAGCGGAACAGTTTTTCCGCTTGAAGTCCAGTTTCCGGTCGAAACCGAGATTCCGGTTGAAGGATTGAGTTCCGGTTGAACAGAGATTCCGCTTGAAGTAGGTTTCCGGTCGAAAACTCCGCTTGAACTTCAAGCTTCCGGTTGAACTCCGTTTTTCCGGTTGGTTTTCGTTTTCCGGTTGAACCTCAAATTCCGGTTGAACATGGATTCCGGTTGGACGTGAATTCCGTTTGAAGTTCAGACAGAAAACGTTTTTCCGGTTGACTTCGTGATTTCCGATTGAAGCATCCAAATTCCGTTTCACTTCAGATCTGGTTCCCATCTGTCATATTTCTGTTTGAGGTAGATAGACCTGAACCAGAATCGTTTTTCTTTTTAAGACAGCAAATTCCGGCCGAGCCCCGTCACCGACTTCAACTTCGTCACTGTTGGTTTCACTTAAACCATGTAGTTGAACAGAAACCCAAAACAGTTAACAGATCTGCACCTAAACCAACTTGTCACCTTTGTCACCTTAAGAAACCCTAATATGGATATGTGAACATCAAGCTTGAACACGATTGACCCATATCGAAGTGTTTTTCTCGATCCCTTGACATCATCCTTGAACCGAACAGAAATGGGTACACAAACGATCTCGAGCTGCAGTCTCGTGTTTGTGTTTCTGAGTTCATCGTCTTCAAAAATTAAAACCTGTAACTCACTCAATATTTGTGTATATTTTTGTTCTTCTAAATTTTCAAGAGAGAGAGAGAGAGAGTACTATGGTTGACTTGAAGCATGTGAATGGGACATGTAGGTTGCTTGTGACAGAAAAAGGAAACGGATAATAGAATGAATTTAATAAAAAATACACTTTGTTTTGTGGGACTCAATAAAAAGTGAGTAAGACAAAACTCAAAAGCTTAAAAAGCAAGTTGAATTTTACACACATACAGACAAAGTGTGATGTGATAAAAGAATATTCACATCTTTTGAGGTTTTCTTGAGATCTACAGTCAAAAGCAATTCTGATCATGAATTTGAATTTGAAGAAATATGCATACGTAAAATATGCAGGAAGTTCATGTTTTGAGTTAGGCTTAGACACAACTTGGATAAGTTTATAAACCTATTTGTGTTTACTGGACAAAAACACAAACACTCAACAAAATTACTTTTAACAACTCAAGAATATATGAATAAATAGATCTTGACTATTCTATAAAAGAAAAATTCAAGGATCCTTTTCAAAAACTTTGAAAGACATGGAGGGGATTCAAAATCTTTCTAGAAAGTTTACATCTCCATTTGTTTACAAACACAAGCATCTGAGCACAAAGTTGAGAAATCAACCGTGAGGTTGCAATTTTCTCGACCATGGCTCTGATACCAATTGAAAAACCGAGGTGGTGGGCAAATACTTGGTTGCGGAAGCGGATCGAGCCTTTGTGTAACTCGTTTTTGTAGAAACAAATGAACACCTGGATATGAACACGATGGTGTTTGAGATGTGATGATGACGATGAGCAAAGCTAGTATAAACATGATAGATGAAGAACAAGATAGATAGATAAACAAGGTAGAACGATAGATAACTAAAGATAATCGCAAGATTACATTTTACCTACCCCACACATTCCCGGGTATCATGAACTTACTAGGTGAGTTCATGAACCCTCGACAAGCTTCAAGGAACCATGAATAACTCTCTCTCACTAGACATACATCATCAAGTCTTTCACATGAGAAAGACTTACTATATATACTACAAAACTCACTAAGGGCATAATAGTAAAACTACCAACTAGTGACAATATTTAAACAATAAATAATATTCACTAGAGCCATCTTCTTTAGTTGAGTCTTGTGTCTTGAGTTGTCATGTTCTTCACCGTGTTGTCGGGACGGTAGACGTTAAGTGGCCGTTGAGTATTAAACACATCTATCCAAATCTTGTTGGCTCGGTATCTCGATTCCCAACAGAGCAGATACAAGCAAGAAATATGGAGTTGAGTGTCAACAAATCCATGCCTGCACAAGTACAGAATCCAGCTGCATATCGTGGTGAAAATGATTCTACCATAAATGCTAAAAAGTCAAACATTTTCAGTGAAGGTCCTCCTACTGCATTTCTTGCTGGAAAAACTGAGAGTTATGGTTATTCTCCAGGTTGTACGTTTACAAGTCCAAATCAATCATCAAAGCCTACAATTCCTGACAAGGCATCTGAGGATTTAGCTTCATTGCTATCTGCTTTTATATCATCGTCAAATGGTTCAATTTTTGGGAAACTGGGAGAAGTTGATTTGGTTGCAAATGACTTAAGTGAGTTGGATGATGATCATTTAAACGAGTTAGATTTACATTGGCAATTTGCTATGACTGTTGAAAGAGGTAAGAGATACATGAAGAAGCATGGTAAACAATCTTTTCTTCCAGGAGGAAAACTTGGATTGGATAAATCCAAAGTTAGATGTTTCAAATGTTCACAGATTGGACATTTTGCTCGTGAATGTAAAAATCCAAAAACATCCGTATCTTCGTCCTCAACAAACAATTCAAACTCGCAAGCCTTGATTTCACAAACGGATGAAGGTTATGATTGGAATAAGGATATTGAAATAATGGAAGAGAAACAAAAACAGTTGGCATTAAATGCAACTCAAAATTCAGAAAGTTCCCCTTCTAGTTTTGATGCTACTACAGAGTCTATTTACAAAACGTCACCTGCTATGGTGTATAATTCGTATCTAAAGAAATATGTTAAGTTGTATCCTGATGAATCTGCACTTATTGCCGAAATGGATTCTGATTCAGATACTAGTTCATGTGAACCAACAGTGGAAACTGATACTGCAGGAGTTACTAAGGAAAGAACTGTGAAGCATGTGTTGCTGCAAATGATAAACTTGAAACTTTGTTGAAAGATTATGGTTTGATAACTGAAGAACTCAAAGTTGTGATAGCTGCTTTGTAATGTTCAAAACAAAGATGTGCTGATTTAGAACAAGTCAATTCAGAGTTGGTGCAAGAAAAGGATAAATGGGTTATTGAATATGAGACTGAAAAAGTTGCTCATCTTGATGCAGTTAAAGATTTTGAGAATCTGTTTGAAAAGAGCTATCTTGTTCAACAAAAGTATGAAACAGCAAATGCGATTGCTGTTGAAGCTGCAGATAAAGTTTTAGAGCTTCAAGAAGATCTTTCAAAACTTCGAGATGCAAATGTTCAGTTTCGTGAGAAGAATAATATTTTAACACAAGATGTTTCTTATTGAACGAAGAAGTGGGAGAAAGTTCATGCAGAGTTAATGGACATTTGTGATACAAAGAGGCAAATGAAGGCAGAGTACAATGACTTATCAGATCAATTTATTGGTATTCAGAAAGAATTATTAGATGCTCAAGTCAAAATATCTGAGTTGAAAATTGAAATTCTTGCTCTTCAAAAACAAGTGAAGAATTCAGTTATGTCTCCTACATTACTGAATTACATTTATAATCATGAGAAGAGTGATGAAAGTGTGAAAGAAGAGGAGTTACATTATGTTCCAGCTTCGGTGGTTATATTAAATCCTCCATCTATGTCATTTGATCCAAGAGCTGAATTGCAAGATTATTCTAAATTTGCAATTCCAACAACGAAGAAGAAAAACAAATCTATGAAAAAGGAGGAGAAATTGAGTAAAGCTCCAAAGTTTGTTTCAACTTCCAAAGATTTGGCAGAGGAAAAGATTTGTGAGAAAGTTGATTCTGTTTCTTCTTCAGCCCATGAAGAAGAAAAAGCTTTAATTAAGGATAACAAATTGAAGGCTATTAAAGATAAATTTACTAGCGAAGCTAAAGGAAGAAAAGTTCCAGAGTCTTTTTTAAATTCTTCAAAAGTTCAGGGGTACAAGCATAAAGGTCTTGGTTATGATGTTAAGGAAGAATCAGTTCTTCGACCACAACACGCAAAGAATGTTGCTGGTTCAAATCAAAAGAACAAATTCAAACAGCAGAAAAAGAATGTCTTCAAATCAAAGGATGTTGATTACTATTCTGGAGGATCTTCTTATAGTTCTGGTTTTTCGTCACAAAGTCCACCTCCAAGGTATGATTCTTCAGACGATTTCTTTGATTCCTTTGGTTCAGAAAATATTTTTGGTTATCATGATGTGTTCAAACAGGACAAGAGAAATCTAAAGAATTTTGTTGATAAAAATCAAAATTTTGAATCAATTCTGGGTAGCAGTTCCCTTAATGTTTTTCAAAGGAAGTGTTATGCATGTCGTAAACCAGGGCATCTTGCTGCACAATGTCCTACGAATGCGAGCATTTACTCCTATGTGAACAAAACAACTAAGTATGTCGATTTAAATGGTCATATTTTTGATGAACCACAATCATTCAGGTCCCAATTAGCTAGTAAGCCGTCTTGGGCAAAGACGCAAGTTGATAATTTTGTGGATTCATTGAAAAATCTTCAATCGCCCAAGATCTGGAAACCCCGAGTTGTTTCCCCGGGTGTAAAAGACCATGTTGAAGACACCGGGCGACCCGAGGCTGTTGACTCGGGCCGATCCCAAAACCACTAATGTTTTATCTGGTGTCTGCAGGTTTCTTCAAGAAGACCTGTCATGCGTGTGTTGCTGATAGTGAAGAACTTGCCTAATTTAGTGTTTCAACGACATATCATTTTCAAATATTTTTCAACCGATTTTTCCAAAACTAAAACTGCAAAGTGTCAGTGTTGGTCGATCGATTTTCTTTCTTGTTCATATGTTTACATTTTTGTAGTTGTACATGTATTTAGGGGGAGAAAATTGAAAATTCAAAAAATAGTGTTTGTTTGAATTTTAGGGGGAGAAATTGGAAAAAATATAAAAAAAATGGAAAATTGAGAAATTGATCCGACAAAAGCGAGAAATGATGGTACATCAGCATATATGTTATCTGCCATGGATAGATTAAGTCTAAAGGCTGTAGGTACTTGCATAATTTGTGAATGTGCATGACTAATCTGATATCTGCAAGTAAGATATAAACATAAAGCTTGCCTGATGATCTTTGGTTATTTGCTTCTTGATGAATGCTGTGTGATGATTCCAAAAATAGAATAAAGAGATATCTTGATGAATGCATGTTTTCATTTTGCAAAAATTTCAACTTGTTTGATTTTCTTTATTTTGTCAAACGATCGGCCTTTCTCTGCGTATCGAAAGATCGACCTGATTGGTGTTCGTTTGACGTTCTGCTTTATTTTCTTTGGTGTTTCGTATAATCCATCGTACTTTCTCTGCGTGTACGGGAGTACCGACCTGATTGTTGTTGGATTATACAATTTCTGCTTTATTTTTATATTTCTTATTTTCCTAAACAATCGGACTTTCTCTGCGTGCTCTCAAGGCCGACCTGATTGTTGTTTGTTTAGGGTTCTGCTTTATTTTTGCATGACTCATCAAGGATGATTAAATCTCTAAGAAAGTTGGTTTTATATGATAAATATGATGATTTGCCAGTATTTCTGATAGAGTGGAGGCCGAGTTATCAGTGCATGATAAAATTACCTTAAGCATATCTGAAAACAATAAAAATGATTGGTGCATGCTGAAATAAACATAAATGTTGTATTTGCGATTATCTTGGCTTACATGCTGATTAAGACCGAAATTGAAATGTGCTAGATGCATTATGTCTGATATGATCTCGTGTCGTGATCTTTCTCGCAAAATACCAAAAATAGTGTGTTTTGATCTAAAGTTTCTAAAAGCCAAAAATATTTTATTTCTTAGTTGTTTTCGATTGATCAACACTTGATACAAAATCAATATTTCAAAATACATATCTTGGTTTCTCAAAGAGAAGTTTTGCACCAAGATTAAATTATTTTTGGAAATTCAAAGAAAATCCGCACTTTTGTCTTCTAAAGTTGCAGGTTTTTGTGTGTCAAGACTCAAGCATGGTGAAAGGGGGAGTTTGTTCTATCTTTCACAAGTGGATCCTGAAGGTCAAAGATTTATTAAAGAATGATCCAGCCATGCAAGCTCTATTTCTGACAAGATTTCAAGTTAACGATCGAATGCAACATTGTTGAAGATTGAAGACTAGAGATTTAGTTAGAAAAGATACACTATACGTTAAGGGGGAGTTTGTAGAAGCATATTCTTATGCTACGTTGTGTCTCGTGTATTGTATCTATGTAAGAGCATATGTGTGTGTGACTATGAGGGAAGCGGACCAGTTGGTCTTGCGTACCAAATGGTCCGCCCGGACCAGATGGTTCGGATGTGGTCCGCAGCTCATTTAGTCGTACCTATAAATAGGTACCTTGTGTAGAGAGTTAAGAACTTCTTGCCATATTCTACCTTTCTGTGTGTGTTTCTGTGTGTGTTTCTGTGTGTGTGCTCTCAAGACTCATTAATACAAATTCCGTTTGTATTTACTTGTTTGATCTCGTCTTCATCTCGTTATCACGTGATTAGCAAACGATCCATCGCTCCTTGCATCTACAGTTTGAAAGAGAAAAGCTGAATAGATCTAACTTCAATGACTGGTATCGTCAACTGAGGATCGTCCTTAGAGTTGAACGGAGGACCGATGTCCTTGAAAATCATTGGCCGACCGAGCCAGCTGCTAATGCTACTGAGCAAGAGAAAGCGTTCTACAATGCTGAGTATAGCAGATACGATAAGGTTGCTTGCATGATGATCTCGAGTATGACTCCCGATCTTCAGAAGCAATACGAATTTCATACACCTTGTGATATGATCAAAGAGCTAAAGAAGATGTATGAAAAACAAGTTGGTGTTGAATTGTTCGACCTAGTTGTGGAACTCCACGACTTGAAGCTTGAACTGGTAAATCGGTCAGTAGTCATATGCTCAAGATGAAGAGCTACTTTGACAAATTGGAATCGCTCAACTATGGGTATAATCAGGATGTGGCAATTGGCATGATCCTCAAATCTCTTATGAAGGATTATGAGGGTTTTGTGCGCAACTACAATATGCATAGTATGACTAAAACAATACCTGAGCTTCATGCTATGCTTGTCGAGTATGAAAAAACGATTCTTAAGAAGGCCACTGAAACACCCCAAGTTCTTATGATCAAAGGGGGAAAGATCCAAAAGGCTAAACGACCGCAAAAGGCGAAGGGCAAGAATGATGGTAAGCGAAAAGGCAAGGCAGTTGCGCTTGTTCCTAAAACCAAGCAAACCCCTCCGGCCGCAAAAGAGCATCCGGCTAAAGACCAGATCTGTCACCATTGTGGTGAAGTTGGACACTGGAAGAGGAACTGTCATACCTATCTAGCTGAGTTGATGAAGAAGAGAAAGAATACTAGTGGGACTAGTACTTCAGGTATCTTCACAATTGAATTATTTTCCTTTTTTAAGTGTGATTCATGGGTGTATGACACTGGCTGTGGAACTCACATCTGTAATTCGTTACAGGGTCTTAGAAAGAGGAGGAAACTGAAGCCTGGAGCTTTACGGTTGTTCGTGGGAAATGGTTTGCCAGCAGCTGTGGAAGCTATAGGAGAATATCATTTAATTCTTCCTTCTGGGTTAATTATTGTATTAGACAATTGTCATTATGCACCTTCTATTACTAGAGGTGTTATTTCAGTATCTTTGTTGAAAAACCAAGGATTTATTAATGCATTTAATAATATCGGTATTTCAGTTTCTAAAAATAATGTTCATTATTTTGATGTTGTTCCTTGTGATGGCATTTATGATATTGATATACGTGGTTATGTTTCAAATAATTCAATGTACAATATTAGCAAACGAGCCAAAACTAGTTTGGACTCTACCTATCTTTGGCACTGTCGTCTTGCCCATGTTGGCAAAAACCACATTGAAAGACTTCAACGTGAAGGGATCTTACAATCAAATGATGAATCATTTGATAAATGCGTTTCCTGTATCTCAGGAAAGATGACAAGAAAACCCTTTCCGAACAAGCCGCAAAGGGCTAAAG
This sequence comes from Deinandra increscens subsp. villosa, assembly GCA_039602395.1. Lineage (NCBI taxonomy): Eukaryota > Viridiplantae > Streptophyta > Magnoliopsida > Asterales > Asteraceae > Deinandra > Deinandra increscens. The sequence goes on from JBCNJP010000009.1 coordinate 41,080,779, forward strand.
AACTACTTGGACTCATTCGTACTGATGTTTGTGGCCCATTTAGACATGTGTCAAGAAAAGGTGCTAGCTACTTCGTGACTTTCACGGATGATTTCAGTCGTTATGGTTATGTTTACTTGCTAAAACATAAACATGAAGTGTTTAAAACATTTAAAGAGTTCAAGAACGAAGTAGAAAATCAACTCGAAAAGACCATCAAGATCCTTCGATCGGATCGTGGTGGAGAATACTTAAGCCAAGAGTTTAAGGATTATCTTAAAGCGTGTGGAATTGTCCAACAGCTTACTCCTCCTTACCCTCCTCAGCATAATGGAGTGTCTGAGAGGAGGAATCGAACCCTACCAGAAATGGTGAGGTCGATGATGAACCTTACAACTCTCCCAATATCATTTTGGGATTTTGCTCTAGAAACCGCTGTACGCGTTCTAAATATGGTTCCAACCAAGAAGGTTGAAAAGACACCGCATCAATTGTGGCATGGAGAAGTCCCTATGTTGTCTTACTTAAGAGTCTGGGGATGTGAGACACTTGTGAAGCGTGATACGCCTGACAAGCTACAACCCAGGACTACTAAGTGCATCTTTGTAGGATACCCAAAGGAAACAATGGGTTACTATTTTTACAATCCTTCCGAAAATACTGTTCGTGTTGCTTGATATGCTGAATTCTTTGAAAAGAATTTTATAGCTCAAGAGGACAGTGGGAGAATTGTAGAACTACTAGAAGATGTGTCACCTTCTGAAACAACTAGCAATCATCAGCTTGGGGGGGAAAATGTTCAAAGTGATGAACCTCAAGTCGATGATGTTGCGATTCCACTTCGTAGATCCGAAAGGGTCATACATAACCCGGATAGATGGATTGGTCTAGTCGAATCCGAGGATAACGTATCAGGAGATCTCGATGAGCCTCCGAACTTTAAAGCTGCATTATCAGATCCGGAATCTGACAAATGGCTTGAAGCTGCGAACATGGAAATGAAATCCATGAGAGATAATCAAGTTTGGAACTTGGTTGATCTTCCTCCTAAGTTGCGAACTGTCAAGGTTTGGGTCACTTTGCATGTGAGTGTAAGAAGCCAAAACTGAGACAGATCCCTGTGACATCTGGGGGAAACAATAACTCTGGTCAAAATCAAGGTAAAACTACTCATATCAGAAGTCACAACCTGCTGGTTTAACTCACCAGGGTTCTAGTTCTAACAATGTTAAACGTGCTGACAAGCCAGAGAAGGCACTCGTGTCACTAAGTGATCCTAACTACACATGGTCCAATCAGACTCAATCATCGGCTAATGTTGATTATGTACTATTGGTGTATTCATCTGATGAATCAAAGTTTGAGGAAGATTCTTTCTTTAATCCGCTCTATCCCACCAATTTTGCACTTATGGCTGATGTGGATGAAATTTCTGAAGATGCTACTCTTGTGTCTAACACTGCTGATGATCCTTCCAAAGTTTAATCTGATGCTGAACAAAATTCAATAAACCGTCAGAAGGAACTCATACCCGATAAGGTAAAATCCAATTTATGCTCAGAGTCCTGTGTACAGGAAGTTTCTTGGTATCACCTTTATAACGAAGTGTTAGTTGAAAAGGCAATAGCGATGAATGTCTTGTTAAATCAATGCAAGCTAAGGATCTGGATTTCCTGGACATAATAAAGTCCTTGCAGGATGATATTGAGGTCATGAAACATGTTGAAGTGGCTCTTCGTACTCAGTTAGAGGATTTAGTGACTCGTCACTCGTCCCTAAGCAAGAACTATGTTCAAGCTCTGGAAATTATTGACTTGATGAAACTTAATCCCTCTAACTTGGCAGGTGATGTGGCTAAGGATATTTTCAATTTAATAAAACCTGGAGGGATCTAGGTTGATATTATTCATACTTGTTTCCAAATAGTGTAAGTTGTTGGGGGTCAATTCTGCCATTTCATGAAACTTGAATTGAAAGAAAATTAATCCCAGACGAAGTAACCAACATTTCTTTAGAACTCGACTTCAATCGATTCGTACGTTGCAATTTCCTTCGAGCAGTCACAATAACACAATCATTAGGATTCTGAGGTTCATCTGATCACCTCCACCAAACACTCGAACTCTTCCCCTTGGTACTCTCTCTCTCGTTTTTTTTTTGTCGCCGCCGAAGTCAGAAAATCCGGCCAACCACCACTGTTTTATCACCTGTTTCGTACAACACTGAGTTCGCCATCCTCCACTGAGTAACCCTGAAGCATTGGGTTCGAGAACAGAGCAACGACAGGCGGCGGAGTCGAGATTTTTCGGGTTCGTTTCGGCTTAAAAAATGTGACAAAACTCATCCCCGATTCGAGGTAATCACTTCTCTATGTTAGTCGCACCTTCCTCTTCACCTTGCATCTAGTATCGCGATTTTCCGGTGACCGGAATGAAACTCTAGCCACCGGAGTTGTGGGGAAGAAGGTGATGGCGGGTGGGGATTGTATATATACTTAGGTGACTGGTTCACAACGTAATCGATTTGTATCCCAGTTGGTTGACGCATGCGCTGGTGACCGAGGGGTCGCTAGTTCGAATCTCCCCAGCCCCATATCCTTTATTCTTTTTCTTCCGAACCCGATTTCCCTGTTGCTGCTAGTATAAGAACGATGGGCTACGAATCTGTTAACAGATCCGGCTCCTGGCCCAGTGGTTAGGGCGCCGTGTTATAACCTTCAGGTCATGGGTTCGAGTCTCGTGATCCTTGTTTTTTGTTGTTTTATTTATTTTTGGTGTATTCAAACGTCAATTGGTCTAAAACTCAAAACTACTATTATACGACTATTAAATCTCGACCCGGGGGGTTCCCATAGACCCCGTTAGGGTTCTCGTTGAACGTTTATATTATGAAAAACGTTAGGATTTAAATAGATTTAAAAATTCAATGATTTCTTTATTTCTTTAATATTAATATGAACTAGTTTAAACATAGAAATATATATATATATAAATATATATATTTGATTTATTTGTCATGCACATATACACAAGCGTATGTTTTAAATATTTTCTTTAAACTATTAAATTTTGACACGATATATAAGTATATATATTGGCCGTTTTATTTTTCACACTTTTGACTACAACTCGATATCTATATTTATGAACATATATGTTGCCCGATCATCTCTACATTTATTATTTGGAATAACATACGCACTTTGATTTTTGTAAATCTTTGTATCCTCGATTTATTGTCATCCTTTGATTTCTTTCGAACAAACGATTTTTATCACATGTTGAAATTGTCACCTACGTCATATTTGGAACTACTTGATATTTTACCGTCGTCTAGGCTATGTTAATCATGTGCGAACACACACTTACGTATGTAAATTCAATAGGTGATTGGTAGTTACACAAGACTCAGAGTCTTACTAAATTGTAGCAGAGCACCCTAAGGTGAGTTACACAATCTTTTACGTTACATCCGGTTTTGGACGATAACACACGCAAACACGTTACACCCGGGTTAGGGTGATAACACGACAACTATTATGTGTGATTAAAGTAGAAATCCAGTATATATCACATGTTCACGTAAAATGCTTTATCTTTGAAAGTCCTAACTTATTGAACCATTAATAGCAAATAGCGAGGGGATATTGGGTAGTACTACTGGGGTCTGACAAATGCCACTCAACGGGCACGAGATGCACCACCCGACTGGCGGTCGGACTGAGGACAATGTCAGCCTAAACTTACCATGATCGAGTAGACACGGGGAAGGCAAAACACGTAAGGATTATTCCTACAACTAATTGGTCAGCTTCGGTTGCGAACGTTTTAGTGACATGAACTTAGGCTCGCTACCTACGATATGGATTGTACTTGTAATATACATACTTACATATAAATAAAGACTGTTGTATTCGTACTGCATATTTATACTAGTTATACTTATGTACTTATGTGAACTCACCAACATTAGTTGACACATGCTTCTTGTGCATGCTTTGCAGGACGCTAGGAGTATCGGATTTTTGGGCACATACGTTGGCTAAAACCTGTTATTTTGGGAATTTTTTTTCAAACATTTTCAAGTTGAACTGGTATTTACTTATCGGGCGCTTGTTTTGCGCAACATAACTTTTATGAGCTTCTGCTAAACTTTAACTTTAGTTTTGATATTTCCCATTTGGAAATATATTTACATTTTGAACCCTTAACTTATGTTTAATATAACTAATGACTCGGGTCGTGGTCTGGTTCACACCCCACACGGTAAAACTCCGTTAGTGGAAATTGGGGGTGTGACATTGCAAGTAAATCAGTCTGAGAAGGGTATTTTCATACACCAGACGAAATACTTGCATGACGTGCTTAATCGATTCAAGATAGACGACGTTCGTGTTTCGGGTACTCCAATCCAAGTGTCTCATGGTCTATGTCCAGATGAAGATGGCGAAGAAACTGATGCACTCTTTATCGTGTGATGATAGGTTCGTGAATGTACTTAACAGCTAGCACACCTGATATACTGTTTGCGGTTTGTTTGTGTGCCAGGTATCAAGCATCTCCAAGGATATCACATTTGAATACAGTGCGAAAAATTCTAGCTTATCTGAGCAGTAACACAGATCTCGGGATCTTCTATCTGCATGATGATAAGTTTGACTTATCTGCCTACTCGGATTCTGATTACGGTGGCTGCAAGATTAATTTCAAGTCCACAACGGCTGGCTGACAGTTTCTAGGAGATAGGCTTGTGTCGTGGCAGTGTAAGAAGCAAATGTCGATAGCTACATCCACGAGTGAAGCTAAGTATGTTGCGGCTGCAAGTTGCTGCTCTTAGGTGTTGTAGATACAACAACAGTTAAGAGACTACAGTTTGCGATTTCTTACTACTCCTATACACATAGATAATTCTGCTGCCATTTGCATAACTAAGGATCTCGTGCACCATTCTAAGACGAAGCACATTGAAATCAGATATCATTTTATCCGTGATTGCTATAAGAAAAAATCTGATTGATTTGCAAAAGATACATACTGATTTCCAAAGAGCGGACCTTTTTACTAAGGCTTTTGATAAAACCTGCTTCAATTTCCTTTTGCAAATCAATGGCATACAATAATTACCCGCTAAGTAATTGTTGATTGATCAATTTTGCTTTTGGTTACATTTTTCTTGTTATTTCTTCTTTTGGGGTAGAAATATTCAGAAAAGCATAAAAAATTGAAAAATGCCAAAACCAAAAAAATTGAAAAATAAAAAATGAGAAATTGATCCGACCTAGCGAGAAATGATATTACATCAGCATATACGTTATCAACCATGAATAAAGTAGGAATAAAGGTTGCAGGTACTTGTTAGGTTTGTTGAATGCATTAAGGAAAATCTGATATACGTTAGTATGATATAAACCTAAATACCTGCTTGATAATCGTGATGTTACATCATCACGTATGCTGTGTAATCTTGGCAATAAAAATGAAAACAACAAAAATAGAATAAGAGATGTTCTGGTGTACGCTTGTTTTCATTTTGCAAAGATTTAAACTTGTTTGATATTCTTTATTTTGTCGAACGATCGGACTTTCTTTGCGTATCGAAAGATCGACCTGATTGTTGTTCGTTTGACGTTCTGCTTAATTTTCTTTTTGTTTCGTATAAATATACACAAATAGAATAAGTCAGATTGCTAGTGTTCCTGATTGTGTGGGCTTTCACATTATCTATGCTTGATTAATCATACTTAAAACATACCAGAAAGCTATAGAAATTGATTTGCCTAAACTAAAACAAACTACAAACTCTGCCTGCTTGGCTTGCATGCTGATTAAAACTGAAATTGAGATGTGTCTGATGCGTTATGTCTGATATGATCTCGTGTCTGGATCTTTCTCACAAAAGTTTAGTTATTTGCATTTCAAGATTCTGTTTGGCTTATTTCTTATTTGAAAAATATAAAAAGATTTTAGGTATGTTTTAGCATAATTTTGTAAAAATTCAAAAAGATTTTAGGTGTGTTTGAAAATGTTATAAAAATCAAAAAGATGTTGTTTCTATCTTATTTTCGATCAACCGATGATGAAAAGTATCAAATTTATGCTGGAAACAACCAAACAGTCTTGAAATCATAAGACTCATCATGAATTGATCAAAGGTTTGTATCAAAGTGATAAAATTTGAAATCTTTGTGTTCAATCTGAAAAATTCTTCAAAAATCAGGGTTAAATTTGAAAAAGTTGGAAACTTGCCAACTGTAAGTCTGTAAGATCTTTCTAGGGTTGGTGGCAACTCAAACATAGCATCCTTCGTGTTTGGGGTCAAATTGTAAATCTTTCATTTCACTTGTATTTGTACTTGGACAATACTCTTGATGCTTATGTTAATCATTCAAGTGTTTGATGTTTTGTATTGCAACATAAGAATACCCTAAAATAAGCTTCTGGACGGCTGTGGAAGAGAGCGCACTTGTGTGTGTGAAAACCCTCATGTTCTTGAGTTTCAGATATGGAAATCTAAGGATTTCAACAAGCAAACAACATGATTTGATCATGGATTCATGATTTCCGCACTTGAATCTGTGCATTGGATGAGTAAAGGCTCAAATCGGGTCCTGACAAATGGTATCAGAGCCATTGTTCTTCATGTTCCTGAGTTTTTCTCAAAAACTAGAAGAATCACACATTCAAGTCATTAAATCTAGTTGTTTGAATGATTCTTTGAACTATTTTGAACAAAATTTCACAAGGAATCTGTTGGAATGCTTAGTTTTCATCAATATTCACAACAAGTGGGTCAATTTTGGAGATTTTAAGATTTATGCGAACACAGAGCATACGTGCTGTGCGTGACTTTTTGATATTATGTTAGAGCATTTTGTGTTGTCTAGTGCTAGGTCTTGATAGTTTGAATATGTAAAGTTATATGTTTGTGTTTTATATATCCAGCGGATCAGTGGCGGATCAAGTGGTACGCCGGACCACCTGATACGCTAGTAAGTTGGTCCACCGGATCAGTCTCTATATATAGGTTTCAGTTTGATTCAGAGAGTGTGAGTGAGGTCTGAGCTTTCTTAAGTGTGTGTTTTACATGGTGTAACCTGAATACTCAATGTTCTCTCTGTTTACAAGCTGTGATCAATATAAAGAAGATTATTTACCTTGTGTGTCCGAATCCGAATGTAATAATGCACTAGCAAGATCGATTACGCGTTTTACAAGTCTTCGGTACCAGTTTCTTTACCGTTAGATGATCTTTCAGGAACAGAAGAAGCAAATGTTAGTTTACCTAATAATTTGGCAGATGATATTCCTGTTGCTGATTCAACTACTTTGAGGATACACACCATTCATCCTCAAGAGAATATCATTGGTGATCCGAGTTCTGGAGTTCGCACACGTAATCAACTAGCAGATTCCGTTGATGCTTTGATTGCTGAAATCAGGGATTCAGGAGTTCAGAATGACGTGTTTCATTCTTGTTTTCTGTCTCAAGTTGAACCAACCAATGTCGATCAGGCGTTGGAAGATGCTTCTTGGGTTGAGGCTATGCAAGAAGAGTTGCAACAATTTCAGAAATTGGGTGTATGGCATCTCGTGGATTTACCCGCTAATTCCAAAGAACCATGTGGTACTAAATGGGTATTTAAATGCAAGAAAGATGATCGAGGCATAATTGTTAGAAACAAGGCTCGATTGGTGGTTCAGGGTTTCTCACAGATTGAAGGTGTTGATTTCAATGAAGTTTATGCTCCTGTTGCAAGGATCGAGGCTATCAGAATCTTTTTAGCTTTCGCGGCATATCATGGATTCAAAGTGTATCAAATGGATGTCAAGAGTGCATTTCTTAATGGGTTGATTCGTGAGGAAGTGTATGTGAAGCAGCCGCCTGGTTTTTATGATCCCGATTTTCCAAACAAAGTGTACAAGTTAGACAAGGCGTTATATGGATTGCGTCAAGCCCCGAGAGCTTGGTATGAAACTTTATCTACGCACCTGCTGGACAACGGTTTTCGGCGCGGAAAGGTGGATTGTACACTGTTTTCGAAGAAGTTTGGAAAGGATCTGTTGCTTGTCCAAGTCTATGTGGACGATATCATTTTTGGAAGCACAAATGACGCGCTATGCAAGGATTTTGAACGTGTGATGCAAACCAAGTTTGAAATGAGTTCTATGGGCGAGATGGGGTTTTTTCTAGGTCTTCAAGCTCATCAATCGGCCAAAGGAATATTCTTACACCAAACCAAATATGTGTCTGATATTTTGGCAAGGTTCAAGATTGGCGATGTTCGGGTTCCTAGTACACCAATCCAGGTTTCACATGGTTTAGCACCAGATGAGACTGGTGAATCTATTGATCCCACATTGTTTAGGGCTATGAGTGGTTCGCTTATGTATTTAACTGCATCTCGTCCTGATATAATGTTTGTTGTGTGCATGTGTGCTACGTATCAGGCAGCTCCAAAGGCTTCTCATTTGATGGCAGTAAAGAGGAGTATTTTGCTTATTTGAAGGGTAATCCGGATCTGGGGATCTGGTATCCTAATGATAATAAGTTCGAGTTATCAGCATATTCTGACTCCGACTACGGTGGATGTAAAATCAATTTCAAATCTACAACCGCAGGATGTCAGTTTTTGGGAGAACGACTGGTGTCGTGGCAATGCAAAAAGCAAACTTCAGTTGCAACGTCTACAGCAGAGGCGGAATATGTGGCTGCTTCTAGTTGCTGTTCACAAGTCTTGTGGATACAACAGCAGTTACACGACTATGGTTTGAATTTTCTTACTACTCCGATCTTTATTGATAACTCGGCTGCCATATCCATTACTAAAAACCCAGTTCAGCATTCTAAAACTAAACACATTAGAGATTCGATATCACTTTATCCGTGATTGCTTTGAAAAGAAACTAATTGATTTGCAGAAAATTCACACGGATTTTCAGCGAGCTGATTTGTTTACAAAAGCTTTTGATAAAACTCGATTCCAATTTTTGTTGAAAATCAATGGGATTTCTAAGTTAAATGTCACATGATTCGGTTCAGTTGATCGTTTTTGCTTTTCGTTTTATTTTTCTGCTATTGTTTTCTGCTTTTTAGGGGGAGATATATGAAAAATACAAAAATAGTGTGTTGTTTTGTGTTCTAAAAAAAAGCATAGAAAAAACATAAAAAAAAATTGAAAAATGCAAAAGTATAAAAAAAAAAATTGGAAAATTAAAAATTTGAGAAATGTGATCCAACCTCGTGAGAAATGATAGTACATCAGTGAATGTTACTGACCATGGATAGACTAGATTGAAAGGCTGTAGATACTTGCTTGTTTCATTGAATGTGCCATTCATATCTGATACATGTTAGTATGATATAAAGATAATGCCTGTCTGAAATCTGTGGCGAACCATGATTCTTGTTTTTGTTTAATGCTGAGCTTATGTGAAAAATCCAAAAAGAGAATAAGAGATGGTCTTAGTGTATGCATGCTTTATTTTGCAAAGATTTAAACTTGTTTTATTTTCTTTATTTTGTCAAACGATCGGACTTTCTCTGCGTATCGAAAGATCGACCTGATTGTTGTTCGTTTGACGTTCTGCTTTATTTTCTTGGTGTTTAGTATAATCCATCGGACTTTCTCTGCGTATCGAAAGATCGACCTGATTGTTGTTGGATTATACGCTTTCTGCTTTATTTTCTATTTCTTATTTTCCTAAACAATCGGACTTTCTCTGCGTGCCTGCCAGCCGACCTGATTGTTGTTTGTTTAGGGTTCTGCTTTCTTTTTGCATGAAACACTATGAACCGATTGTCTCTGTAAATAGATTCTGTGATGAATCAGTGAAAAATCAAAAATAGAATAAATCAGATTATCAATTACTTGAGTTTGTGGGTGCCATGATTTCTGTACTTGATAAACATACCTAATGCATATCAGAAAACTGTAAAAATTGATTTGAATTGGCTGAAATAAACATTATGTGTTGTATTCGTGGACAACTTGATTTGCATGCTTATTAGGTCGAAATTGAAGTGTGTTAAGTGCATCTCACTGATATGATCTCATGTTGCGATCTTTCTCACAAAAATATAAATTATGATAGTTAGTTGTTTGATTACTGTTATTTTGTTCTTCAGAAAAGATCAAAAAGATTTTAGGTGTGTTTTAGCATAAGTTTGAAAAATCAAAAAGATTTTAGTGTGTTTTGATATATTTTTGTCAAAAATCAAAAAGATTTTCATTCTGCTTTATTTTAGATCAACTGAATTTCAGAATCGACAATCTGTTGTTTGATGAACCATAATCGATGCTAAATCAGATTATCATGTTTGCAATTGAAGAAATTGCACGTTTTTAATGAAAAATGAGAAATTTAATGATAAAGGGCAATGTGGTCATTTTTCTGATCCGGCGGACCAGATGATCCGCCGGCGGATCAAAATGGGTATAAATGGCTAATCTGATCCGCGAGAGCTCATAACTCGCGGATCACTTTCTTTTCACACAGAAACCCTCAAAAACCCTTGCAGTCATATTTTTCTTGATTTCTCAGTCGATAACGAAGCTCTGCCCGAAATTTTTGTTGCTACAGGTAGGTGGATTGATTGCGCACAGGTTGATGGTTTTAATTTCTGAAATGGTTGTCTGATTAGGATGAAAATTGAGATTTAAAGTCTCGGTTTTTTGAGAAAACCAACTGTTTTATTGTTTAATCGGTTTTAATCAATGTTTATGTGTATAAAACACATTGTGTGAGTCGAAATAGACTCTAGATTGAACTCTTGTTCTTGGATTTCAAAACAAACACTTCAAAAGTGCATAAAATTCGAAGTGACTGTTCGATAAACTGATCGTCCGCCGGATCAACTGATCCGCCGGACCAGATTTTCAAACTGATCCGGAGATGATCCGGTTGACTAATCTGATCCGCAGTCAACGAATTTGATCCGCCGGATCAAGTGATCCGCCGGATCAAGTGATCTGTTGAATAATGTGATCCGCAACTGGTCCGCCGGACCAGGTGATCCGGATGCACAAATCTGATCCGGGGTTGATCCGCTCATAAAATTTTTCAAAAGTTATTCGTTTGAGCGATTTACTTAATATCAGAGATTGTCATTGGAAATTTTGATTATATTAACTGATTTTAATGACAGTTTGTTTTGTTGACGTGAACAGATATGGCAGATTTTAAATCAATTGGAGAACAAAACGTGTGTGCTTTTCTTGATGTTGCAGAAAAATGGAGGCCACATTTTCTAAACATATTTGAGTTCATCCGACGATCGAGGATATTCTTTGCTGCTACTCATGAATGTCCACCGTATAAAGACTTGTTAGTCATGTTCTGGAATTCAGCACAAGTAGATTGTTCGGTGACTCCATCTGTAATACGTGCAAAGATACTTGACACTGATGTCGTTATTTCTGAAGATGATGTGCGGAGAGTTCTTCGGTTAAATGATCAAGCTACTTATCCAGTTGAATTTCCTGAAGAGGATTTGGTAGCTTTGTTAAAAAGAATTAAGTATGATGGACAATTGTATGTCCCATGGTACCTTAAAGCAAATTTGAGTCCTCCTTATAAATACTTGATGCACGTGATTATTAAGTGTTTTGGAAACAGAACAAGAGGTCAAGAAGAATTTGATTTGAAGGTGCTTTCTTTCTTTTGTGCATTGGTGCTGAACAGAGAATTCAACTTTTCTGGTTGGATTTTTAACTACATGAGAGAGAATATTCTGGTAAAGCAAGTGCGGAGCATCATGTATCCGAGATTTATACAGATGATCTTGAATGATTTGCATCCGAACCTTCCAAAGAATGCTGCTGCTATTATTGATATGAAGCACATGAATAGAGTAGCTGTTGGAAAGATTCCAGTATACTACAAGCGAAAGGGAAATGCCGTTGCTCCACCAACTAAAAGGCTGATTGGTCATCTTGCTAATCCTGATTATAGAGCTCCTGAGAATGGTGCTGCTAAACATGATGACAGTTCTGATGATGAACTACACTATGATGATAATGGCTTTCCAACTGTGATTGTTGAAGATGAAATTGAGCAACCGGCTAATCAATAACCTGTTGTGCAACAACCTGTTGTGCAAGAACCTGTTCAGCAACAACAAAATCAAGAGCAAGTTACTTCTGCAGCTGTCAATGAGACTGAACGGGTGATTGTTCCAGATGATGTTATTGATAGTTCGTCAGAAACTGAATCAGACTCTGGTGAATATGTTACCATTTTGCACAATACAAGAGAAATTCCTGTAAGGAGAGGTTCTAAGGCTCATATTGCTTATCTAAAATCTCACAATCAAGATACCTCTGTCTTTGAGTCTAGAACTAAACAGGCTGATGATACTGAAAATGATCCATCTTATACTCCTAGTATGGAGGAGCCTATTTCAAAGTCAAAGTCTGTAGATAAAGGCAAAGCTCCTGCTGTTGCTACTGGCAAACGTTTGAAGACTGTGGCTGTTGGGTATAAAGGAGTGAAACCTGGTTCATTTCTTGCTGATGCGAGAAAATCTGGGCAAAGTCCTCCCAGCAAGAAGCAAAAGGTGACTACGTCGTCTTCTATTCCAATCCAACCAACCACCAAAACAGCTGATGTTCAAAGTTCACAACAACCTCCAATCAGAAAGTTAACTATCAAAAGACCGTCAACTACTGGTTCTGCTTCCACGTCTTCAACTACTTCCACAATTTCTTCTACTGATTTAAAGCTCGCATTGTTTCAAGCTCGATTTGAGAGAGTAGAACATACAAACAAGGTGCAGGCTGAAGAGATTTCTGGGCTGAAAAATTTGTGTAAAGAATTGGTTGCCAGAGATCAATCTCATACAAAGGAACTTGCTCGATTAAAAGCTCAGGATGAGGCAAAAGATCGGGAAATTGCTCAGTTAAAGCTATTGTCTCTGTCTATGGGTGAGCAGCTTAAGCACGTGCTTACAGCTTTAGCTGCTCAGGGGGAGAAAAGGCCAAATCCTGAAGAAACTTGCAGAGAAGAAGAGGATGTGATGAAGTTTTTAAACGATGATCCTGATAATCCTGAAGGTGGTGCTAGTGGTGCTGGTGCTGGTACTGATACAGCAGGAACATCATCTGCTGCTGCTGGTACAACCACGACATCTCAGGGGGAGTCTACTGACAAAGAGATATATGATGTGACTCCGATATCAAGGGTTGAGATGAAAGAGGGAGAGTTGGTTAATCCTTTTTCTAAAGAGCAGCTGGCAGCAATATTTGCTCTAAATGTGGATGATGTTGAGAATGTGCCAGTTGCTGAGCCATATCAGGAAGATGATTCAGAAGAAGAGGTGGTATATGAAGATGAACATGTGGAAGTGGAAGATATGACGGCAGAAGAATATCCTAATGATCCAACGATGTATGGGAATTTTTCTGATAACGACTATTCTGAAGGCTTTAATTTCCTTGGAAAAGACAGTGAGGATAAGGTTGAAACAGAGAAACCATCAGAACAACCTGAAGTATCTGAATCTGTTGATATGTCTGAAGAAGAAGAAAAGAAGCTGTTATTTGAAGCTTGGTTAAAAGATCAAAGGGCTAAGAAACTTCCAGTTCCAGTCCAAGTTGAAAAGTCTTCAAAACCTGTTGATCAGAAAAGGTTTTTTGATAGAAAAGGAAGACAAGCTTCTGGAAAGATTATCAGCTGGATGTATGATTCTGAACTCAAATGCTATGCTATCAAGAGGGAGTTCGGGATTGTATATCTGAAGAATGCTACAAGGTTCAACACATTACCTGTTTGTGATGTAAGGGACTTGGATAGAAGTCCATTTTTGAATCCTGGAGAAAATAGTTTGGCTGCTGTGTTCAAAGAGAAGTTAATTGAAGAATGTCAAGGAAGATTCAGGTTTTTGACTCCTCAAAGACCAACTTACTCTGTGCATCCAACAGATATCCATACTATCACAGGCAGACCAGTAGTGATTCTGAAATATAAGAAGCCTATTCAGCTCAAGAAAATACCTCGAACAAGATTTCATCAAGACTTTGAGGTGGTGGTATTATGATGAGGTGTCTGGTGAAGCTGTTATTGTGATCCAAGAAGACAACAAGGTTGTAAGAATCTATGACCCGATGTCATTGATAAATTTGTCAAAGAATGATATTGAAAAGCTACATTCTAACAAGATTCTCTACAAACCTGAATGTTGTGATCAAGCAATGCAATTTCAGAAGGTGATAAATGTTTGTTTTGGTGGTGGGATTCATGCTGGAAATAACAGAAGACGTGATTGGAAGAAGACAGAATCAAAAGCTTCTGAAGACTAGCACAAGACAAGGGGGAGTTTGTTAGAGCATTTTGTGTTGTCTAGTGCTAGGTCTTGATATTTTGAATATGTAAAGTTATATGTTGGTGTTTTATATATCCAGCGGATCAGTGGCGGATCAGGTGGTACGCCGGACCACCTGATACGCTAGTAAGTTGGTCCGCCGGATCAGTCTCTATATATAGGTTTCAGTTTGATTCAGAGAGTGTGAGTGAGGTCTGAGCTTTCTTAAGTGTGTGTTTTACATGGTGTAACCTGAATACTCAGTGTTCTCTCTGTTTACAAGCTGTGATCAATATAAAGAAGATTATTTACTTTGTGTGTCCGAATCCGAATGTAATAATGCACTAGCAAGATCGATTACGCGTTTGACATATTAAAATCATTTTCCACATATTTTGAGTCAAAATTGAACATACGCGCATGTTAGACTCATGATTTAGGGATGATAGCAACTTGAATCACTCAAAAACATCAAGTATTGAAGATTTTAGAGCAAAAATTGTGTTTTTGGAAGATTTTCATAAAAGTCACTATTTGATCCAATTTCACTCTGTAGTTAACATTTTTGTTCCTAAGCAAATTTCTAAACTATTGGTGCAATAAAAACTTGATTTCGTGAAATTTGATTTTGACCTAGTGATTATGCTCAAGAACATAGCTGGAAATTTTCTAAGTCCCGAAAATTTTGAAAATTTCAAATTTCACATTATTGCTTGATTGATTCAAACTAAATAAGCTTCATGATGTTTGTTTTGTAGGTTTTGAGCAATTAACCTCAATCTTAACATCCGTTGAAGCAATTTCTGAATTCTCGACCCGTTTGACCCATTAAGCACTTTTGTGAAGAAACCCAAATTGTTTCACCTTGTCTGAATTCAACACTGGAAACCAAATGTTCAAGGGAACAATAGACCTACAAAACTACTCGGGGCTGCCAATTATGATGACTGGAAAAAGAAATTTCAGTGTCACCTTGAGTATCTGGATTATGAACTTTTGACCTTGGTGAAGAATGGTCCTAAGGTGTTCTATGTGGAGCCAGTGACTGTAGCTGGTGCTGACCCACCTCCTGCTCAGAGACGTATCATAAAGAAAGTTGAGGACTACACACCCTCTGAACATAATCAATTAAAGGTTGACAAACGTGCTCTCGGGTGTAACAAAATGGCATTATCTGATGACATAGCTTTCCACTTCATTGAAGCAACCTCTGCTCACGAAAACTGGGTTACACTTGAGAAAAAGTATGAGGGAAACATTGAGAGCAAAGAGAGGAGACTAGACTCTCTCAAACTACGTTTCAACACTTTTTCTCACATTGCTGGAGACTCATTTAAGACTCATGTGACAAAGTTTTGCAGACTTATCTGTGAAATGCAAAATAACCAAATTCGACTTGTGATGCCAGCCATATCTAAGAAATTTATGAAGTCACATCCTCGGGACTTTACTCCATATGTTATCTACCTACTTGAAAGCGGTGATTTAGCCACTGTTGACTACATGGATCTTATTGACAAAGTTAGAAGCTATGAAATTGCAGCTATTGAAAAAGATGGAAATTCACTCATGGGGAAAGTTAAAATAAAAGTACCAATCAACTTGCTCCAAATGCTGCCTTCATTGCTCCAAATGAGACTGACCTGGAATTTCCTTAGTTTGCTGGTGGGTCCTGCTTCTTGGTTCAAGCCTCAGCTCAAGTTTCTACTCCACCACCTGTTTGTCAAGCTGCCTTTTCAGCTAAATAGCCTGTCTCACCAGTGAACTATCACCTGCCACATACCAATCTGGATCTTCACCTGTTGGACTAACTGAAAAAGACCAGGAGTTGTGTAATGCTCTTGTGGCATGCCTTGCTTCCCAAAGGTCAGGGAGTATTGAGAGTATCTCTTTGTGCCAAGAAGACTTAGACCAAATTCCTGCCGATGACCTCGAAGAAATGGATATCAATTGGCAACTTGGTATGATTGCTACCCGTACAAGAAAGTTTCTCAAGAAAACTGGGAGAAAGGTATTCCGGTCACAACCCAGTTCTACTATTGGTTTTGACAAATCCAAGGCCTAATGCTACAACTGTCAAGGTTTGGGTCACTTTGCCCGTGAGTGTAAGAAGCCAAAACAGAGACAGATCCCTGTGACATCTGGGGGGAAACAATAACTCTGGTCAAAATCAAGGTAACTACTCATATCAGAAGTCACAACATGCTGGTTTAACTCACCAGGGTTCTAGTCTTTAACAATGTTAAACGTGCTGACAACCCAGAGAAGGCACTCGTGTCACTGAGTGATCCTAACTACACATGGTCCAATCAGACTCAATCATCGGCTTATGTTGATTATGCACTATTGGTGTATTCATCTGATGAATCAAAGTTTGAGGAAGATTCTTTCTTTAATCCGCTCTATCCCACCGATTTTGCACTTATGGCTGATGTGGATGAAATTTCTGAAGATGCTGCTCTTGTGTCTAACACTGCTGGTGATCCTTCCAAAGTTTAATCTGATGCTGAACAAAATTCAATTAACCGTCAGAAGGAACTCATACCCGATACAATAAAATCCAATTTATGTTCAGAGTCCTGTGTACAGGAAGTTGCTTGGTAGCCTTTATAACGAAGTGTTAGTTGAAAAGGTGATAGCGATGAATGTCTTGTCAAATCAATGCAAGCTAAGGATCTGGAATTCCTGGACATAATAAAGTCCTTGAAGGATGATATTGAGGTCATGAAACATGCTGAAGTGGCTCTTCGTACTCAGTTAGAGGATCTAGTGACTCGTCACTCGTCCCTAAGCAAGAACTATGTTCAAGCTCTGGAAATTATTGACTTGATGAAACTTAATCCCTCTAACTTGGCAGGTAATGTGGCTAAGGATATTTTCAAACGTGTATAAAGTGGTTTGGGTTTAACCTGGGAAATTGATGATGCTGCTATTGATCAGCATCCTCTCAATCACAATTATTTTCCAATACCTGAACTAACTAAAATAAACTCCCGAAGACGCATCAGGTTTTTAAATAATGAGTCAGTTCTAAGCAAGTCTGAAATTCAGTAAATGGTAGACAAATTGTCTGGCTACGAAAGTGGCTCGAGCCTTCCTTCTGTTGAAAGTTCACTAAAATTGAATGAATTTGAATCCAACTCATTTCAGTCAGTTGATATTGGCCTATCTGAGGATACGGTCAGGCAGAAGGCAGACTCTGAGTTCTTAAAAACGGATAACCGATAATGAGATAACCTCTCAATCTTCAGTCTTTGGCGAATCTCAATCTTCAGTCTTTGGTGAAACTCAAATGATGTTTAAAGAAAAATATGTTTCAAAGAGACCTAAAGTTTCAAAGAAGCCAAAGCCCAAAGCTAAAACTGTTAACTCAAATTCTGGCCATACTGATCTTACAAGTGAACTGGCAACTGTTGCACTAAATAAACTGAATTTGCGTGATGGTAAACCCATGGGCAACACACAACACTTTGTCACAATCGCCGACGGTAAGGTGATTTCCTCGGCTTTTGCAACCAAGCAAAATAAATAAGCATGTTTTTGTTGTAGACAAACCTGGATACAACCGTTTCAACAAAATACTCATGAATTTCAATGAACCAAAATCCAACAGTGGCTAACCCATCTTCAATTGTAATGTAGAAAACCCAAACTTGTGCACATCCTTAGTCTTCAATATTGCTTCTAAACACGTCTGCTTATAACGAAGCAAGAATAAAAAATAAGAATAGCTTGGTATCTACGATGTACCTTATTGTACGATTCGTCAAGGTTGCATTGGATAATCATGGCTTCATTG
Organism: Deinandra increscens subsp. villosa; assembly: GCA_039602395.1. Classification (NCBI taxonomy): domain Eukaryota; kingdom Viridiplantae; phylum Streptophyta; class Magnoliopsida; order Asterales; family Asteraceae; genus Deinandra; species Deinandra increscens. The sequence continues at coordinate 41,098,855 of JBCNJP010000009.1, forward strand.
AGGTTTTTTGAGGTTGTAGGTTGACAACAAAAGAAAAATATAACAGTAGCTCACTGTTAAATATTTATCCCAAATCTGTCTACATGTCTGATCTGCCCAATCAGAAAAATTTGAAGCCTCTTCCCTTAAATCTCATAAGATTTGACCGATTTAAGGAGAAAAGATTGATCTGGCTCCAAACTCGATCAAGCAAATAATAGTCCAAACAGATAAGGCATACGCAAGCCCAATCGGTGATGTTTTAGAATCAGCGGCCCATAATGGTGATTTCAATTGCTCCAGCCCGTTTCACTATTTGAAAGAGAAGGAACCCTAGATGGCTGTAAAGAAACACGTACCAAAAAAAAATCTTCATCGCCTTTTCATTTCAGTCGACGAGAAAACAGCAGCCGGCAACCATGTCGGCGATTTCCGGTGACTGTTTGTGAACAGAGGTGAGCATCGGCAGTCAGAGACGAACAGAACCAAGATCGGCGGCGTGAGAATCTTTACCGGTCACCTGCAGCTTTAACGGAAACGGATTCTGGGAGTATTCCTATTGAAACGGAAGTTCCGTCTGAACTTCAAAATTCCGGTTGAGCTTCATTTTTCCGCCTGAACTCACTTGAACCGGAGCTTTCAATCTTCCGGTTGAAAGTTGGAGCGAAACAGTTTTTCCGCTTGAAGTCCAGTTTCCGGTCGAAACCGAGATTCCGGTTGAAGGATTGAGTTCCGGTTGAACAGAGATTCCGCTTGAAGTAGGTTTCCGGTCGAAAACTCCACTTGAACTTCAAGCTTCCGGTTGAACTCCGTTTTTCCGGTTGGTTTTCGTTTTCCGGTTGAACCTGAAATTCCGGTTGAACATGGATTCCGGTTGGACGTGAATTCCGTTTGAAGTTCAGACGGAAAACGTTTTTCCGGTTGACTTCGTGATTTCCGGTTGAAGCTTCCAAATTCCGTTTCACTTCAGATCTGGTTCCCATCTGTCATATTTCTGTTTGAGGTAGATAGACCTGAACCAGAATCGTTTTTCTGTTTAAGACAGCAAATTCCGGCCGAGCCCCGTCACCGACTTCAACTTCGTCACTGTTGGTTTCACTTAAGCCATGTAGTTGAACAGAAACCCAAAACAGTTAACAGATCTGCACCTAAACCAACTTGTCACCATTGTCACCTTAAGAAACCCTAATATGGATATGTGAACATCAAGCTTGAACACGATTGACCCATATCGAAGTGTTTTTCTTGATCCCTTGACATCATCCTTGAACCGAACAGAAATGGGTACACAAACGATCTCGAGCTGCAGTCTCGTGTTTGTGTTTCTGAGTTCATCGTCTTCAAAAATTGAAACCTGTAACTCACTCAATATTTGTGTATATTTTTGTTCTTCTAAATTTTCAAGAGAGAGAGAGAGTACTATGGTTGACTTGAAGCATGTGAATGTGACATGTAGGTTGCTTGTGACAGAAAAGGAAACGGATAATAGAATGAATTTAATAAAAAATACACTTTGTTTTGTGGGACTCAATAAAAAGTGAGTAAGACAAAACTCAAAAGCTTAAAAAGCAAGTTGAATTTTACACACATACAGACAAAGTGTGATGTGATAAAAGAATATTCACATCTTTCGAGGTTTTCTTGAGATCTACAATCAAAAGCAATTTTGATCATGAATTTGAATTTGAAGAAATATGCATACGTAAAATATGCAGGAAGTTCATGTTTTGAGTTAGGCTTAGACACAACTTGGATAAGTTTATAAACCTATTTGTGTTTACTGGACAAAAACACAAACACTCAACAAAATTACTTTTAACAACTCAAGAATATATGAATAAATAGATCTTGACAATTCTATAAAAGAAAAATTCAAGGATCCTTTTCAAAAACTTTGAAAGACATGGAGGGGATTCAAAATCTTTCTAAAAAGTTTACATCTCCATTTGTTTACAAAAACAAGCATCTGAGCACAAAGTTGAGAAATCAACCGTGAGGTTGCAATTTTCTCGACCATGGCTCTGATACCAATTGAAAAACCGAGGTGGTGGGCAAATACCTTGGTTGCGGAAGCGGATCGAGCCTTTGTGTAACTCGTTTTTGTAGAAACAAATGAACACCCGGATATGAACACGATGGTGTTTAAGATGTGATGATGACGATGAGCAAAGCTAGTATAAACATGATAGATGAAGAACAAGATAGATAGATAAACAAGGTGGAACGATAGATAACTAAAGATAATCGAAAGATTACATTTTACCTACCCCACACATTCCCGGGTATCATGAACTTACTAGGTGAGTTCATGAACCCTCGACAAGCTTCAAGGAACCATGACTAACTCTCTCTCACTAGACATACATCATCAAGTCTTTCACATGAGAAAGACTTACTATATATACTACAAAACTCACTAAGGGCATAATAGTAAAACTACCAACTAGTGACAATATTTAAACAATAAATAATATTCACTAGAGCCATCTTCTTTAGTTGAGTCTTGTGTCTTGAGTTGTCATGTTCTTCACCGTGTTATCGAGACGGTAGACGTTAAGTGGCCGTTGAGTATTAAACACATCTATCCAAATCTTGTTGGCTCGGTATCTCGATTCCCAACAAAAACAGTTCGTAAAATTCTTTAAACCTGCCAAAGTCTAAGCTAAGTAAATCAACCAACACACTTGAGTATTTCTTTTGCGGAAAGTGCTGATTTCAAACCAATCAATAAGTGAGAAACATCACACATTCACCAATAAGTGTGAATTATCACACATCCATCAATAAATGAGACATATCTCACATCCATCAAATTGACCATGACACGTCTGCTGAGGAAACTCTGACCTTGTGTTCACGCGTCCCATTATTATCATCGAAAATATTCCGTGACACATCTGCTGAGGAAACTCTGACCTTGTGTTCACGCGAATCAAAAATATGCATCCATCTTGAAATCAGAACTTACCTCTAAAGAAATAGGGGGAGAAATTCCACATTTGTGTTGTGCATGTCTGAAGAGCTAAATAGACAAAGCTAGGAAAACTGTTGACTTAGTGGAATAAAGGTCAACACAATCTTTATTAAATCGGACAAAAACATGATAACTTACATCACAGTAATTTAGATGAAAATTGCCTTGCTTGAGCTTAGGTGGATAACAATACCGACAATCTGACTTAGGTTACTAAATCTGTGAGGTGCTTTGATTTTAAGTGTCTGTGATCACGTAAGTGACCGGTTTGATTCCTAACATAGACCAACCATTACCGAGCAAAAATATGCAAATTTATGAAAATAACTGGAAATTGCCAGAAAAATAAGGCATAAATGATGAAAATGAAAGCACTACACTTTGATATAACCAAATTTGTTATAAAATATGACTTTGGGTGCTTTGTGCTTAAAAACATCAAGTTTGGGAGAAACAAGTCAAATTTGAGGTCCATTTGCAGTTTCAAGTCAAAATCAATCGTTTGGCAAGTTTGGGTTAGCCTGACTCAAGTTAATCTGATTCAATAAGGTTTTTTGTCAAGTGTGTGAAATTTAAAAATATTCTTAGTCAAAATGGTATTTTTTAACATGTTTATGCACTTTGAAGATTTATATATTTCCAAAAATGCCCTTGATGATTTCACTAAGGTCTTTCCAATCACTGAGTTTACACCTGAGTATTTTCAGTGTTTTTGCTATGAGTGTTCTCATTTTGGTTAAAATTTGTACCTAAATCAGAAGATTTTAAAAAAAATAACTTGCTGTCAAATATTTCCTGTTGGCAATCTCGAGTGTTCCCTTGGCCATTTCATAAGACCAACATTTTGGTCTTGGCGATTTCGCCTAACAGCCTTGGCAATTTCGTGAATTGCCTTGGCGATTTCATAAAGACCAAGGTTAGTGTGACAATCCGCCTTTTCAGGTATTTTCCCGATTAACCTAAACCTAAACCGATATAAATGTTCAGTGAACGTTTATGAGATTGACTTGTGTTGACTGAATATTCTAGGGTTTGTGTAGCAATCACTGTACGAGCTTGCACCTGAGTCTAGACGTTTTATATTCTATGATTTTATGTAAGTCATATGCTGTGATTTCGTGTGAACGTTTGTCATTTTATATGACGATTAAAATTATGATTTTATGTGACAGTGTGACACGTAGTTATACGTAAACTCTTATAATTTTATGTGAGTTAATACGTGTCGGTAGGATTCCATGTTTACCATTTTATGTGAAATTAAAAATAAATATGTTGGGTGTAATTCTTATGATTTTATGTGATAAAAAGGTATATTCTATGAACTTACGTTGAATATTTCTTGTCACACGCGTGTATCCATCGTTTAAGTATCCTTCGTTAACCCCGTTAGTCTTATCAACCATTTATAAACTTTAAAGGACCACTTTTGCCAAAACCTAAACTTCTTTTTATTAAACCAAACATGGAGGGACTGGACACGAAATTACTGAAACTTGTTATCCCTCATTGTAAGATGTGAAGGACCTTTCCTGTAATTACGTGGAAGTCCATTTGAATGCATAACCGACATTGGCGACGGTCAGGACTCTGGTAACCGCTCGACATTCAATACCGGTGGTTGCATACACCTCTAAACCACCGATCAGTCAGCTCATGGTCATTTGATGATCATTCCGTGTATCAAACTCCCCCCGTAACCATCCCAAGCAACCTCCGACGAGCCACAACAAAGATCCGGCAACCCACAATACCTCCGATCACCATCATCGTCTCCGATTTCTTCTTCATTTTTCCGGCCACCACTCCCGTTTCTGTGTTGGACTCGCCAAAGTCAGACCACCATTCAACCATCGTCATTTTCTGCTCAAGCATGCACCGCCACCCAGGGAACATCGCCGGTGAACTTTCTATTTTGGTTCCGAACCGGTCATGCCATCGACATCGTCACTAGGCCTGTTTTTCTTCCGCCGAACCAAGGTACTAACCTTCTAAGTGATTTGTTTATCGTACACGTACGAGATCCCCTCTTTGTAAATCCTACAAACCCGTTTTAAGATCGGTTTTGTTGTGGGGAAGATGACACCCAAACGCTGCTAGGTAAATATTTATTAGATCAACTGAAAACACAAAGAGTGGGTTGTCACAGTGGTCAGGCGCTTGGTACTCGAGTGCAGGGTCACAGGTTCGACCCTTGTGGTCATCGGTCTTTTTTGTTTAATTAACCTCTATTTTTTTTTCAAGTTTAATTGATCCAGCATACTCTTTGACATAAAATTAATTTTCGAAGCAATATGAACCAGAAAGTTCCTTTGGTTAAGGTGTTGTCAGTGAGCCGGAGGTCATGGCTTCGAACCCGACGTCGTTGGTTTACGACTTGTTCTCCTGATTTGAAACTTTTCGTATTTGTGTAAGCTATGCTTATGTAAATAGTATATTTTTCGATGTTACAATCTAAACAATGTTTCTATACATTCTGTATATATATTTTTATATTTATTTATAGATATAATCTATTTTTTTCGATTTTATGGAAAAGAAATATTTATTTTCATTTGGATTAAAGTGATCCCAATGTTCTCGGCTAAACGCCACCGTGAACTTGTTTGAATAAACGATTTCTATCACGTGTCGAGTTTGGAAATTCTCACACACGTCGCGTTCTGGGTTTAGTAACCTTTTTTTATGTCGTAGACAACATTATTTACTCTCACAGTGGGTCTAGATTTACTCGTTTTCGTTTGAACACACACTTATACTCGTATGCTCGTTAGGTGATTGATTGCTTCCACAAGACTCGTTCTTGCTACTTGATTTAACTATTTATCTGGAACTTTGCTGTGTAACCTAAGGTGATTTTCACGGCCCATTTTTATCTATTTTAATCCTATTGGGGGAGATTAACATGCAAACATTTGAACTGTTAGATAATTATATCACCTGAATGATAGTGGCACACTTATGATAAAGTCCTCACTTTTAGAGTTACTGTCAATGTGACATCAGCGGGAACTTATTTAGTAGATCTACTAGGCCTGACAAGCCCCACCCGGGTCATTCGCGCTGACTCGATTGAATATCGAACGGGTGTAATAAACACTTTAGTCTTAACGAGGCACAATTGAACTGTCGAGCTTCAGTAACTGGATAGCTAGTTTACCTAGTCAAACGTGCACTGATTTCTTGAAAATAGCATAGCTAGCTATTGATATATTATCTGGATTTTAAACTGAATTTGAACTATTGTTGAACAGTCAACCTTGAACTGAACTGGAACTGTCTTGAACAGTCGAGCTATATTGAACTTGATCTGTTTCGAACAGATGAATTACTTTGAACTATTTCTGAACTGATAAACTTGTGAACTCACCAACCTTTGTGTTGACACTTTTTAGCATGTTATTTCTCAGGTTGCGGATGTTCGAGTATCATGAGTACGCATGCATGAGTCTTGAAACACTTTTAATGTCTTTGAACAAGACACGTCATCTTGGGTGACAAAGATTTTACATAAGTAATTTTATTGTATTTACGCTTCCGCATTTGTAAAACTCTAATTATGTATTTTAATGAAACGTGAAACGTTTTTATTATTTATTGGTCCTTTGGTGTAACTAATGGACGGCGATCCTGGTTTGTCACGCTCCTTGCGGCGCGTTATCGCGCGTGGGATTATTGGGGGTGTGACAGATTGGTATTAGAGCCATTGGTTACAACGAACTAAGACTCGTCTTTGACTGTAACTTTTTTTTTGCATTAGTTGCACTTAAACATTTTTCTCATGCAACGTGATACTCACTCCTACACGCACCTGGTTTACGGTATGTCGGTTACAACATTAAATCCCCTTATACTCACGGCGAGGAGCCGGTTATTCTTGAGTCATTTTCCTTAACCTCTCTGCGTCGTGCACCTCTTGGTTCACATCCATGGACGACGAGACGTCAAATCAAATCAGAGGATCGCATCTTCACTCTTAACGAGTCGTTTGCTGCTCGGGATTATTCTAGACTGAAGGACTGGGTGTGGTACCCGGATATTGGACGAATGCTTAGGTAGGAAGGTGGTGTGATACATCTTTCTATACTTTAACTTTTTTCTCCTAGTGTGTGAGATTCTTGTTGAACCTGACTTATCGGCATCGCTGAACTCTCATGTTCAGGAAACATAATCCTGATGTGCTAATAGTGCGATCATTCAACTTCAGTAGTAGCAGCATTGTGTGGACTCAAGTGGATTCCTATGGGGACACTTGTGTCTACCTTCATTATCCTGATCATTTCACGTTTGCCCTGATATTATAAGATCTTTCCGTTCTCGTTTCTATCGCATAGTTGCGTTGGAATGAAGCAACTTGAATGAGACTCTTATAAACTAAATAGTATGTAATATATACTGACTGATTTTGTTTTCTCTCATATATATCGAACTTTTGATTAGGTTGGTATGTGTAGTAATCATTCTATTTCTTCGAGCTAAGCTTGGGTCATTGTGATAAATCTTATTTTAATGCTCTTGAACTAAATTCATGGCTAACTCGCTTCGGGTGGGTCTTTTCAATCTGAGTGAGCATTCTATTCTCGAAAACTTGTCTCATTAACAAATTTTGATCAAGATAACCATGGGTTAGTGACTACACCATACTTGGTAGCTGAAGTAAGAGGAACTAGGGTGATCATATAAAGTAAATCACAGTTACGGGTGCACACGTAAATGTAATTTGCAGTATATGGAAATCCTGGAGAATCCTACTAGGCAAGCCAATGGTCGTATTGGGACCAAATTCATGTAAAAAAAATTCCTTGTGGTATTGAATGTTGAACATGTTGAACATGTTGAACTCAACCGTATGATCGAAGTCATCTATCTTTGAAAACGCTATCGCACCTGACTTGCCCCTTCACTATTGGATCCTAACCCATACGTGAACCATTTTTGAAGTATATTATGAGAAGTTGGTCCTGGTGGGACACCGTCACACTCGTGTATTTCAATGACCAGTCTTCCTTAACTACAAACACTCTCGACGAAACCCTTGACTGGTTTGAACTCATTCTGAATCATAATTCTTTTTTTACGATCTCACTGACCATATCAATCCCTGGAACTTTACGATCGTGAGATAACTTGGACATACATTCACTGGATGGATGCCTAGACAACATTAGATGAACGGAATGGATAAGTTATATGCCGTGAGCACTGGAGCGTATTTATTGGCTGAAAGTTCTTGTGAAGTTACCCTCTGAAGATTCATACTCCCTGATTTTCTTGTGGAACCAGTACTTATTGCCAACAACATCGAAACGATTGTACAAAATGTCTACCACACCGCAAGCATATTTATCTCTAATGGGGCTAATGTTAGTGAGAATCCTTCCTGAATTTAAAACTAATGACTCCCAGCTTTAACGTAAGGACTGTTTCGAAGCTAAAATAGACTATGTCAACTTTTGACCGTTTTGGAAATAAATTGGACTTTTGGAACAAACTTAGTCAAAATTCTAAATTTTTTAAAAGAAACAAAAATAATGAGTTTAGTAGTCGATTTAAGTCCTAAATGGGATAAAATTGGATTTGCATCTCATCTTTTGGCTCAAATAGTAGAATTTTCTCAAATTTGTCCGTTTGACCAATTTGGAATTTAGATGTGCTAAACTCAATCCAATAAGAGTTATATGACTCAAATAACTTGATGAGGGGAATCATTAACATAAAGTGGTAACGTTTGTTGCTTTTGTGTTGCTTTAAGAATAAGATTGACCAAATTGACAACATAGAGGCTACTTTTGACCATTTTGTTAGATTCCTTCTTTCAATTGAATTTCACTGGATATGCTGCTTTCAATTGAAATAAGTCATATTTTGGACTTTCAAATGAAATAAGTCATATTTTGGACTTTAACTTGTCTAGCATAGGTTTGAACTCAATGTAGGTTAAATCTGCAATGTTTGACTAGTCTTAACTTGTTTTTTGGCAATTGCATGCGTAGTTGACTGTTTAGGTCAAACCTTGTGAAATTCACTCTAGTTTAATGAAATTGACCCTATTTGGGCTGTGTGTGGCTACCAATCAATTGTTTAACAAATTTTGTCTGATTTAATAACAAATTTAGTCCAGAAACACTACAAGATCTTCTTGTCTCTTAAATTGATCTTAGCTCAAAGTAGATCATCAAAGAGGTACGTTTCCTGAAATATTTGGCAATTCTTGATATACAATTATTGAGCTACACAGGGGAAATTCATTAAACTCATTCAATCAGCTTGAATCACATTAGTCAATTTCTAATCAATTCATGATTGATCACAAATGAGATTAAGCTGTGAACCTGTTGATTTCTTGAAATATCTCAATTAGATCTTTGCAAACATTAGATCTTCTTCGAGGTATGTCTTCTGATCTCTAATAAATTATTGGAAGTTTGACTTCTGTCCATTCAGGTGGATTGTTTTACTAAATGTTCCAGCAATAATTCAATAAGTTTATAAGATATGACTTAACATGCTAATTTCTGCAATTCTGAGTAAGAATTAACATCTACTTGCTTTGATGAAATGATGTGCATATTAGTCATTGTCTTATGAAACCGTACACTCTTGTTTTATTTGTTTAGTCAGGTTTGGAATTTGTTAGAATTTCTAGGTTTGCTAGTACCTAAATGTCTCTAACCTTGATGTTAATTCTCATATATGATATTGTATGCTTCTTGTTTCCCTACTTGGCTCTGTTTGACTTTGGTTATGTGGTTTAAGCATGTCAGAACTTCACACATGTCTTCTGATTCATCATTTGACATCTTGTATGTGCTCAAGTGAAAAAATTTCATATTACTCCTATACAGTAATTAAATAGAATATATGTGTCTGTAAGTGTCTCAAATTGCTTAAATCATGCTGGATTAGGAATATATGATTCAAGAATCCTGTTTAATCCCAAAATCAATAATTTCAAATTATGAAAAGCACAAGCTTAGGGGGAATCACTTCTGGATTCCTTTTTGAGGCCTTTGAGTCATTTGGGTCAAAATGTTTACTTCTTAACTAAATTTCACTCAATTGAGTGAAATTTACCTAAATTTCTAAAACTCTGTCACAACTTTCCTTCACTTGAGTTTTTCATAAATTATAACTCAAATAAGTATTGTTAAGTCAAAATTCTCTTAGTTCTTCACCAAAGTTAACTTTTCAATAAAATCAATATTTCAAGGGAAATTACTCGTATTTGGGTCATAACTATTGACTACATCTGTTAAACTGAATTGACTGTCTTTGAAGAAATTTGAGTCTATGCATTAGGTAAACTTCTTTTATATCTTTGTAAGTTAATTGAAAAGCTCTGTCACTATCATGAATCTAGTGTGCCATGACATTCATTTAACTTGTCAAATTTGATGTAATCATGTTGTTCCTTATGTGCAGATGGCTCCCAGACGGGAAAGAGCAGCCGATGCCCCCTGGATTTCTCCAAGTCACATAATCAATTCTGTGAAATTAACAAAAGCTGAACAGATGCCGGATTATATGAACAAGGCTTCGGAATTCTAGAGAACTCAAGTTGGATCACTGGTATCCTAAGGGAGCCTGTCATTAGCTCCGGTATAATAAATGTTTTCTGGAACAATGCCAACACATTCGTTGCTGACAATGGTTCCAAATCCATCAGATCAAGGGTTTAAGATGTGTATGTTAAAATAAATGAGGAAAGGGTCCGAGAAGTGCTACAGTTAAATGATGCACAGTGCCCTGATTCTTTTCCAAAAGCTGAATGGCAAGACACGATCCTCATTATGGGATATCAAGGAAATCTTTCGGTGGAATCGAATGAGATTTTAAAGAAGACGTTATTCCCAGAAAACTGGAACTGCATCATCACTTTCTTTATTTCTGCTTTTGCTCCAAGAAAGTCTGGGACTAACGACTTTGTGGAAGAAACAGCCTGGGCTCTACATGGTTTGGTATCCGGTGCTGGTCTCAACCTCTCCAAGCAAATAATCGAATGGATGGACTACAACCTTCATCCCACTAGAAAATCAGAGAAGTTCTTGATGTATCCTAAATTCATACAAGCCATCCTTGATCATTACGACCAGAACTTGCAGAAGACAGAACCATACTTGGTTCCTAGGAGGATGATACCCGGTTCATACACGCGTTACCGGCTGGGTCAGTATGATGGACCCGAAGTTTCATTTTTCCCGAACATGATTAAGGGGATTGATGCCGATGAAGACATGGACGAAGATCAAGGAAATGATGATGTTGATGCTGAAATGGCTGATGTAAATGCTACTGATCCTGATAATAATGCAGAAAATCTCCAAGATAATCATCCAATCAACTCTCCCATTCATGATGACCTTATGCATTCAGAACCTGAAGACAGAGCTTTAACCAAAGATGCAACTAAATCAGACGAATCAGGAGATGAAGATGAAGATTCTGGTAATGAAGCTGATGAATCTGGCAATGATGCTAACAATAACTCAAATGAATCTGGATCCAAACCCGAATCTGGGTCAAGATTCCAACCTGGATTAGAATCAGGTTCTGACTCTACCAGTTCTGATGCTAGGGGTCCAAAAAGAAAGAAACTGAAAACAAGAGAAAAGGCCAATGTTAGTGAACAACCTGAGGCATCAAGTCAAAAGAAGCAATAGAAAATAAAGTCAAAGCAAGCTCAAGATGACCTCTCACCTGCTTCCTCAAAACCTGATTCACCTAAACCCGAATCAGCCTCTCTTGTATTTGAAGGTGGAGCTGTTGTGCCTTTCTACAAAAGAGAGTCAAGATCAAAGTATGCTCCAGAGCGAAAGAAGCTTGAAATAAGAAGAGGGTCAGTCTCTTGATCTGGTGGTGCTGCTGCTGCCATACAATAATCTGTTCAGCCTGAACTAGATGACATTGTGCAACAAAATGTTCAATCTGCTCCCATCACCACTGTTGAGGCACCCATTCAAGACATAGATGCAACAGCTGAGATTAACATCACAAGCTTAGATCCGACAATTCAATTAGAGTCTCAGTCTATGGAAACTGCTGCTACTCAAGTAATTATGCCTGGGGCAGATACCTCCTTGGTCCATCAAGAGTTGACAATGGAGCAAAATCTTAAAATCTCCAACACTTCTACTGCTGATAAGTTAAAGAAGCTACTGACAAGATCAAAGAACAGGATCAAGAGCTTCTCAAAGCTAATGAGAAAATAAAGGGCAAGCTGAAGAAATTGAAAGACTCAAGAGGTTATTGGCTGAAGCTCTACAAAATAATCAAAATGCCAGAGCAAATGATGATGATGTAGGTGGTAGTGGAAATGGAAACCAAGGTGATGATCAGATGATAGACCAACCTCCCTCTGCTGAAAATATTCAACCAAATAAAGAACCAAGTCCAAGCCAAGCTGGCAAAGAATCTGGAGCAAACTCCTCTATTATTGTTACTGAATAAGATATAGATAATACTCATCTTGCTGATTTCCAATCAGGTGATGATGAATCATTCGAATCTGAAGTAGACATTTCTTATGGCGAAACCTTTCTTAATGATGAACCAAATGCTGAGGAGGAAGATGAAATATACCAATCTGTAATAAGCTTGGTGCCACCTCCTGAGAATCTCAAACTTCCAAGATTCTCACGAGCCGAACTTGAAGCAAATCTATCGTCTTCAGAAGAGACTCTTACTCAACATTGGATGAACCCGATGTACCTCCTGTCATCCCTGAGCTCCCATTACCACTTCAATTGGCTCCTCCAGTTCAACAACCAATAAGCATGGAACTGTCTGCAAATGTTATTTTCGTTATTTCAGAGCAACTAAAGCACGTGCATGTTGATCCTAAATTTATGGATTTTGAGAGAAATGCATTTCGCGAGTTTTATGCAAGACCCTTGCTACTGACCCCAGTAACCGAAGCGGTGTATTTGTTACTGAAGAGGACATAGAAGCTAGAGAACCCTTACAAGCTCAACCTCTTATTATGATTCCAGATGAAATCTTCAATGACATAAGTTTGGCTGAACGTCTAAATACTCTCATTTATGACTCCAGCGCTATAAAACTTCATAAATCTGGAATTCACAACTGATGATGAGTATGACGAGGAGATCATCTGTAAGATCAAAGAAGAAAATGGTTGATATTGTGTCTCCAACTCATCTGAGATCTGAACCTGTGTTAAATGAGCCTCAAATACAAGATGATGTTAATTTGTCACCAATCTCTTCACCATCTCATTTTTGTGAGGAAAGAGAAGCTGTTCAAGGAGTAGAGACTCGAACTTCTGAGCCAGTGCGAGAGTCTACTGAAACCACCACTGGTGCTATTCTTGAAACTATTCTGATTCAGCCAGTGACAAGTGCAAGTGGTGGTCAAGCTACAAATAATCCAGTCTCTGCACAAGACGCTGGTCCTTCTAGTAGACCTGGCAAAGGTAAAAGGAAATTAAATCCTGAAGAAGTTGATCCGTCTGACACCTCAGAAATAGCAAAGTATGTTAGAGAGCTCATTCCTCGTGGGATTCCTCTATCCTACTTGATGACTCCTACGGATGCCCAACTGGTTGAACTATATACCAACGAGCAAGAAATGGAGAACCACCTCTACAACTACAAACTTGCTGAAAAGCTAACTGATCCCAGAGCAAATCCTTTTGCTGAAACAGACATGAAGTTTGAGTACGTGCAATTCAATGACAACCTAAGGGAAAAGATCCGTGAGAAGCACGCTCAGTATATGCCTCCTACACTAGAAATATTTGATCACATTTCACCTCCTCCCAGTCCCACGACAACTATGCTTGGAGTAAATCGAATGACCAAGAAAGAGATGCAAGACTTTCTAGACCAGAAGGGCTATTCTCGCAAAAGCTACAGCAGAAAGCAGCTTCCTGGTCTACGAACAATGGTCAGAAATCATATATTCAAACAAAATAAAAAGGTCAAGCGTCAGCTGGATGAACGGGAAGCAATAATGGTTGAGGAACATCTAAGGAAAGAAGCACCTACCTTGGTTGACGATTGGAAGGAAATGACACCGTATTGAAAAGCCTTGGTGCAGTTCACTACTAAGAAGCTCAGAGATATGCCTCCAAACATTGAATCAGATGACGGGATGAAGATCCTCAGATGGAAATACGATCATGACTTCAAGGTATTTATTGTCAAACGTAGAAACGGATTCGTGTAGTTCTTTGCCAAAATAAAAGACCTTCTGAACCTGTTCTCATGGGAGTTGAATCAACTTAGATATAGAAAGCTGATCAACCACTCAAATGATCCAGTGGGTAGAGATGCTGAAAAACTAATAAAATCCATCTATAATGTCAGTTCGACTCGCCCCCTTAAGATAGAAAAGAAGAAAGATAAGACATTCAGAAGACAAAGAGCTGAGGTCCCACATAAGGTCATGTACAAGAGCAACAACAAGGATTTGAATACAAAGAAAATAACTGGTGATCAGATTATCAATCCTATGAGGAGTGGGTACTATAGTGGGGACACTCATGAGCTAGTTATTGAAAGGGAAAACGCTGACACAATCAGACTCTTCGCGGCAATTGAATTGAGACTGCTGCATAGAAGTTACCTTAAGTGATTATTCTACAGTCGCCTGGACACCATCCCTCGAAGGCTTAGGCCAAACGAGATAGTAGACGCAAAGTACTTCTGTTTGTTTCTAAGATGGTGGTGCTGGGAATGCATTGCTGCCAAGAAGATGACTACAGAGAGCCTGTGTACCTTAAAAAAACTGGATTATAGGCGGTCGTGGGATTTGCTATCTCTCGCGTGGATCTAAAAGGGTGTTAGAAATGTGGAACTACTCTGATTTGAAGAAATTCTCACGAGAAGACCTTTGGATACTGTATGACGCACGGATCGTCTGCTTAGATTATCGATACAGGAATCTTGCTTAGAAATACTGGAGGTTCTTGCTGAAGTTACTCGGTCAGCTTAGGTAGTTGTCTGCATTTCATGTTTGTATTGCCACCAAAAGGGGAATTTGTAAGATCTTTCTAGGGTTGGTGGCAACTTAAACATAGCATCCTTAGTGTTGGGGTTCAAATTGTAAATCTTTCATTTCACTTGTATTTGTACTTGGACAATACTCTTGATGCTTATGTTAATCATTCAAGTGTTTGATGTTTTTTATTTCATATGTAATGTCCTAACTTGTGTTGATCAATATATTGAGATAATTGTCCTTGTTCTTTACTATTGTGATACGAAAGCTTGGATCCATAATCTGTGCAATTTCACTTGGTTAATGCAAATAATTCATTGTTTCATCATAATAACAACCCTTAGCGGTTCCATAATGATTCTTGACGTTTTATGTATGTACTTAGTGATTAATTTCTAACAAGTCTTGGCGATTTGGTCTTTACACTTAGCGACCTCACCAAGCTTGGTGACCTCACCAAGATTTACAAAGTGTTCTTGGTGACTTGGGATTGCTCTTGGCGATCTAGTTTGCCTTCTTGGCGACCTCGCCAAGACCTTGGCGACCTCACCAAGTGCTCTTGGCGATCTCACTTTTGTTCTTGGCGATCTCGTCAGTCTTATTTCATAATTTTCACTAACTCCAATAACATTCTCTTATAATCAGTGCAATGACGGCATGTGCTCTCTCCAGTATAAATATCAACATAGGAATACCCTAAAATAAGATTCCGGACGGCTGTGGAAGAGAGAGCACTTGTGTGTGTGTGAAAACCCTTGTGTTCTTGAGTTTCAGAAATGGAAATCTAAGGATTTCAACAAGCAAACAACATGATTTGATCATGGATTCATGATTTATGCACTTGAATCTGTGCATTGGATGAGTAAAGGCTCAAATCTGATCCTGACACGAACTTCTTGTTCGGATGATCCAAACTTTAAGTTCGGACATAATTCAGCAAGGTTCGGGTGAGCCGAATTTTATGTTCGGATAAGTCGAACTGGGCGCCTATAAATGGGCGAATCTCAGGTTCGGATACTCATTCACTATTCTCAAAATTTCCGAAACCTAGCCGAACCTCTGCCCAAATTTTGAACTTTCGATTAACTACTTTGTGTGTATTTTGTGACCAGATTAAGGTAGGTTCAGCGATTCCGAGTACAAGGGTGTGTCTGGTTGTCGTTTTAAGTCACTAAACATGGTTGAATCTATTCAAAATAGCTTCGCATTAAAAAATCGTGTCTAGGGGTCAAAGATTTTTGCTTAAAATGTTGTAAATCGAACTTTAGAAAAAGTTAAATCTCTCGGTTGAACGCACAGCCGAACTGTGTGTTCTTTAACCGAACTATGTGTTCGGACCCTATTCGGATTCAGATGTTGACTAAAGTCAACGTTGATTGTTGATCTCTCAAGTTCGGATCCAGTTCGGACACCAGTGTCGGTTCGGATCGAGTTCGGATGGTTATCCGATTCGGATCCAGTTCGGGTAAACTTGATTTTTGAACAAAAAGTCGATCATTTACGCGAATGATAAATAATTGACGAATTTAGTGAACATTTTTTATAATCACATTGAATTTAACGAACTTTTCATGTTATGTGTTTTTTCAGAAATGGCGAACGGATTGAAGGTTGGCAAGAAACACAATATATGCATATTTGGGAGTTGCAAGAAAAAAGTTGTCAAAGTTTAGTGGTTCCGGGATTTTCAGTTTTCTCAAACGATCAAGAATTCACTATGCTATTACACAAGTGTGATGTGTATGGTGATATTTTAACCGGGTTCTGGACCACTGCTAGAACTTCAACGGATGTGACGATCCAGATTTTTGCTACTGTTCAGAATCAAACCATTGAATTTACAGAGGCAGATATTAGACGGGTTTTAAAGCTCACTGATGATACAACAAATGTCCCACTCGAATTTGATCAAGCAGATAATGTTGTACTGCTGAAACGATTGTGGTATGTTAGGGATCTGAGTCGTGATTGGATATACAAATTAGAGTTCTCCGTTCCCTACAAATTTCTGATTCATGTGTTGTTGCACTGTCTGGGGAACATAATTTCTGGACACGATGAGATCGGACCAAAGATGTTATCTCTAATGAATGCCTTAATTCTGAATCGTCCATACAACTGTGTTGGATTGATTTTTTACTATATGAGAGACAATCTGACTCAGCGGAATAAGAAGGCGTTGCTGTATCCTAGAATTAAACAGATGATCTTAAATGATTTGTATCCGACATTGGTGAAGGATGAAGCTCAGATAATGAATTTGAAGCATATGAGCGAGGACAGTGTAGGTGCATTGACAACATATCAGAAGAAATAAATCAGCAACCAGATCAAACCAAAAGTTAAAAGAACAAGAAGATAGACACAGACACCACCCGTTTTATAGGAACCGGTAGTATCAGAACTGGTTGCCACTGAATCTGCAGCACCTGCTGTAACACAGCCTGCTGTCACTGAACCAGCTGTTTCAACACCGGAAGTCCACGCGACTGTTAGCAAGACTGAGACACCATCAGTTAACACTCTGATAGATGAAGAAGAATCAGATGATGACGAGTTTGGTGATTTAGGTAATTCTGAAGATGTTTCAGACACAGATAATCCATTTGTGTACATCAAAGTCCAATCCAAGAATGTTCGTGTAAGAAAAGGAAGTGAAGAACATTTGGCTTACAGAACAAGTTTCAACAAAAGCAATGATCGATACAAGGATCGTGTGTATGATGATAAAGCCTCATCTGAATTAGATGAAGACTACAACCCAGATTCCGATGTTGGTGATGGCAAGGGTAAGCAGCCGACAACCTCTTCGTCTTCCTTGAGACCAACAAAAAGGAGGAAGGCGATTGCTGCCGGTGGACGAGGCAAGAAGCATAAAAGTTCACAGTTCTATTCAAACGCCGTCCCAGTGTATCTTCATCTGATGGTCCCAATGTGTCTTTACCTGAAGTTACTACAACAACCAACACAACACCTTCAACAAGTGTTGGTGCTCAATATGTTCAACAGGCGATGGGTACCACATCTACACCAAAGTTCACAGCTGCAACTACTACAACATCAACTCCTTCAATATCGGATCTTAATTTCAGTGATTCTCAAGGGTCGATATCCTTTACTCAAGTGGATTTTCTTAAAACTGCTCTTCTAGATTGTTAGACAAAAATTGAAGAGTTAAGGGCTAATGTTGCTGAAAAATCACAAGTCATTGAAGTGTTAAAGAGAAAGGATGAAGAGAAAACCCTAATGATTACAGAGCTGAAAGCAAGAGATGAATCTCAGAGCAAATTGAAAACTGCTTTGCAGAGAGATTATCTTCAATTAAAAAGTGGAGAAGCGGCCAAAGCTCAAGAGAAAACACGTTTGAAAATGGCCAGTCTAAACCAGGATGCTCTTATGGCACAGATGAATGAGCATATTAAACTCTTGCTAGAGAAGTTTAACGCTCAAGGGGAGATAGGTTCTGGTTCAGGATGCAAAGATGATGATGGGCTGCAATATTTAAACGATGAACCTGATAATGATCCGGAAGGCAATACTGGTGGAGGTTTAGGCCCAACTAGAGCATCTAGCTCGGGTGCTGGTACTTCTACATCCCAGGGGGAGTCAGATCCAGAGATGCAGTGCCAATTACTTCAGTTCCGTCGAATCAAGCTGCAAAAAGCATAAACGAGATCGGCATTATACTTGAAGATGGTGAGTTTGTCTATGAACTCAAACCAGAACAAATTCAAGCGATCTTCGTCTTAAACGACGATGAGATGAAGAAAGTTGCCGAGGCTGAACCCGAAATTTGTGAGTCATCATAATCATAGGCTGAAGAAGATATATTTGATGAGGAGATTGAGGTTGAAGACATAACAGAGGAGGAGTATCCAGATCTGTATTCAAACTTCAACAACAATAACTCAACTGATGCTGATTTTGAATTTTTTCCAAAGGAAAAGGTTGATGAAGCTGAGGCTGAGTTGAAAAAGAAATAAGCTGCACAACCTGAAGACCCTGTTGCCAAAGAGGATAAGGAATAGAAACAACGATGGGCTTACAATGATTACATGAAGACATTTCATGCTAATTATGTTCCACCTCCAAAACTGATCAAATAGAGAATGCATGTGAGGTTTAAGGGTCAGGCGTTAGGTGAAATTATAAGCTGGATGTATGCAGCAAATTTGAAGTGTTATGCAATTAAAAGCCAACATGGTATTCAATATTTCAAGCTTGCATCAGACTTTAGTTCTTTACCAGTTTGGGATGTCTGGGAGCTTACAAGAAAACCGTTCTATAACTACAGAGGTGATTGGAGGGGTTTGTACTTCAAGCATCAAGTAGATAAAGAATGCACTTTTGGATTTCAATATCTGAAGCCTCAAAAACCGAAAAGGCATGAACATCCGACCAAGATACATGAGAAAACTGGAAAAAAGCTGATAGTACTTACTTTCAAGAAGAAACCCAAAGTTATGAAGAATATTCCATTGATGAAGATGGAATTGGATTTCATCAAAAACTTTAAATGGTGGTACTACAATGAAAAACCGGAGAAGCTGTGATTGTGTTGAAAGATGATAATACGGTTGTGAAGGTGTTTGATCCGATGTGGATGATCAACTTATCCAGGGCTGACATAGATGAGCTGTATCATAATCAGATTTTGTTTCATCCTGATTATATGGAACAATCTTTGCAATTTCAGAGGGTGATCCAAATATGCTTTGCATTCAACATATATGACGGGCATAATCACCAGAAAACATGGGATGGGATGGAGGCTGGAGCTCAAGAATGATCAATAACTTACCAGCATTTGCCAAGGGGGGTTTTGTTGATACATGCAAATGGCAAGATGTTGGATCAGACAAAGACTTTGTAGAAATCAAGAATTCAAGCAAAACCCTAACTAGCCGAACCCAATCCGAACTATGGGCGAACTGGCAGCGGAACTCTCAGTTCGGCTGAGCCCCAGTTCGGATGGTCGAGTATCTATATATAGGTTGATAGGCTAGAAATTTTGTAACGTTTTTCTTAAGTGTGTGTTATCAAAGGTGTAATAGCTCTAAGTCTTTGTACCTCTGTTATTGAGTGAAATCAAAGGTTGAGTTTATTTACCTTGCGTTTTGATTGTTTTGTTTACACCGATGACATGAGTTGATCACGATCCACTGTCGTACGCTCTTTCAGACTTGTTAACAACCCCCGGAGGTTTCTTGACATACACGTCTTCGTCCAGTTCGCCATACAGAAATGCGGTCTTCACATCTAGTTGGTAGATCGTGATATTCATTGAGGCAGCATATGCCAGAAAGATCTGTACTACTTCTAGACGAGCGATAGGTGCATACCAATCATCATAATTAATGTCGTCTTCTTGCATATACCCCTTCACTACCAATCGGGCTTTATTTTCTGATAATAATTCATTGATTGTATCTTTTGTATTTGAAAATCCACTTGACAGGAATAGGCTTGACACCTTCTGGAGGATCAACCAAGTGCCAGACATTGAGTAGTTTGCACTGAAGTAACTCAGCTTGCATGGCTTTAATCCAATCATTCTCCAATAAAGCAGTAACAACAGAAACTGGTTCCCCTTGTGAGATAAAACAAGAGAACATACACGTATTAATTGCTCCTAATTGACTTCGAGTGACCCGCTTGTCAACTGGACCGATGATCTGATCAGTTGGGTGATTCTTGTGAATCCTAGACTGTTCAACAGCAGGTGCTTGTATAGATGAGTCCAAGTGCCAAATTTGAAGATCATCACAAAGAGTTTCCCTCGCATCAATCTCTGTAACATTGTCTGAGTCAGACTCATGTGTTACATGTGCAATATCTATAGTGTTGTCAGCTTCAGCAGTTTCCTATGCGGGTTCTGTTTCTACCATTAATGGGTCTGAAATCTGAATTGTTTGTTGATCAGGTACATAAGATGATGTTGAAGCTCCATTGACATCAGATGATGGTGTTGAATTATTTCACCATAACAAATTCAGAGGATCGACTAAAGAAATAGTATCTAGGATTGATGAAGTGATAAAAGAAAATACATCTACAGCAGGAGTAACTTCTTCATTTACTTGTTCAGCATAGTTTGCAAATGAAGTACCTGCAACATCAGATTCAAACACACTAAAAGTAGAAGTAAAAGACTCGAGGCCATACATGCTGTCAGGAGTAGGATCTCTAGTATTCTGAGTATGCTTGTTAAATGAAACATTGCATGACTCAAGACTAACTTTAGTTCTTTTGTTGTATACTCGATAAGCCCCAGAGGTCATCGAATACCCAACAAAATAACCTTCATCTGCCCGAGGGGCAAACTTGGCTAACTTTTCCGACTGTATCAATACAGTGCAAGCACATCCGAAAGGTTTTAGACGTTTTAAGATCGGTTTTTCTTTAGAAAACAATTCAAATGGTGTTTTGTTAGCATGCTTAACCAAGAGCGTTATATTCAGAACATAGCAGGTAGTGTTCACAGCTTCTGCCCAAAAGGATAATTTTAGTTTGGAATCAGCAAGCATTGTTCTGGCAGACTCGATGATAGTTCTATTCTTCCGTTCAGCTACACCATTGTGTTGCGGCGTGTACGGTGAACTGAAATGTCGAGTGATGCCTTTCTCATTACAGAATGCATCAAATGTCTAATTCTTGAATTCTGACCCATTAACTTATCTGATTATTCAAACCCGCTCTCTACACATGTTCTCGATCCGAGTTACATAGTCCTTCAGTATCTCAGCTGTCAAATTTCTCCCTCAGGAAGAACACCCACGAGAATCTGGAGTAGTTTTCGATAACAACGAGGCGGTATGACTTTCCCCCTAAACTCTAGATGCTCACAACCCGAATAGAACGAGATGGAGTAGTTGAAGTATCATTGTGGTTCTACTAGTGGCTTACGCTTGTCAACTTCTTGTGTTGTTTCCCTTTCAAACATGCAACACAGTTATCGATGTGGATGAATTCCTTCTTCGGTAGACCGACAACGTGTTTCCCCCTAACCAGGAGATTCATGTTACAAAGTTGACGTGTCCCATTCGCTTGTGCCATAGCGTAGAGTCGTCTTCCGATGCCTTAGCCAAGAAGCACGCTACCAAACCTATCGGCCTTGCAGCAGACATATCCAGAGCATAATATTACGCTTCCGTTTTGCACAAAAGAAGATATGATCTTCAGGGATCTTGAAACCAGGCTTCAAAATGAATCATTCTCGATCATCAAAGAACATTGGCATTTTGTTGTCGCAGATTTGAGAGACACTTAGCAGGTTGAACTTCAAATTCGACACCAGATTTACCTTGTCAACGGAAATTTCACCATTTGTTAAGAGACCATTACCATTATTGTACAACCACGAACATCACCCCCAAAGGCAATAGGACCACCATGCGATATTGGTTTAATATCATGTTGGGAGTGTTCAGTTTGGCTAAAATTCTCTAAATCAGAATTCCGAAGGAAGTTCCTCCGGAACTTTTGGTTCTCTAAGTAGTTCCTCCAGAACTCTCCCTGTGTTACTCCGGAAGTTTGACTTCTCTCTCGTTTCAAGTTTCAATGCAGTAAAGTTGTCAGGACACAAAGGTTCTACAAAAGAACTGGAAGAAAGTACAATGGAGCCAAGAATGCTCCCATAGGGCTTGACAAATCAAAAGTCAAAAATGTTACAACTATCATCAGTTAGGACATTTTGCCAGGGAGTGTTCTTAGCCAAAAAGAGATGGTGGGTACAATGCTGAAAAGAAACCAGAATATACCAAGCCAAGCTCTTCCTCAGGCGCAACTCCACCAAAACCTGCTTTCAACCAGAGTCAAGCAATTGCTGCTATTGCAAATCAAATAGGGTTTGTTGACTGGGAGGATGTGATGAGTGAGTTTGCTCCAACTAACCATGCCTTAATGGCCAGTGGTTTTTCACCTGCAATGGCAGAGGTAAACTCAAACTCCTCAACTGAACTTGAAAATGTGTTGTGTACACCTAAGTGTATTGAACTGGTTGAAAGTTACAAGAAGCATAATTTGTCTCTAATAAAAGAAATCACAAATTTAAATGAGTTGAAAGAATACTAAGAAAGAGCAGATATAGCGTATTCAACCAAAACTGATGAACTGAAACAAACTATAGGGCTTTTGAAACATCAACAAACTGATTTTATAACACAAATGGATGATGTTGTAGCACAACTGAAAATTTCACAGAAACAAAATGAGGAATATGTGCTAGATATTCAAACCCTAAAAGATCAACTGAGAGAAGCCATAAGCAATGCTGATAAGTTTCAGATTGCTAGTGAAAAAGCTCAAAAGTTATGGCATGAACACAAACATAGGAAGGGAAGGGTATCATTCAGGACAGTGGAGAATCCTAATTCTTATACTACTCTTTTAAATCCACACAACAAGAAAACAAATGTTTCCTTGACAACTGATCCAAAGGAAAATGGTCCTGTAATTGAGGACCTATCGCATGAAATTGATTGTGTGAAAAAGAATGATGACATACAGATTGAAAATTACATTGGTTTTTCTGATGGCACAAAAGCATCATCCAACATTTCTACTGAGGTTTAAAATTTGAAAATTTTAAAACCTATTTTCAATCAAGTGTCACCAAAACACCAAAACACCAAAACACTCACAGCTCAGTGAGAGAATGCATAATTTGTGGTGAAATAGGATATGTAGCAATTCACTGTTCTTACAATCCTTTCAAACAGATAATTAACAATGCTAACATTTCTCCTAAGAGAAATCAAAATATGTTCAACTCAAGGAATCAAAAGGACAAAAGGAAGATGTCACCAAGAAGATCACAAGATGATCAAAGGGAATTTGGGAAAACTCAAAAAGTTTGGGTTGGAAATGAGAAGAATAGCAGCTTCTCACTTATTAAAAGAAACAATTTTCCTAAGGAACAAAATTCCGCAGGAACTTCATTTCTTCCGGGAGAAAATTCCTCCGGAAGAAGTACAGTTCCCTCAGAACATTTCAATAACAACAGGTCTGCAAAACCTTCAAAACAAAGACCTGAATTTCAACCTACTGAGTTTTTAAATCAATTCCATCCCTCTTACCAAGGTGGTTCACGAGGTAAATTTCTCATCGTGAAAGAAAACAAGTTTTTGAACAGTATGATGTGCAAAACCATCCTGCACAAGTGAGTTCCTATGGAACTCAGGTCTCACATACTGAAATTCCCAATGTTGCCTCTCAACCAAAATTTGAAAATGCAAAACAGAGAAGCAACAGAAAATACTAGGAAAAGAAGGCTTTTATTAAGAAACATGATTTTCCCAAATGGCAAAGTTACAACAGGAGTGTAAATGATAAAAGGGCTAACCTGTCAGAACATGATGAACTTATTTCTGAGAACCATGGTCCTAATCAGCTTATTATAAGAAAATACACTTATAATGATGCCATGGGAAGACCCAAGACCAAAAAGGCTTGGGTCCCATACTCCAACTAATCATGTTGTTTACCTGTGTAGGGGTTACCTAATAAATCTCAAGCAAACGTTTGGGTTGTAGATAGTGGGTGCTCCAGTCACATGACAGGTAATAAAAATCTTCTAGAAAATACAAAAAGATATGATGGAGGTCCCGTAGCATTTGGAAGCAATGAAGGGTACATTACAACACTTGGTAATATATCAAATGGAAGTTTTACTCTTGACAAAGTAAGTCTTGTCAATGTTCTGAATTTCAATCTGTTGAGTGTATCAGAAATTTGTGATAAGAACATGAATATTCTGTTTAATGATGAAGAAGCTCTAGAACTCAAGCCTGGCTTCAAAATTCTTGCTGAAATAATTTTAATTAAAGCAAAAAGACATGATGGCTTGTACTTACTTGATATAGCAAGTGTCCCATGATGGCAACACTTGTCTAATATCAAGAGCTTCTATTGATGAGTCTGACCTTTGACACATGAGACTTGTACATGTTAATTACAAAACCATGAACAAACTTGTCAATTTAGGGCTGGTTAATGGTTTACCAAAGAAACATTTTAACCGTAATGAACGCTGTACTGCTTGTTTAAAAGGTAAACAACACAAGTCTTCTCATAAGTCCAAATTTTAAAAATCAATTTCTCAACCCTTAGAATTGTTGCATATGGATCTCTTTGGTCCTACAAGGGTGATGAGTTTGGGAAAGAAATCTTATTGTTTTGTTATAACAGATGATTTTTCAAGATACACATGGGTTTTCTTCCTAAAAACTAAGGATGAAACACCTGAAACTCTCATAGTTTTAATCTTACGACTTGAAAATCAGTCAAATTTCAAAGTCAAAACAATTAGATGTGACAATGGTACTGAATTTAAAAATCATGTTTTAAGTTCTTTTTGTGAAGAAAAGGGGATATCTAGGCAGTTCAGTGCTACTAGGACTCCTCAGCAAAATGGGGTTGCTGAGAGGAGAAATAGAACACTAATTGAGGCTGCTAGATTAATGTTGGCTCAGTCTAAGCTCCTTGTAACTTTCTGGGCAGAAGCAGTGTAAAACCGAGATACGATCTTACTACTGCGTGTATCAATCAATCATAGTAAACACGGATGTAAATAAGAGATTTCGTATTGAATCACTTGAAGATACAATGAAAGCTCTCTAGTTTCTCTCTCTAGCACACACACACAAAAAGTGAAGAATGACAGAAGTGTTAACATTCATTCTAACACAACCTATTTATAGTTAGTGACTAAACAGGCTGCGTACCAAATGGTACGGGCGTACCATTTGGTCCGGCGGACCATTTGGTCCAGTGCCAATGATATTGTCACTAAAACACATACTAAGACACGCTCGCATAGATACAATACACGAGACACAACATAGCATAGGCATATGCTCTAACAAACTCCACCTTAACGTGTAGTGTATCTATATTCTAACAAAACTTCAGTCTTCAATTTTCAACATCGCTGCATCCGATCTTCAACTTGAAATCCCGTCAGAAATAGAGCTTGCATGGACTTCAAGATCCACTTGTGAAAAATAAAACATACTTCCCTTTCACCATGCTTGAGTCTTGACACATATAACCTGCAATTTCAGAAGACAGAAACGCGGTTTCCTTTTCCTTTTGAAAATTAATTTAATCTTGAACTTCTCTTCGAGAATCCAAGATATGTTTTTGAAATTTGATTTCGTATCATATGTCAATCGGTCGAAAACAAATAAGAAATAAAATCTTTTTGGCATTTTGAAACTTTATATCAAAACACACCGAAAATCTTTTTGGACTTTTCAGATATGAAACATAAATGCAATACGGAATCAAACACTATCTTTTTCTTTTGCGAGAAAGATCACAACTTGGGATCATATTGAACATAACATGCTGAACTTTATTTCAATTTTAATTACTTCAGCACACAAGTCATGTCGATTACTGGTATAATTTGTCCATCTTAAACTCAGGCACAATCATACTCATAACATCTGGATATGTTATTGTATTGATTTGATTTGCTTTGACCAGTGCACCCCACACTATCAGACATACTCAGATATGTATTTTCTTTTATATCTCACTTTGTGATTTCATTTGTGATTTGATCACATAATGATTGTACTCATGAATTAGTCAACTGTGTTCCATGCAAAAAGAATTAAGAACGTTAAATTGTCTACCTTAAGGTCGATCTTTCGATACGCAAATAAGGTCTCGGATTTAACAAAATAAGAAAATAAAACAAGTTGAAATTGTATAACCCAACAACAATCAGGTCGGTACTTCCGTACACGCAGAGAAAGTCCGATGAGTTATACCAAACACCAAAGAAAATAAAGCAGAACGTCAAATGAACAACAATCAGGTCGATCTTTCGATACGCAAAGAAAGTCCGATCGTTTAACAAAATAAAGAAAATCAAACAAGTTTAAATCTTTGCAAAATGAACACATGTATACACAATGACTTCTCATTTTTTTTTCACATATCATTTTCTTGATATCATGAGACATGCATCAAGATGTTGTCCACTTGGTCAAGCATTATTATTTAATATGTTTATCACATCTGAATACTTTCTTATTTAATACCGAGCCTACCAAGCACATCGAAAAATGATCTAATGGCTTTTTCATCTAATTTATCCACGAGTCAGACACGTAAGACAATGTACCATCATTTCCCAATCATGTCGGATACAATTTCTCATTTTTCAATGTTTTTGTATTTTTCCATTTTTCTCCCCCTTAAAATGAAAACTTTATTTTTGGATTTTCATTTTAACAAAAACACAAAGACACTATTATTGATTTTTCAATTTTCTCCCCCTAAACGAAAGAAAATTGACCTTTCAACATGGATACCTTTCACGTTTAGCTTTCAGAAAAATTTCTGTTTTTGAAATTGATATCACATGTAATTTAAGTTAAATCAGCAGAATACTTCTCCATCAGCAACTCTTCAATCACGGATAGGTCTTCTAGAAGTACCTGCATACTGGTCAAACACATCAGTTTATTTGATGAACCTGTCACAGTTGATTGTGACGAACAACTTACATAAGGAACATTTTGAAAACGCGGAATAAATCTTCCTTGGGTTTTGAAAAATGTAGGTTGTGGATATTCATCAAATACTCTGCCATATTCATCAATGAATCGTTGTTTGGCAGCTTTACCAACATATGGAATCTTTCCTTTTCTAGAACTAGAAGCAGCAGTGACATGACAATCTTGTGCCATATGCCCTTTTTGTTGGCAATTGTAACACAAACGACTGCTTACATTTTTCCTCTTCGGTCTCTGCAAAGCTTCACAAAAATGAATATCTCCAAACTGATCATAAAAAGAATCACATACCAGATACTGATGATCATGAACCCATTTTGAAGTGGGGCTTTTTGGAGCAGAATTTCATCCTCCAGAAGAATATGTAGCAACTTGTGGCTTCTTGCTCTTCAGATCAACATTCTTGACAAAAACTTCGGCAGTTTTCTGAGCATCCACACATTGAAGTGGAAATTCTTTATCAGAAAATATTTGTTCCGAACCCTTGAGTTTGTAAAACCTCTCGGGTTGAACCTTGTCAGCTTTAAAAACATCTTTCTTGACTTGTTTCAGCTTAACGTGCTTCAGATTTTGTTGTTTTGAACCTTGAGACCCATCAACTTTAACATTCTTGGTCTTGTAACCCAACCCAACATGTTTACCCGAAACCTTTACATCAGAACCAGATGATGTATGTCCGTTCTTTGCAAGACGAGAAAACTCAGCTTTCACTGCTTTAACATTCTTTTGTTCATAGAAAATTCTTTCATCAATAGCAGTCTTTTCAGTTGAACTTGCCGATTTCTCTTTTTCAGTAGATGTAGAAACAGACACAACCGTTTCATCTTTCTGATCTTTCTGTGACTTCACAACCTTTCCCCCATCAGATGTCTTATCAACAAATTCAGAATAATCACCAGTTTCTTCCTTTTCCTTCAGATCATTAACACCTTCTTTGAGACTTCCTAGTGGTGAAACTATTTTGGTAAACATTTTCTCAAAATTTCCATCTTTGGCCAAGAAACTTGTAAAAGATGTAGAATTTGTAACATTGTTCAAAAGACGTTTTGAATCAATGACTTCAATCTTTAGTTCAGAAATCTTTTATTGAGCCTTAGCCAATTTTGTTTACATAGCAATCAACTTCTTAGCCACTTTATGAGTTTCATACTTTTGCAACCTCAACTCATCTAATCCAGCCCACAATTCCTTCGTCAGCTTATCTTCATTTCTTTTCTGAATATCCAAATTTGAAGTTTGCAACTTATTTACTCTTGCCAATTCCCGCTTCTCATCTAACAACTTCTCCATATCAAGCTGATATGCTTCAATTTTAGCAACCGAGTCATCAGAAGCCTTGGTAAGTAAATCAAGTTTAATCTTGGACTTTTCAAACAAATTATTAAAATCATTGGCAGCATCCTCAGCTTCTGCCTTACATTTCTCAACTTCCTTGACTAAGTCATCAGTTTTTTTTAGATAATATTGTTAATTTCTTTTCAAACTCTTTTTCAAGACTTTGAAATTTCAATTCTTTTTCAACAACCTCTGCCTGAAAATCTGAAAACTTTTCTTTCTGAGAACACAATTCTTGACTTAGATCTTTTGACTTTTGTTGTTCATTGGCCAATTCTTCTATCCTTCTTTTATTTTCCTCAATCAACAACCCACTTTCTTTTATCAACTCTTGAATCTTCTTGTCTTTCTGAGAACAAAACTCACAAACAAATTCATAGCCACTATTCCCAGAACCACTTATTTTAGATTCAAAATCAGTTACTTCTAATTCGTCATCACTATGAACAACATGAGCAATCAAAGCACGAAAGGCAGATTCATCAGGTTCATCAGCAGCCCAATCATAATCTACATGCCAGGGTTTTGATGCAGAAGTAATAGCAGTTAAAGCAAGGGGTTGAGAATCATCAAAAGTTCGTCCCCAGTTATATTGTTTATCAACTTGAGAAATTAAAGCTGTTGGAGACTTGGATGAAGAGGCATTTAAAATGTCCAAAATTAGAACATTTAAAACACTTTGCCTTTGATTTATCTATTCCAACTTTGCCATCCGAATGTAAACTTTGATATCATGTCTTCTTTTTGAATCTCTTAACTCTTTGAGCTAACATTGCTAGTTGCCAATTGATATCCATTTGCTCAAGATTATCTGGATCAATCTGGCCAAAATCTTATTCAATCAGATTAGATCTTGTCAAACCACCATTCAGCAATCCATAATATGAAGATAATAAAGCAGAAATTAATGCCAAATGCTCATCCGGTGTTTTTGTTGAAAATGAAGTCTGACTTGAATGATTTGGAATAGTGAAGTTACATCCTCTTGATGAATTTCCAGAATTTCCTGATCCCTGACCAGCAACAAAAGCTGTTTGAGGTGGATTTGATAAATCAACACCAAATGATTTAGACTTGGCATTGATACTTGCAGAATTTTGACCATGATACAATTCAGGA
The DNA here is from genome assembly GCA_039602395.1 of Deinandra increscens subsp. villosa. Classification (NCBI taxonomy): domain Eukaryota; kingdom Viridiplantae; phylum Streptophyta; class Magnoliopsida; order Asterales; family Asteraceae; genus Deinandra; species Deinandra increscens. Next base: position 41,128,753 of record JBCNJP010000009.1, read on the forward strand.
TTTTGGAATTGAGCAGTTGACTTGTTTGAGGTCATCAGTTCCATCTCTCTAGCATGAAGCTTTCCGGTTAAATCATGAAATGATAATGCAGAATATTCTTTATCATGATTAAGCAATAATACATAATTTCCCCACTTTTCCGGTAATGCTTCCATCAATTTCTCTTTCAATTCTTCCCCGGTCTTTTCAATTTTAACCACTTTCATTTCACTAATCAGATGTGAAAACCTTGAAACAAGAGCAGAAATATTTTCTTTTTCATATTGTTGAAAGTTTTCAAATTCCTTGTTCAACACTTTTAGTCTACTCTTCTTGTATTGATCATTGCCTTCACATCGAGCAGATAAAGCATCCCACAACTGTTTAGTTTTCTTGCAAGTGCTGAATTGATGCAACAGCTCAGTAGGTAAGGCCATGGTAAGATAACCATAAACTTTTTGTTCAAGCTCATAACTTTTTCTTTCATCTTTATCAAAATCTTGAATTTCTTTATACTCTCCATCTGCAGTTGGACGTACATACAACTTTCGAATCGGAATCCATAAATCAATATTATTTGTGCTGCTGTATGCAGAAAAACGTTGCTTCCAATTTTGAAAATCTTCCAATTTTAACAGTTTAGGAACTTTCTGACTTGTTCCTATTTCATTATCAAAATTGAGCATAGCTTGTACCGTGCTTTGCATAGCCGCAAACGCTTGAAAATCAGACATTTTTCACCGAAAATGATACTTCAAAACTTTAAACTCAAAAACGAAGGTGTTAGAATTTGATTTTGAAAAACAACTTTGAACGCACAATGTAGAGCTCACCGATACGATCGATTTGAGTACTTATGGCTCACGTAACGATTTGCGGAATGAAAGTTACGACGATTTCAATAATCTGCCAGTGGACCAACCAAATCTCAGCGGACCAATTTTGTACTCAGCGGACCAGTTCCGGACCAACTTAACTAGCGGACCAGAGTTGTACCTGCGGACCAATTCCGGATCAAATTAACCAACGGACCAGACGCGGACCAGATATCCTTAGCGGACCAAATTTGGTACGGCGGACCAATTGGTACGGCGGACCAGACAATAACCGCCACGGACCAGACTTGAAGATTGCCTGGCGGACCAGTTTCAGCGGACTAGATTCTGGATGAAGATGCTCTTGTGGACCAGCAGCGTACCACCAGCGGACCAGAATTTCTTCGAGCGGACCAGAAGCTTTCGAAGCTGATTTCGACTGATCTTCACGGATTTTGACTTTTGGAGCTGGAATTTGATTTAGTAAGGTGCGAAATCACTCCAGGAACACTCAGAAATCCTTTTTCACCTCGGAAACACTAGGAATTAGAAGAATTTGATGAAAAACGTAAAAAACCCAAACTTTCTCTGTCTAAAAATCCAAAAATTGATCAAAAACACAGCAGTAGAGCAACCAAATGCTCTGATACCACTTGTAAAACCGAGATACGATCTTACTACTGCGTGTATCAATCAATCATAGTAAACACGGATGTAAATAAGAGATTTCGTATTGAATCACTTGAAGATACAATGAAAGCTCTCTAGTTTCTCTCTCTAGCACACACACACAGAAAGTGAAGAATGACAGAAGTGTTAACATTCATTCTAACACAACCTATTTATAGTTAGTGACTAAACATGCTGCGTACCAAATGGTACGGGCGTACCATTTGGTCCGGCGGACCATTTGGTCCAGTGCCAATGATATTGTCACTAAAACACATACTAAGACACGCTCACGTAGATACAATACACGAGACACATCATAGCATAGGCATATGCTCTAACAAGCAGTGAACACTGCCTGCTATGTTCAGAACAGGGTGCTTGTGGTCAAAGGTAAGAACAAGACACCATATGAACTTTGGAGAAAAAGGAAACCTAGCATACATTTTCTCAAAGTATTTGGTTGTCATGTTACAATATTAATAACCAATGAGAATCTAGCTAAGTTTGCTGAAAAGGCAGATGATGGATACATGGTTGATACTCTGGTGTTGCTAAGGCATACAGAGTATACAATCTCAGAACTAAAATTATTGAAGAGTCAATAAATGTGTTTTTCAATGAAAAATCTACAAATAGGTTTAGTTCTGAACCCTCATGGTTATTTGATATTGATTCACTAACCAATGCTTTCAACTTTACTGTTGATAAGTCTTTTAGTGAGTATGTGCAGTCTCAGGGGGAGAACTCAAAGGCAAAGAATAATGACTGCAACTATGGTCATTTCTACTCCTCTGTCAGCACACAACCTTACAAACCACCTACCAAGCCAACTGCTGCAATTCAACAAGTTACTGATCCCACTCCAGTGAACTTGGTTGAAACTGAGTCAAGTAATTCACAATCACAAGGTGAAGGATATGTCTCAGATACAAGTGATGATGGGAGTGTGCAACATTCTTCAAATGATAACCAATTTGATGGTCATGATGGCTCTCATGAGTCAAATTTCGCTGACTCATCTCATGAAGAGAACATCAACTCTGCTAATGACATGAGTAATCAACATGGTTCTGCAGCAACTACATCAAATTTACCTCCTTCACAAAGATTACCAGGAATTGAGCTTAGTATTCACCTGCCCCCAATTATTCCACCTACTAGGCAAGTTCAGAGTCATGAATTCCCAAGTTTTCAGAATATAAATGTCAACAAAACTCATCCAATTAAGAATGTGATTGGTGATGTGACTGCTCCTGTTCTTACAAGAAGCAAATCAGCTGCTGATGTAAATATCTGCTTGTTTGCATGCTTCCTGTCCCAAGAAACCAAAGAAAGTTGAGCAAGCACTGAAAGACAATC
>JBCNJP010000009.1:41132077-41153574 GCA_039602395.1 Deinandra increscens subsp. villosa
AACAACTTGTTTCAAGTGTTTTTGTAAGTGTTTCAGGGAATTCCAGAGTAATTTGAAACTCCGAGGGAACTTCCTAGGGAAGTTTTTCATAAGAATTAAGGAGAAAAACTCAAGGGAAGAAGTTCCGAGGGAACTTTACTCTTCCGAAGGAACAACATTGTTCCAAAGGAAAAGTTCCGAGGGAACTTTAATGAGGACTTAATCTATTTTGGATTAAGTGGGACCCTTTATAGTTATTTCACTATTGCACCGTACAAACGCACAATGCGTTAACAGTGATGGTTAACTGTTGGCCCCACTAACTCCACCTTTCACGTTACCATTAATTCCCTCTCTCCTCACCCTTTAAATGTCACTTCTAAAGAAAACCCTTCACTTACAAAACCTAAATTCCCAAATACCCAGAAATCGTTCTCACTTTCTTCTCAATTTCATCAAAATTCCTCTCATTCACTAAAGAAACCACTCAATACAGAGCAATGGCAGCATCTGCGGATCACAACGAGCACAATCAAAGAGCCTATTTGAAAAAATCACAGAAGTCGGCTCCGTTTAACGGGATGATAGACTTCCTTACTGCGTCGGAACTACATTTTGCCCTAACTGTAAGTCCAATCATCTACGATGAAACGATTACATAATTCTGGGCTAACGCAGTAGTGGGTGTCCGTGATGAAAACGGCGAGCAAGTTATGCAAGTTAAAAGCAAAGTACATGGAAGAGATGTGTACATCACTAAAGCTATGATCAGAAGTCATCTGAAGTTATAGGATGAAGGAGGTATCTTCATTATATCCAAAGAATATTACCAATTCAATCTGATGGGCATTGGCTAAGGTGGAAATCCTAGGAGCAAAACGGTGAAGAAATGCCATCTTCCACCTGTTTGGAGATTTCTATCCCACACTCTGCTTGTATGCCTAACCTCAAGGTGATCACATGAAGAACTCGGTGAAGTCCAAGAAACTGCTCTTCATGTTGTGATCAGGGGAGTGTGTTTTAACTTTTCAAAGATGATTTTTGATGGGCTAAGGGAGAATTGTACAAAACCTTTTAACATGTATCTAAGGTTTTTACAACACATTTTGGATACACTTTCCCCTGATGTCCCAAGAGTTGGCACTGTCTTTAATCAAAAACACTTAACTGAGAAAATCTTTTCATACTTGCTTTCTAAAACTGCAATTGCCAACTATCTTGGTGTGTAAAATGACCATCCACTACCAGAACCAAGAATTGTTCCCGTACAAAATGTGCAAGAACAAGCAGTTGAGGCTCCAGAACCAACTGAGCATGTTGCTCTAGGTACCTGCACCATCAGTTGTTGAACCCACACCTGAAATTGACCTTCTTTATAAAAGCAAAGTTCAAACCAAAAAATATCAAAGAAAGAAGGTCAAAAACCCACAAACTTCCACCAAAACTTCCTCACCTACTCAAGAAAAATTTGTTGACAGGGAAAAAGGGTCTACTCCACCTGTGTCTCCTAAACCCACCCAACCTGAGAACCTTGAGCCTGACCCACTATCTGCTCAACATCATAGCCAAGGGTTTAGCCATATTGCTGATGATCTCTCACTTGAGACCTCATCTTCTATTAGATTGGATTTAGAAACCTCATCCCCTTTGTTTACCTCCATAGATCTAAACCTAAATATACCTGTGAATGAAGCAGAAACTGATAATCCAACTGACAATCTCTTCTCATCAACCTCACCTCATGGAGATGATTGGATGGATATTGATCATGTTTCTCCTAACCCCCATTCACCCCTAAGGAGTTAAACATCAGGAGTGATGAAGATGTTTATATAGAAAGAGCTGCAAATACAATTGGTTCCCCACTGGAACAATTGGACAGTAGTAACATCTCTAAGACCCAATCTATGGCAACCAGCAGCCAGTTTGTACCACAGAAACCAGTTAAGGAACCTGAGGCCGTAACTGTGCCTACAGGGAATCCCAGGCGCCAAGAAAACGAGGGTACTGAGCTTGATCAAGCTAGGCTTGATGGCTCTTCTTTGCCCAAGGATACTGAAAAATCAGTTGAGGGCAGTGCTTTACTAATAGAATTGACGACCAAGCAAACTGAACTGCAAAAACAAATGTAATCCCTACTATAAATAGTTCAACAGCAGGACATCTTGATTAATAGGCTTAAGTAGGAGAAGGCTAGTGCATCAAATAGGGGGAGAAAACTATCTCTTCAACAGATTATCAGAAGATTACTGCTGAAACCAAGCCTACTGAAAAATCTGCAAGCTCAAGTGAAATTGACTTCGATCCAAATGAGAGATTACCTAAGAAGATGAAGAAGAAATTATTCAAGATCTGTGGAATTAAGCCCTTCAACCCAATATAAGGTTTGCTTAATGTACACATGGATCAACTAATGCAGGTAGCACCTGATGAGTGCAAGGTTAATCACATGGAGTTCCTGAGATTTGTGATGGCTGCTTCAGGTGCTCATCCTCAAAACATTGGAGAAGTTAGAAATTTCGTAACTGATGTATACATAGTTAAAGAGCAAGAGTACCTTCAAACGGGTCAAGATCAGTTTGAGGTTGAAGGAGAAGATAGAAGTGACGAACGGATTGATGAACCTGAGAGTGAACAAGGAAAAGATGTGGATCTTTTTGACATTGAAGTCACAGAAGCACTTCTCAACTTGAACAATCCCACATCTTCATCGGCAAAGTTTACAACTGAAGAAATTCCAAAGGAAGTAATTCCGGAGGAATTGATTTCTACTGATGAGACTCCGAAGGATGTTACTCCGGAGGAGCCAATCACTCCTGAGGAAATTCTGAAGGAAGTTACTCCGGAAGAACCCCTCACAACTGAGGCTGTTCCAAAGGAAGTTACTTCGGAAGTTGCTCCTGAGCAATTATCTAAGACTATTCCGGACCAAGTTGTCTCGGAAGATATTCCCAAGGCAGTTACTTTGGAAATTGGCACTAATACTATTCCTGAGCAAGTTACCTCGAAAGCCAGTCCCAGTGCTGAAACTTCACTTCATAAATCTCCAAAGCTTGCCGATGATGATTCTCTTGATGAGAGAACCATCTCAAGTTTCACTGACATGGAGAATGATGATCAGAGCACAAGAGGTCAAAATGATGATATGGATCATGCTACAAAGGCTCTACTTGATCAACTAGAAAAGGAGAATGCTGATATTCATAAGAAGTTCCAAGAACAGAAGGAGAGTGCAGTGTTTGAAGAACAGAAACGACTGCTCATAGAAGGAGGTATTTATGAGTATGTCATAAACAATGCTGACCTGATGTTCTTTATCAATGGATCTAGGAGAAGATCCGATATGTACATAGAAGAGAGAATTGCTAAAGCTAAAGAGCAAGGTCTTTCAGACAAGGTTGATAAGTACAAAAGGGCCTTAGGAAATGAGTATAGGAAAATTCAAATGAAGAAGACTGAAGACAACAAGATTTTCCTAGCTCAGTTCAGTGTGATGCTCAAAAGCAAGGAGTGTTTCACTGATGCATGGGTTGATGATATGAAGGGTGATGACCTGATAAACTGGATGTATATGGTCTTAGCCATTCGGGCAGATTTGATTATGCTTTTGAGCAGGAGAAGGCACAAGAGAAGCAGGGTACCAAATATCAAAAATTATCTGAGGAAGATGACCTGCTGATTCACAGGTGGTATTTCAAGGAAATTATGATGGAGAAACAAAAAAGAATCAACTCCTGCAAACTACCTAGACTGAGACAGGAACATGATGTCATCAGAAAGAGGCAAATTGAGAAGGAAAGAGTCTCTGGTGAGAAGAAGCCACTAGGTATGTATGCTCTTTTCGATTCTTTGCATCCTGAAGGTCTTAGTTACCTAAAACAGAAGAAGAGAAAAGCTCCTGTCTCAATTGCTCAACAAAAGAAGCCTAGGATCAACATTTTCAAAGAAATGTTTGACACTGTCTCTAATCCTCATCTCTCATCATCTCAACCCTTCACCACCACATCACAACCCACTACTTCCTCATTCAAAACTTCTAACCACCCAATTCTATCTCCACAGTCATCACCACCTTCTATAAATCCAAAGCCTACACAACCTAAGATAGAATCCTCATCCCAGCAACCTTCAGAAATTCCACCCATTAAGCTCACCTTTTCAGGAAGAAAGAAATCTATGGCTGCAAGAAAGAAGTCGACAGCTAAAAGGAAGAAGTTAGTGGTCAGTGAATCAGAGGAAGAGTATGAATCTTCAGAGACCCGTAACCCAGATGTCAATCCTCATCCTAACATTATAAAGATTGAGGTACACAAAAAGGAAGATCTGTACTACTACTTCTTGAGCAATGGGGAAGTGATCAAGAAACAGAAGATGTTGTTGAGTGAATGGGATAGCTCATATCAGAAGGATATCATGAACATAGCTGGCACTCCCAGCTTTGTTTACAAGCTGTAAGGGTTGTGGTAGAGCTCAAGTAAATGCACATAGAAGAATCAGAAACAAGAGCAGTTTTTGGTAGCCACGTCTTAGGGAGAGACTGTTGGGAATGTTCAGTTTGGTTGAAATTCTCTAAGTCAGAATTCCGAAGGAAGTTCCTCCGGAACTTTTGGTTCTCTAAGTAGTTCCTCCGGAACTCTCCCTGTGTTACTCCGGAAGTTTGACTTCTCTCTCGGTTCAAGTTTTAATGCAGTAAAGTTGTCAGATAGTAGTTTACTTTCCGCCATGCTTTACACTGTTCACCGACAGAGTTGTTCTACTGTTCACAGCGCCCATGCGTGATAGTACAACAACTTTTGGAGTAGATATGATTAGTTTATTTAGCCTAGTTGCTAAATGGAAATAAAAGAATATCTTTTATTTCCTCCTTGCATAATATACATTACTTGTATTTCTCTTAGTTCTTTGTCGATCAACTCTCTCTAGTTCATCAACTATAACTCCTTGTAAACATTGAGAAGTAATAACATTGTAGTGCTTGGAATTTAGATCTTGTATTCTACTACTTTACTTCTTTTTTATTAGTTACTGTTATCGATCAAAAGGCATTTTAACATAAACACAAACAAGTATGATTCCGCCTTTCTTGTTTGATACCTTCAAGTAACTTGTTTGGTTAGTTGGTTCTAACCACGATCCTACATATCATACAACAGATCCTTGTTCCCCATCATATGCTTGGAACACCCACTGTCTAAGTATCATGTGTTAACAACACTCTATCCCTGCGTATGTGAAAAGAAATTGATTAGTTAAAGGATGGACCCATGCCAGTTTGACCTGGAGCCTTCTTTTTGGGCGCTTTCTTTGAAGAAGGTGAAGTTGGAGCAGAAATAGTAGAAGGAAGAGTCGGGAGAACGATAGCAGTTGGTCGAGGATCCATAACAGGTCGTTGAACCATGACTACCCTTGATATGAACGCAGGTCTTGGTCTAGGTGTCCATGATCTTACTGGAACTGGGTTGGGAGCAACCATCCTCACTTGTTATTGAACATTTTTCCTGGAAGTACTGACATGCCCTCCCAAACCACGTGGAACATGCGGTGCTTGATTGGGAATGAACGGTTGATTGGGATAAGACTGTTGAAACATTGAGTACAATTTGTGATCCAGATACTCTTCACCAAAATTTCCATAGTACATTAGAACAACTGGTTTCCGTGCGATGTGATCGATTGTTGCTGATAATAGTGAGCAGGAGGCACTGGAGCGTTGTCATACGTAGAATAACCAGAACTGTAGACACACACGCTCGCATCATGGTGGATTTATGCATACAAAACATCTCGATGTCTCGACTGCTCCACTAAGAGTAACAACTGATGGTAGTACAGCAACTTGTGGAACTACTAGTTATGGCTCATTGGATGTTGTACTCACAGCTTTCTTAGTTCAGGAGCAGCCTTCTTCTTTCTCCTTCTGGTATGTCTATTCTTCTTGGGTGTGGTAACAATTTCAGGAGCATCAGTAGCACCAACAGTTTGCTCAACTGCTGGAGGCTAAGTTTCAACACTCGGTCGAGGTGCTAAGACTGGTTCATTTTGAGGTTTCTTCTTCTTGGGTTTACCAGTCTTGAACAACATGACAGTGGAACTACCTGTCTCATTGGGAGCAGGGCTGACAGATGCTTACGTGTGCCTAATAATCAATGGATTGGGAGATGCTTGTGTAGATGTCGTTGTAGCAGTTAAAGGTGCAGCTCGAACAGTGATCACCTTACCATCGGTGATTGTAAGACCGGAATTTTGTGTGCATAATTGTCTTACCATGCTTGAGTGCCATTTCGGAAAATGCACGGTTGAACGCATCATCATCGACATCATGCTGATCATCGAGTTTCTAATCACTTACTTTCTTTTTAGGCTTACGCCTCCGAATGGTTTTTGTTCTTTTAGGACTTCGTTTGTTTTAAAAACCTCATAATTTTCATTAAACAAAAAAAAATTGGCCATCAATGGAGTTTTGCGTGCACAGATTAAGAAACTTATATTCAGCAGCCTTTTGCACATAAGACTCAAGAATACTTATGTCAACATAATTTAAAGAAATAGCATCAAAATCACCAAACTTTAGTGTATCATTAACCGATGGAAGGCCAGAACCACTTTCATGGTTGTAGAGTTGGCTTTCTATCTCTTGGATATCATCAGCATTCGGAATCAAACTTAAGTCAATTAATTTAATATGGCTTTTTGAATTAGTTGTGGTCAACTCAGGGACCGAATAACAGTCGTGGTTGAGAGGATGCTCAGCCGCACTATCATCTATCTCCCGATTCAGACCTAAACTAGTTTTAAGTCTTGCCATAATGTCTTTAGCGGCAACATTACCAAAAGTTCCAGGGTTTAGTTTCTTTAACTCAATTGTTTCTCGAGCCTTAGCATATCCATTTCTCGGAGTAGTTAATTTACGTAAAAGATCTGCAATTTGAATTTTCAAGTTTGATTCTATATGCTTCATGACCTCATTGTCATCTTGTAGAGATTTGATTTTAACTAAATAATCATTCTCTTTTGCCTATAGGGCCTCAACATTTATTTTGCCCTCTACCACTTTTGCACCCAATTCAAGGTTGTACAAGTGGTAGAGAGCAACAGATACAATGCATTTCTCATAACATAACAAAGGTTTTACCTCATCAGGAATCAAGTTCTTTTGAAGCTCGGTGTTTCTCTTTTCAGCTTCAGTTTCAACTTGAGAAGAACTCACTTCCACAACTTTACCCGCAGCAATGGATTCTTCACGGATTTCATCAACACCAACCATCAAGCAAAATTTGGTCCGAAAGAGAGGGTCAAATTGTTCAGATAAATCATTCTCTCCTCCAGAAGTGTAGATGACTAATGCCTAGTCAGGCTGGCTTGACGATTGACTCTGAGGTGAGGAGGTCCAGTTGTAATGACCACCTTCGAGATCCACTAAAGCTTTGCCAGTGTTATCAGCCATTGAGCATTTTCCAGAATTCTTTGAGTTTTGATGAGGCACAGTGGAGAGTGATCGCTTCTGGTATGATGAGCTACCTTGGTTTTGATAACTCTGCTTATTACTGCCAGAGTTGATTTGAACATTCCTAGTTTTTGGCTTGGGACATTCATGGGCGAAATGACCTAGCTCTTGATAGTTATAGCATTATGCTTTGGACTTGTCAAATCCAATGTTTGAATTAGGATGGGACTGAAAGACTTTCCTCCCTATTTTCTTGAAAAACTTCCTAGTACGGGCAGTAATCATTCCCATTTGCCACCTTATGTCCATCTCTCCAAAATCTTCAGCAGAGATCTGGTCAAGATCTTCTTGAAACACAGTCATGGACTCAATTTTGTCACACATTTGAGATGAAAAACAGGCCAAAAATGTGTTACATAGTTCTTGATCATTGACTGAGACAGATAACGGACTGCATGAGTAGATGAACCAACATGATGTTGAACCTGTGTGGACTTAGCAATGAAAGCTTCTTGAACTGGTGGACTTAGGGAAGAAGAAGAAATTCCGAGTTACGAGAATAAGAAAATTGATAATCCGCCTAATATGAAGGAGGAATGAACGCAGCATTAGGGACTATACAGTTTTGCCTTTTGTAACCAGATAACCCATTAATGAAACACGATCGCTAGACCAACTGATACTAAAGTCCATAAAGTCATAGTCAATGTATTCCAATAACACCTTGAACTTGTCTTTCCAATCATCAAAGTCATCTGCTCCAATCAACTTAGGAGGAAGATTGTTGCCTTGGTTCATTTGATTAAACTGTTGACCTTCGGTGTAGGATCGAATTCTAGTTATAGAGTTGAACCAATTACAAGGTTTTACTTTAGAATTAACCAGGCGGAAACAGGTTAATTCGTATGCCCTGTTTATGGTAAAGTAATATGAAATCGAATATAAGACAAGTATAACAATAATATGAATTAAACTGAGAACTGTATATTAACTTGCAGATTTTGAAGTACATATCAGAGTGATTTACATGTTGCTTGTTTAAATCAGAGTTACAAGTGTCTATATATAGTGACCTAAGAAATCAGGAGAACCCTTGATTTCTCTAACAATCATCTCGACCGTTAAGTAAAGATACATGAACCAGAATAATATTAAACTAGTCTAGAAGATAATCGTGTCAACTTCATGTCAGGTCAGTGGAGGGAAACTGGATCAGATATGCCAGAGACAAGTGGAGAAGGTCAAGTTAATGTCCGAGATAACTCACCTTAGCGAGGTAACTTGGTTATCTTGGGCGTATCCATTGTCCGAGATAAAACTGTGCTTTCGAGGTAAAATAGGCTTCCGAGGTAAAATGACCTTCCGTGGTAACTATACGTTATCTCGGGCAGTCTGTTCTTCCAAGGTAACTTATCTCAGGCCTTCTATTCTTCCTAGATAACATGTTTAGCCAATCAGCATCATTTCTTCAGGAGAAATACTTCCTTACAATCTCCCCCTAAGATGATGCTTCCAAAATCTTCTGAATACAACACTAAATGAAAAAAAACGGTTTAAACTATCCTGAACCAAAAACAGCTAACTTCTTCACCAAAACTGACTTCTTCTACTGATCTTTTGTCATGTTAAATCTGAACAGCCTGTTTGTGAGCATACAATCCACTGTAGTTTTCTGATCATTAAAGTTTTATTCACCTGGATTTATCTCTCTGTGTCGTGCGAATGATCCATCAGCTCTGTAATGTATATGTCAGTAGCTAGATCCAATTCTACATGAGTAATAGGACAGTCAGTTCTGATAGGTGTAGTAGATGAAGTTTCCATTGTAGTTGTGTCAAAGTGCATCCTTATCTTCATCATGAGGTACTGCTCTTGAGCACTTAATCTTTTTCCATCACAAGTAGAATTTCTTACATCACTAAGTTCTAAGTCATATAAAGTAGTAAGCACTTCATTGCCGCTGAGTCTTAAAACTTCATTTGTGGTTGTAGTGAACAGGTAGAGACTTGAGTCTTCATCAAATCTCCAAAAAAGAATTCTTCTTCTCTCAGTATGCATATCCTCAGGTTCTTTCTTTTCAGAAGATGAGTCAGAACTAGAGGAAATGACTTTAGATCTCTTTCTTTTGCCATTGATTTCTTTCTTCTTGATGTACCTGTAGTAGATTCTGGTGGGTTCACATGGTTGGTTGCTTCAGTGGGTGCTGAGGTTGGTTGTGCAGAAGGTGGTTGTGTGGAATGGTGAGTGGATTTTTGGATTGAAGGAATATAGGATGTTGTGGGTTTTGGTTTGGGTTGGATGAGATGTTCAATGGGGGTAAAGTTATCAGCTTTAAATTTTGGTGGAATGGGTTTACTAGGTTTGGATCTTTTGGCTGGTGGTTTTGAGAATTGAGGTCTGTTGGCCCTGGGAGGGTTTCTTTTCGTAGTAATGGCGGAGATTTGTGTAATAGTAGGTGGAGTAGAGGGTGTATTGCCAAGAAGTGAGTCTATGAGACTCATAGGTTTAGGAGGAAGAGAAGGTCTACCTGAGAAAGCTCCTGGACGTCTAGGAATTCTGGTTCTTTCTGATATCCTTGACTGCTCCTTTCTTATCTCATCATACCTATCTCTTAGAGTGTTCAAAGAACATGGATTTATTAATTTCTTTTCTTCTCCTAAGATCTCTATGAAATATCTCTTGAGTGCACTTGTCTCCTCTGCTTTGGTAAGAGGAACTTTAGCAATTTTCTGTGTTTCAACAGTTTTTAATTGCTCATGGATGGTATTATCGGCTTCAAGTCTTTGACTGAGCCTGAGATCTCCTTCTTCTTCTACTACCATTGAAATTAATCCACATAAGTCATTAGCAGAGGTTAAGTTAATAGCTTCTGGTGTGACCCATCCTCTGGCTAAGATTATGTCTCTCCATCTTTTAAGTAATTCCCATTTGGCATCATTTGCAGCTAGCCCGATCTTTTCCTTTTTCTTGTTTACTTCAATGTCAGCTTCTTTGGCAAATGACTGATGCCTCTTTTCCTTGGCTTGGTCTAATTTCTTCTTTCTTTCTTCCATAGACCTTCTTTTAGCTACTTTTATCAAATCAATAGCAACTTTATTGTTTTGATATATTTGCAGGTTGTCTTGAAGTGCAAAAGCTTCAGCCATATCTCTATCCAGTCTTTCATTTTCCATTCTTTCTAGTATGTAGGCTGCAAGTACAGAGTTTATCATACTTACATCACTATTAGGTAAGGTGGTTTCTTGCCCATACAGAAGCCTTGTAGGTTCTATGGCCTTTGTTTTCTCTGCTTTAAATAGCTTTGCAGGAATCTTTACACCTTCTCTGCTTCTTCTTTTCAATTCACTTAATTTCTCCAGTTGAGCCATGTGACTCATCATTCTTTCATTGAATTCTCTGCATAATGCTTTGTCACATTCTCTTCTCCCATAACGATCTTCACATGCCTGTCAAGAATAGGAGTTAATACTGTTGTTGAACAGTCAGTTTTGTTTTCAGGAGTTGACACATTCTTGTACACAGGTTTGAACTTCTTCTCATAGTCTGCCTGTAGGAGTTCATCATCAGTCATTTTCTTCTTACCCTTCCCAAGATTTGGATTGTCAGTAGGGTAGGTTATGACTTTGTCACTGATGGCAACTCTCTTGACAAATGGTGGCAGTGGATTGATCTTGGCTTCACCTGTTCCTGGCTTGTATTTGGCCCAGTAGTTGGCCAAAATATCTCTTACTATATCTTCCATAGGAGTTGAAGGAGCCACAGGAACATCTTCTTAATAGTCTTTTGTTGGTGGGAAGTAAGGTCCAAATTCCATGAGGTATCCTCTTTCATCTCTAACCCCTTCCAAATCTACTGGAGGAGCTTCAATCATCAGCATTTGTTAAGGTTCAACGGGAGGTGAAGGAGCAGAAGTTAACCAAGAAAAGCTGATTCCTTAATAAACACTTTTTGCATGTAACATTGCCAGTGTTTCTGCTTCTTCGCAAATGTTTGCTTGAGTGAACTCAAACCTGATTGGCTGCTCTGTGTCTGCTACAAAGAACATGAGAGTGTTAGTTTCATCCTCCGGAGTAACTATTTGCTCCGAGGTAACTTGATCAGCAGCAGTTACAATAGCCAGTTCCGAGATAATCTGATCGCCCGAGATAACATTTTCTCCCGAGGTAAATTGTTCACCCAGGGTAATATGTTCTCTCGAGATAACATCTTCAGCTTCCGAGGTAACTTGATCATTTACCTCTGGATCAATTAGATCTCTATAATCCTTCAAAACATATTCTATTTGTTCATTAGCAATATCCATATCAATTTTGTACATATTTTTGTTGATTTCCTGGATATTCTGATCTTTGTCAACAATGTCTTCTTTCAGCACACTTTGAACTTCTTCATCATCTTTCTTTCCATTTCCAAGATCACCATTGTTATCATCATCATCTTCATCCATCAATCCTGTCTCAACATCAAGATCGACTCCTTCTTCTTTAATAATTGCCCTCATTTTAGGGGTAATAAAGTCTTTTTCAATAATCTGCTGAATTTCTCTGAAAGAAGTAGAAAGTGCTACTGCAGCTATCATAGTGAAGAGAAACAGTTCCTTTAGGTTGTCTTTGTGTGGGGCCACAGCAAGAATGTCATCTATAGAGACTGCTCTTCATGCTTCTTCAATTGTAAATGTCTCCCTTCCCACAAATTGAAACAACTTCAATCTAACCTCCTTGGGTACTCTTGTATACCAGTAAAATTCAGTAAAATCGTCTTCTCTATAGGCCCTATACCCCTCCATTTTGGTAGCATCATCTTTATCAGTACCAAGATCTTGTGGTGGGGTGCTAGCTTTTGATTTTGAGCTTGAGGTTTTGGTGACATCTTCATAAGGAACCTGTTGATGCTTTCTTTGCTTCAATTCTTTACCCTGTAATTTCATAGTGTGTGAAAGCAAAGTGAACTGTGTTTGTATGTTTTGGTACAAAACCGTTAATTCATTTAGTGAAAGCTTGCTCTCCATTGGTTTGACACCAATATTGTTAGAGCATATTCCTATGCTAACGTGTGTCTCGTGTATTGTATCTAGTCTAGAGCATCTGTGTGAGTCATATAGTCACTGGCCGTACCATATGCACCAGCGTGCCAGATGGTACGGGCGTACCAGATGGTACATGGGTGGTCCGCCGGTCAGTTAGTATGTGACTATAAATAGTTCGTTAGAGAGAGAGCTAGTGACCAGTTCTGTCATTTCTCTATCTCTTAACTATGTGTTCTTAAGGTGTTTCTCTCTCTACAAGTGTAATCTCTTTGTGAATCAATAAAGCGAAGCTTTATTTACATCGTTTGTATTCTCGATTACCGAATCATGCAGTAGTAAGATCGTACAGTGGTTTTACAAGTGGTATCAGAGCATTTGGTTGCTCTACTGCTGTGATTTTGGTTAATTCTCGAATTCTAGAGTGAGAAAGTTTGGGTTTTCTTCGTTTTTCATCAAATTTCCGCAATTCCGAGTGTTTCAGTGGTTAAAAATGATTTCTGAGTGTTCCTGGAGTGTTTTCGCATCATACTGAGTCAAATTCCAGATTCAAACGTCGAAATTCGCGAAAATCAGACGAATCAGCTTCGAACTGCGTTAGTCCGCTCGAAGAACAGTTGGTCCGCCGCTGGTCCGCACGGCAATCTTCATCCGTATTCTGGTCCGCTGAAACTGGTCCGGAAGGCAATCTTCAAAGTTGGTCCGTGGCGGTTATTTTCTGGTCCGCCGTACCAAATCTGGTCCGCTGGAATAATCTGGTCTGCTGGTTCTTTTGGTCCGCTGAGCATATTTTGGTCCGCTGATTTGATCTGATACGGAGGTTGGTACGCAGAAATCTTTTGGTCCGCTGATTTGATCTATTACGGAGGTTAGTACGCTGAAATCTTTTGGTCCGCTGAGAATTGGTTGGTCCGCTGGCAAAAAACACATGTTCACTAAAACTGACGTAACTTGAGAACCGTTTGGAGTTACAGGAGCTAATACCAGCCAAAACGTTCGTCTTTCCGAGATCTAGACTTGTACTCACCTAACGGTCTGTACCCCCTAGTTTGACCCCCAAAATCAGCTTGGAAGACTTCCGTTTTTCAGTTTGAAGTTTTTGCATTCGATATTGTAATTTCAAAATGAACGAGTTTCACGCATTTTCAGCTGTTCAATCATCAATGCAAGCCATGTTGAACTATGATAACGAAATAGGAACAAATCAGAAAGTTCCTAAGTTGCTTAGGTTGGAGGACTATGAGAATTGGAAGCAACGATTTGAATCATTCATTAATGCTCTTGACATTGATTTATGGATTTCCATTGAACAAGATTATACATATCCTCAGATTAATGGACAACCGGTTGCACGAAGTGATCTTGATGAAGATCAAAGAAAAGTTTATGCCCGAGAAAAGAAATGTTATGGAAATCTCACAATGGCACTACCAAGAGAGCTTCTACATCAATTCAAAAATTGCACAACATCAAAAACTTTGTGGGATGCATTGAAAGATAGGTGTGCAGGAAACGAGCAATATAAGAAAAGTCGAAAGAAAGTTTTGTTAAAAGAATTAGACAACTTTCAGCATTGTGACAAAGAAAGTATTGCCGACTTGATTTCTAGGTTTTCACATCTGATCAATGAACTTGAGGTTGTTGGAGTCAAGAAAGAAAAAGAGGAATTGAAAGAAAAATTTCTGGAAGCTCTACCCGAAAAGTGGGAGAACTTTGTTATGATGCTTACTAATGATCCAAATTACTCTAGTTGGTCATTCAATCAAGTGTTAAGCAAATTACAAGCTCGGGAAATGGAATTACTTGTGAAAAAGTCAGCAACTCCAACAGTTCAGAATCCTGAGATATATTTTGGAGAGAATTCTTCTACGGCGCATGCAAAAACTAAATCACATTCTATTTCAAGCAGTAATCCAACACTAACAGCATTTCTTGTTGGGAAGTCTGAAAATACTGGAAATTCTTCGGGTTGCAGTTTTACCATTCCTGATAGATCATCAAGCAAGCTTACTTCTAATCAAGCAACCGAAGATCTAGCTGTTTTGTTGGGTGCTTTCGTATCATCTTCATTTGGCTCCATATTTAGTCAAATTGGTAATTCTGGTTTGGTTCCGGAAGATCTAAAACAGATGGATGAGGATCATTAATTAAGTTAGATTTGGATTGGCAGTTGGCTATGAATTCTGAAAGAGGAAGACGGTTTATAGGCAAACATGGCAAGAATTCTATTATGGGTGAATTTACAAACACCAAACTGGGTTTAGACAAGTCTAAACTAAAATGTTATAAATGTTCCAAGTTGGGACATTTTGCTCGAGAATGCAAGCTATCTTCTTCTAAACAAAGTAATTTGGATAATCATGATCACAATAAAGAAGTTAAAGCTATGATATCTAAAACTAATGAAGATTATGATTGGACTAAAGATTTACCGGATGACTCTGCATTTGTAGTTCATTCTCAAGATCATTATGCTTTGATGGCAAACATTGAGGTTGACTCGAGTGGATATGCATCTGAGACTCGTAAATCTGAATCGAGTAATTCTGATTCTGAAATGGGTGGTTATGAATCCGTGTGTGAATTTTGTACTCAGAAATATAGAAAGATTCAGGAATTGGGTCAAGAAAAGGAAAAGTTAGTAGTTGATAGGGTGAAGCTTGAAGAAGAGTTCGAAAGTTATAAACAAGGTTTGTGAAATTTCTGATGACATTTTCAAGATGAATGAGAAGTTACTCCAAGAGAAGAGTCTATTATCGGAAGAGTTAGAAGATCTTCGAAAACAGGTGTCAGAAGATTGTGTTCAAAATGATCAACAAAAGTCACAACTTCAACATGAAAATGATGAGTTCATGACAAAAATTGTCAAGTTAACTTCTGCAAATGAAAAGTTGTTAAAAGAAGTTGAGGAATATAAGTTTAAGATTAAAGATGTCAGTGAAGATTTTAAAAATCTATTTCAAAAATCCACCACAAGGGTGGAAGCGCTTAAAGCATCTAATGATGAACTTCTAAAAGCACTAGATGAAGTTACTGCTAACAGAACTCAATATCAAATTGTTCAATCTGAATTGAAAGACATCATCACTACTCTGAAGAAAGACAAAAGTTTGTTAACCAGAAATGTTGAGATCTATAAGGAAAGAGTGGGTCAGATTACAAACGAGGTGCTAGCTGCTCATGATGGGATGAGACGAGAAAAATTGTTAGTTAACAGCACATCTGAGAAATTGATTCAATCAGAAAAGGTTCTTGCTGAAGCTCAAAAGACCATAGCTGATTTGAATGTTGAAGTCTTGGATTTAAATCGTCAGTTGCATAACTTGAAGAATTCTCATTCCTTTGCAAGTTATTTGTGTCAAGATGATAATTTCAAGAAGGTATTTGGAGGCGATGATTTCAATCAAATTCCGCATCCAGTGATTCAAACAGAGTCTGTTGTTGATTTGAACACTCCGGCTACACTACAAGATTATTCTGAGTTAGTTGTTGACAATTCTGATTTGAAACCATCCAAGAAATCAAAGAAGGTGAGAGAAAAAGAAAAAAGTCTGGTTGATAAAACACCACCATCGTTTGTTTCTCGTGGGTTTATGTCAGAAGAGGGAATTCTTTCCGCTGGCAAGATGTTCGAGAAAAATGAAAAAGAGTTGAATGAAGCCGAAGTTGCTGCAAAGTTGGTGCAGGCTAACAAATTAAAATACATTAAAGCTTCATTTAATCAAGTTGCTAAATCTGGTTCTTCAAGTTCTCAGATAGATTTGTCCAAGTTACCTGGTTACAAACAAGCTGGGTTGGGAAGTGAAGGCAAGAATGTTACAACGAAAAAGAACATGCCAAAGAAGGTTCCGAAAGCAAAGAAAGATTCAAACTTGGATCAAATATATCATCTGGCTCAAGTATTCATTTCAACAATGGAGAAAGGATTTGGGGGAAAGCAAACGCATCAAGTTTCATCTGAAAGTTCTCCGAAAGACTCTTCTTCATCTAGTTCTAATGCTACACCTCAAAGCCCTACCTCGAAATGGGTACATTCTAACCGATTTCAAGTTTTTGATAATATTTCTGATGAGTCTGAATTTTCTGATAAATGTCATCCAGTTCAGGACAAGCCACAATTTAACCGATCATATCGTTTGTGCTATCAATGTCGCCAAAAGGGACATCTAGCACAGTATTGTCCTGTCACTGTTAAAAGAAAATTTTCTGGAAAAACTGCCACGATAATTGATGAATCCGGCAATATTATTTATGAGTCACCAACATCACATTTTAAATCAAAAAGTAAATCATTTTTCAAAAGTGATTCTAGTGTTGGTGTTTCCTCACAAGATGAAGTTTCAGTAAAAACTGCACCTGCGACAATGCAGTGGCGACCTAAGGTAGTCAGCAAAGCTGCAACTGATTTTGTGGAAGACACTGGTCGACCAGAAGCTGTGTGCTTCGGGTCATTTGATTTCTAATATTTTAAACCAGTGTGCAGGTTTCTTCAAGAAGACCTGTCGGTGATTGTGAAGTTCAAGCTTCAAGCAGTTATTGATAGTGGAGTTTCCTGCTTAACTTAAATTGAATGCGTCATTTTTGAAAACTGAAAGTTTTTCTGAAAGCTTAAACTGAACATGTATCAGTATCGATTGGTCAATTTTCTTTCTTTAATGCATTTTGTTTGTAGTTTAGGGGGAGAAAATTGAAAAACCAAAAATAGTGTCTTTGTGTTTTTGTTAAAATAAAAATCCAAAAATAGAGTTTTCATTTTAAGGGGGAGAAAATGAAAACTACAAAAACATCGAAAAATGGAAAAATACAAAAACATTGAAAAATGAGAAATTGATCCGACATGTTTGGGAAATGATGGTACATTGGCTTATGTATCTGGCTCATGGATAAACTAGATGAAAAAGCCATAAGATCATTGTTCGATGCGCTTGGTAGGCTCGGCATTTAATCAGAAAGTATTCAGATGTGATAAACATTAAAATACTAATGCTTGACCAAGTAGACAACATCTTGATGTATATCTCATGATATCAAGAAACAAATATGTGAAAGAGAAAATGAGAAGTTACTGTGTATACATGTGTTCATTTTGCAAAGATTTAAACTTGTTTGATTTTCTTTATTTTGTCAAACGATCGGACTTTCTTTGCGTATCGAAAGATCGACCTGATTGTTGTTCGTTTGACGTTCTGCTTTATTTTCTTTGGTGTTTCGTATAACTCATCGGACTTTCTCTGCGTGTACGAGAGTACCGACCTGATTGTTGTTGGGTTATACAATTTCAACTTGTTTTATTTTCTTATTTTGTTAAATCCGAGGCCTTATCTACGTATCGAAAGATCGACCTTAAGGTAGACGATTTAACGTTCTTATTTCTTTTTGCATGGAACACAGTTGACTGATTCATGATTACAATCATTATGTGATTAAATCAGAAATGAAATCACAAAGTGTGATATAAAACAAAAACATATCTGAGTATGTCTGATAGTGTGGGGTACACTGGTCAAAGCAAACCTAATCAATTCAATAACATATCCAGATGTTATGAGTATTATTGTGCCTGAGTTTAAGATGGATAAATTATACCAGTAATCGACATGACTTGTGTGCTGAAGTAATTGAAATTGAAGTGTAGTTCAGCATGTCATGACCAATAAGATCCCAAGTTGTGATCTTTCTCGCAAAAGACATAAATAGTGTGTGATTAAGTATTTCATTTCTGTATTGCATTTCTGTTTCTTATCTGAAAAATCCAAAAAGATTTTAGGTGTGTTTTAGCATAAACTTAGAAAAATCAAAAAGATTTTCATTGTGTTTTGATATAAAGTTTCGAAAGGCCAAAAATATTTTGTTTCTTATTTGTTTTCGACCGATCGATACAATGATACAAAATTCAAAATTTAAATTTATATCTTGGATTCTTGAAGAGAAGTTTTGCGCAAAGATTAAATTATTTTTTCAAAAGAAAAAGAAAGCCGCATTTCTATCTTCTGAAATTGCAGGTTTCTATGTGAGATGACTCAAGCATGGTGAAAGGGGGAGTATGTAATATCTTTCACAAGTGGATCTTGAAGTTCAAAGGTTGTTCAAGATTGATTCAGCCATGCAAGCTGTATTTCTGACAAGATTTCAAGTTGAAGATCGGATGCAGTAATGCAGAAGATTGAAGACTGAAGTTTTGTTAGATAGACAGATAGCTAGATACACTACACGTTAAGGGGGAGTTTGTTAGAGCTTATTCCTATGCTAACGTGTGTCTCGTGTATTATATCTAATCTAGAGCATTTGTGTGAGTCATATAGTCACTGGCCGTACCATATGCACCAGCGTACCAGATGGTACGGGCGTACCAGATGGTACGTGGGTGGTCCGTCGGTCAGTTAGTATGTGACTATAAATAGTTCGTTAGAGAGAGAGCTAGTGACCAGTTCTGTCATTTCTCTATCTCTTAACTGTGTGTTCTTAAGGTGTTTCTCTCTCTACAAGTGTAATCTCTTTGTGAATCAATAAAGCGAAGCTTTATTTACATCGTTTGTATTCTCGATTACTGAATCATGCAGTAGTAAGATCGTACAGTGATTTCACATATATCCTTGAGCAAAGAAGGACCATCAAGCCTTGCTTAATCATGTCCCTCACCCTGGTTGTCTTGGCTCCTGGGATTCCTAGTCAGATCCTCATTTACCTCGGGCGCCACTAAAGGTGCCTTTGGGTCAGAGAATGGTCTAGGTGCCATGAATTGGGTCTTATCTATGTTACCACAGTCCACTGGATCCAGTGGGGATTCAAGTGTAGTGGCAACCCTTTTCACATCAGCCATATCTATACTCATATGGTTGAACTCCTCACCAAAGTGTGGTTGGGGTGATTTTTCTTTGAGACTTTTCAACACAACTCCTGCAAATATGGTTTTTGGAGATAGTGTATCATAAGAAGTACAAAAAAATGTCATCGCCTTCACTTTGAGGTGTAAATTGGCTTGGTCTTGCTGGACTTTTGCTAGTGAATGAGGGAAGTACATTCAACACTATAGGTTCATCTCCTTTAGGAGAATCACATGTTGCTTGGCTATCCCTTTTGGCTATTTTCTGTCTAGGAACTTTGTCCTTGACATTACAGTTTGGGTGGCTATGGGTTGCACTGGTGGAGTAGACCTGGCACCCTCTGTTTCAAGATTCTCTGGATCATTGGGAGTGGATGAAATGGTTGGAATATTGACAAATTTTGAGAGTCTCTTCCTCTTTTTAGGTGGGACTTGTTTGGAAGAGGAAGGATAGGCAGTTGGGGGTTGAACCACTGTTGGTAACGCAGGGTTGTTAACTGGAGCAATAGGCTCAGGATTTGCCTGTGGTTGCACCACTGGTGCACCCACTGCAGGTCTTGGCACAGGCATAGGATGGTTAGTGTCCACACCTGTATACCCTTTGTTCTTTTCATTGCTTGACAAATATGAAAATAATTTTTCGTTTGGTACCCTTAATTGATAAATTTTATATGATATTTTTAAGTTAGGTATCAAACACCTTAGAATGTGCTGCAAAAACCTAGGACACATATGAAAGAAGTGCGCATTGTTAGGTTTTAAATTATCCACCATCCCATCGAGCACCATTCTAGAAAAATTATAACTTTGACCTTGTACCAAAGCATGAAAAGCTGAGGCCTGAACTGAAGAGAGTTCATCAACACTCTTCTTTGAGGATAAATTTTCCAAGATCACGTGTGCATGAAATCTCCATTTGAATGGCAGTTGCGATTTCGTTAACTTTTTGTCTGATCCCCCATACCTTACAGCCCTTAAGGTTGCAAGATATTCAGAGGAGGGCACTTCTTTGTATCCTCCTTGGTCATTGAACTTCAGATGTGTTCAGATGACTTCTTCAGTAATTGTTACCTCGTGACCTTGAACTTTTGTGTGTACTTCATACACTCCTTCAGCAGTTTTTGTTCTTGAGGCATTTTGCCAAAATTCTGTAATCACAACTTCGCAAATATTTGGATAAACTGTAAGTGCGTAGCATATGTGTGATGCTTTCAGAATATCAATCATTTCATGAAACACAGTGCTCTTCTCTGTTTTTTATAGTAGAGCAACTGTATTGTGGTCAGCATGGAATAGGGCATTCGCATCAGACGATGATTCCCCCTTCCTAGCTTTCGGTGCTATTTGTTTGATGTTTGTTTGAAGATGAATAGAATCGGAGAGATATGAGCAGGTAGTGGAGAAAAGTGAAAGTTTAGAAGTATATGGGAGTAAAGGTGAGTAACTACTCCAGTAAATTTGTTGGATCGTGGGTTCTAGGTTACCACTTGTCGCCTTAAATTGGGGATGTGGAAGGGACGGTTATTGTAAAAAGCACAAGTGGGTCTGGTAAAAGAGAAAAATGTGGGTTGACGTGGCATCTTCTTGTTGGACCTACGGTTGTCCTATCGGGCAACTTGCGACAGATAATTTAAGAAGATTACCCTTTTCTTTAAGCAATCAGTAAAATCTTATCTCGGAAGACAATTTTTTTTACCAATGACCTAGGTAAAAGTTTTATCTCGAGTGAAGTTACCTCGGACGAGGTAATCATCAGAGATAATTCTTTTAAGCTCTTTTAAGTGACCTGGTGAGATTATCTCGGAGAGATGACGTCATCCGATATAAGTAAAGTTACCTCGGGTGTAGTTATCTCAGATGAGATACTTTTTCTTTGGTAATTTTAGTTATCTCGGTTGGAGTTATCTCGGGTGAGATTTCGTCATCCTATATAAATAAACTTACTTCGGGTGTAGTTATCTCGGGTGAGATAATTTTTCTTTGGTAATTTTAGTTATCTCGGATGAAGTTATCTCGGGTGAGATTTTGTCATCCGATATAAATAAAGTTACTCGGGTGTAATTATCTCGGATGAGATAATTTTTCCTTGGTAAGTTTAGTTATCTCGGATGAAGTTATCTCGGGTGAGATTACCTCGGTAGTACTTACAAAAATTTGTGATTCTTTTATTTCAAGAGGAGAAATTTATTTTATCAGATTGGAAATGATTTTATTTAATCAAAATTCCT
>JBCNJP010000009.1:41154074-41214957 GCA_039602395.1 Deinandra increscens subsp. villosa
GAAGCAGTTCTTCTTGCATGGCTTTAATCCAACTGTTTTCTCTTAAAGCTTCATTTATTTTCTTTGGCTGCTCCTGTGACAAGAAGCATACATGTAGACAGATGTTTGCATCAGTTGATTTGCTTCTTGTGAGTACAGGTGCTTCCACTTCTCCTATAACATTCTCTATAAGATGATTTTTTAAAGTTCTAGAGTTGTAAGTAGGTGGGAATTCATGATGACAATTAGGCTCAGATAAGTTTAATGGAGTAAACTCATTGATAAGCACTAATTCTGGTATTTATGTTGAAGAAGGTGATTCTTGAACATCTTGATTTTGTGAGGCAACAGGCTCATTGATTTCTTCATTAATATCATCAGTAGGAGTAGGTGAGCTCAAGCCTTCAGGTAAAGTGGAGGCTGAGTTGCTACATCCGATCTGATTTTCTATTGAATCCTGTGATTGTTTGTTCAAATCACTTTTGTTTCTTGAGTTTCCAAGACTTACAGCAGTGTCTTGGTGAGTTACCAGATGATTTTCAGCTGGTTGTTCTGATTCAATTGCAATACGAGGAATATGAGTTCCATCAGTATTGAATTAAATAACATCTCCTAGAGTTAGGTTGAAACTGGTTGCTGAGACATAAGGTTTTGTACTGACGGATGAGAAGAATGGAGAATCAACACCTTTGAACCTGCCATTTGTAATATTTTGAAGATCTTCTGTCTGCACATTTTCACTAAGAGGCTTATCAATAGTTACATTGATAGCAGTGGTTAGTGAGTCAATATCACATAACCATGAGGGCTTAGTTCTAAAATTGTTCTTTGACTTTTCATTAAATACCACATTTATGGTTTCTTCAATAATTTTAGAACTGGTCTTATATACTCTGTATGCCTTAGAGACACCGGAGTATCCCACAAAATAACCATCTACAGTTTTTCAGCAAATTTTGACAGTTGTTCATTGGTTATCAGTATTGTTACAGGACAAACAAATGATTTAAAAAAAATGTATGTTTGGTTTTCTTTTTCTCCAAATATCATAAGATGCCTTGTTATGACCTTTTACAATCAAAATCTTGTTTTGTACATAACATGCAGTGTTTATTGCTTCAGCCCAAAATGTTACAGGTATTTTTGATTCAGCCAACATAGATCTTGCAGCCTCAATTAAGGTTCTATTTCTTTTCTCAGCAACACCATTTTGCTAAGGAGTTCTAGCTGCACTGAATTGTCTAGCAGTTCCTTTTTCTTCACAGAAAGAGTTTAACACATGATTTTTAAACTCTGTACCGTTTTCACTTCTTATTGTTTTGACTTTTAGATTAGACTGATTTTCAAGCTGAGTGATTAGTGCTATTAAAATCTCTGAGGTTTCATCTTTGGTTGCACGAAAGAATACCCAGCTATATCTTAAAAAATCATTAGTTATTACAAAACAATAAGATTTTTTCCCTAAGCTCTTTACTCTTGTAGACCAAATAAGTCCATATGTAGCAATTCTAAAGGACTTGAGATAGAGCTTTCCAATTTAGGCATGTGAGAAGATTTGTGTTGCTTTCCTTTTAGACAAGCAATACATTGTTTAGTACATGTGAATGTTTTATTTGGTAAACCTTTGACCAAATCAAGTTTTACCAGTTTGTTCATAGTTTGAAATTCACATGGCCTAATCTTCTATGCCATAAATTTGATTCATCTATAGAAGCCTTGGATATAAGGCATGTGATACCATCCTTAGATGTTGTATGTTCCATATCCAGAATATATAGACCATCCTTTCTAGGTGCTTTAATTAAGATCATTTCATCAAAAATTTTGATACCTGGTTTATGGATGATAGCTTCTTTTCATCAAACAGAACATTCAACTTCTTGTCACACATTTGTGAGACACTTAGAAGATTGAAGTTGAGAACATCAACAAAATTTATCTTATCAAAGCTAAGCTTCCCGTTGGTAACTGTACCTTGTCCAGAAATGTTTCCCTCAATGCTTCCAAAAGCAACTGGTCCTCCATTAAAACTTTTTGTATTTTTCAGTAATTCTTTGTTTCCTGTCATGTGGAAGAACACCCACTATCTACAACCCATATGTTCTTCTGAGATTTATTGGATGTGTTCTGCACATGTTAAGGCAAAGTATGAGTTAATTTCTGAGGGAGACCCAAGCCTTTGTGTTCTTGGGTCTTCCCATTGCGTCATTGTACTTATACTCTCTGAGCACAAGTGTTTGAGTCAATTCTTCGGTTTTTGAAGACTCTGCTTTAGACTGATCATTTGATGAAGAATTTTGACTGTTTTGGGAAATAGAACACGAGTTTATTTTAGACTGAGAGTCTTTGGCTTTTTGTTTTGTTACATCCTTTCGTGATCTATATACCTTTTGTTTTATTTCTTTTGATGTTTCACTTGTAGGATCACTACTTGTTGAATCTGAATTTGAAGATTTTCTCTAAAACACTTGTTTCTTTTGATTTCTTGAAACAATTTTGGTTTGATTAGGACAAAAACTGTTGTTTACTTTCCTGGAATTCTTTTTGGAGTAACTTTTGTTATCCGAGGTAACTTTTACCTCAGGTGTAAAAGTTTTGCCTCCCGAGATAACTTTTATCTCGGGTGCTCCTTTTCTTTCATTTTGTTGTTTTCCAGAGTGTTTTTGTCCCTCGGAGGTAATTTTTAGCTCGGGATCGTGAATTTTGCCTTTCGAGATAATTTTTATCTCGGAATCAAATTTTCTTTCTTCAAGAGCATAAATGCTCCTAGGTTCTTGTTTCTTCTAAGTTTTAGTAACATGAAGCTGTTCGGATTTTTCAAAGTCATGACTGCTGAATTTTTCAAATCTATGTTTATTTGATTTTGTCTGTTCTGAATAATATTCATTTTGACTTTTTCAAAACTTTTACAAATAAATTCATATTTTGTTCCCCCTTTTTCAGTAGTTTGACTTTTAAAAAAAAGATTGTGAAAACAATTGATAGCAATGTGACCGATTTTTCCACATATCAAACATTCCTTTATCATTTTAAATTTAGAAAGTTTAGAGAGTGAAGGTGTTTTCTCATTTGAAGAATTTTGCTTTGACAAAGATTCAGTTTCCTTGGTGTCTTTCATTTTCCAGAGAGTTTTCTTGTTTTTAACAAGATTGCTGTGAATCTGAGGTTCAATTGAGACAGTAGCTACAGATGACACCTTTTCAGTTTTTAACTCAGACATGTAACTGGATTTTGAAATTTCTTCTCCAGTGTTGATAATGGGATCAGATGTAAGTTGAACCTTAGGTTCTCCAGTCTTAACCTTTTTCACACATTCAGTGTATGAATCAGGATAAGTGACCATATTGTACCCACTACCCAATTCCATTATTCAAATGATTTCCTGTTGTTTTCTGACTTTGCCATAGTTTTAGATGTTTCTCATTACTTGCTTGTAATTTTTCACAGTCAGCAGTAGCAACAGAAAATTTTATTTCACAGATACTTAGTTCAGATTTTATTTCCTCATTTTCCTTGTTTACAAAATCTAATTTAGAAAGCAGAACCTTGATTTGAGTAATAAGATTGGATTTTTCATGTTTTAGTGCACTAATGCTTTTGATCAGCTCTTCAATCTTATTATTATAAGCAATATTACCTTTCTAGAGTATTCTCTGATTTCTTTTAGACTTGTTATTTCCTCAATTAGCTCAAGGTTATGTTTTCTATAATTTTCTATTTGCTCAACACATTCAGTTTTCCAAAGAAGAGAAAGAACTTCATTTGGGATTTCAGTGTTTACCTCATAGTTTGAAGAGGTATCCATGGATGAAGTAGAGGAGTTTTCAGCAGAGTAGGAGATTTCTTTTGCCATTGAAGCACGATTGATTGGAGAGAATTCTTGCATGATTTCCTCCCAATCAATATAGTTAGGTTTGATTATCAACAACAGCAGTTGCATGGCTTTGTGGCTTTGAGCTTGATGAGGAGCACTAGGACCTTCAGTGGATACACTTGGTGTTGCTGGTTTTGTTCTTGAACCTATGTCATGTGACGGATATGTAACTGGTGTGTATGCATTGTGAGGTCTCTGATACTTCTTTCCTCCATCTTGGCTTGTGTTTTCTCTTCTGGGTTGCTTGTATTCCCTAGCAAAATGTCCTAATTGGTGACAGTTGTAGCATTTGGCTTTGCTTTTGTCAAACCCAGCTTGAGCATTTCTATCTCCATTGAACTTTCTGCCTGTTCTTTTGTAGAACCTTTATGCATGTAAGGAGATCATTTCTAGTTGTGTGTTGATGTCCATCTCTTCGAGATCATCAGCACTGAAGCATTCTAGATCTGATCTAGGGAGCCCATTCTGACTATTATCTACAATATGAGCAAAGTTGTTATAAAAGAGAGGCATGATTTCATTACCTCTTAGTGATGTAGGATATGTGATTAAAGGAGCTTGTGCACTATAGCGACTTCTATCTTCATGAGCAGTAATGAGTGCAGTAGATGTTGGTGTTGTTAAGTTCACTGGTTTGTTCAAAGTACTAGATTTTTCATTTATTTCTATTTCATGTGCACTGAGCATTCCATGAAGTTCACTTAACTTTAAAGTTTTGAGATCCTTATAATACTTGATGCTTACAGTATATACTGTCCAGACATTAGGAAGAGATCTCAAAAATTTTCTGATCACATCACCATTTTCCATCTTCACATCATTTCCTTGTAATTCATCAAGAAGTTGAACAAAACGTAGATATTGAGCATTTATACTTTCTCCATTTTTGTGAGAAAAGTTTTCATATCTTTGTTTTAAAACATCTTTCATATTTTCTTTAACCTCATCAGTTCCTTCGTACATTTCATTTAAAGCTTTCTATAAATCGAAAGCAGTATTGCAGTTTTTGAAACCTACGAGAACAGAATTTGGAAGTGCTGCTTGTAATGCCCATAAAGCTTTGTGATCTCCCTCAACCAACATGTGGTCATCATCGGAATAGTCAACAACAGCTTTTACTATATCTACACTTGGTGTAGTAGCAGATTTTGCTGTAGGGACAGTAGGGCTATACATAACAGATTTCCACATTCTGTAATCAGAATGATGAAGATAACCTATCATCCGTAATTTCCAAGTATCAAAATCATCGGGCATGAATTATGGTGGTTTGTTTGAACTACCATTTCGTGATTCTCCCATGATTAAGGATGAAAAAGTTGAAAGAGTGACTTTTTACTAAAAATAGAGTATGTAGGTAAAACAGAGTTTTAAAACTTAATATGAGTTTCAAGTTTTAAAAACACGAGCCAAAGCTCTGATACCACTTGTAGGATCGAATTCTGGTTACAGAGTTGAACCAATTACAAGGTTTTACTTTAGAAGTAACCAGGAGGAAACAAGTTAATTCGTATGCTCTGTTTATGGTAAAGTAATATGAAATCGAATATAAGACAAGTATAACAATAATATGAATAAAACTGAGCATTGTATTATAACTTGTAGATTTCGAAGTACATATCAGAGTGATTTACACTTTGCTTGTTTAAAGTAGAGTTACAAGTGTCTATATATAGTGCCCTAAGAAATCAAGATAACCCTTGATTTCTTTAACGATCATCTCGACCGTTAAGTAAAGTTACATGAACTAAAATAATATTAAACTAGTCTAGAAGATAATCGTGTCAGCTTCATGTCAGGAAAAAGGCGGGAAAATGGATCAGATATGTCAGAGACAAATGGAGTAGGTCAAGTTGATGTCCCGGGCATATCCACTGTCTGAGATAAAACTGTGCTCCCGAGGTAAAATAGGCTTTCGAGGTAAAATGACCTTCCGAGGTAACTATAAGTTATCTCGGGCAGTTTGTTCTTCCAAGGTAGCTTATCTCGGGACTTCTATTCTTCCTTGAAAGTGACTGAACTTCGGATCGGTTTGGTCGATAACAATCGTATACGTGAGAATGCAACCACAACAATGTAAATAAACTCAATCTCTCATTAAAACGTAATAACAAGAGAATCAGAGTACACACACAATCTTACAGACAAAAGTTCGCTCGCTCTCAAAAACTAGTTTATTACAAAGACACAAACAACTTATATATAGCCTAAGGGTGTCCGAACCTCAGGTTCGGCCAAGGCTCGGCCAAGGTTCGGCCGGAGTTCGGCCACTAGACACAAAACTAGAAATATTCGTGTCTTCGTTTGATCCAGCTCATTGCCATATCGTGTATCAACAAACTCCCGCTTGGCAATAGCTGGGCCGTTCTTCATCAGCTTTGAACATTTGTAGCAGCCCCATCATCCTTCCAAACCAACTCATGGTTATTTCCAGCAATGATATTGAACGCAAAGGAAACCCTTATCACCCTTTGGAACTTCAGCGCTTGATCCATGTAATCAGGGTGATACAAGATTGTATTGTGATACAACTCGTCAATATCAGCCTTCGACAAGTTGATCAGCCACATAGGATCATAAATCTTCACAACCCGGTTATCTTCTCTCAACACAATCACTGCTTCTCCGGTCTTCTCATTGTAATACCACCATCTCAGATCTTTGATGAAATCCTATTGCATCTTCATCAATGGTATCTTCTTCATCACATAAGGCTTCTTTGGAAACACCAAGATTATCAACCTCTTGCCAGTTCTTTCGTGGACCTTCGTTCGGGATC
The DNA here is from genome assembly GCA_039602395.1 of Deinandra increscens subsp. villosa. Classification (NCBI taxonomy): domain Eukaryota; kingdom Viridiplantae; phylum Streptophyta; class Magnoliopsida; order Asterales; family Asteraceae; genus Deinandra; species Deinandra increscens. The sequence continues at coordinate 41,160,707 of JBCNJP010000009.1, forward strand.
GGCGTCGTTTTGGCTTTTGAGGATCCAAAAACTGAAATCCTTCCCGACATTCCCTCTCGAGTACCTTCTTGAAGTGCATACCCATTGCATCATTGCCATAATAGCAAAAGGGTTTTCTGGTCATCTCACGAACATCCCAAACAGGCAAACTGCTGAAATCTTTGGCACACTTGAAGTACTGGATTCCATGTTCTCTTTTAATCCCAAAGCACCTCAAGCTTGAAGAATACATCCAACTAATAATTTCCCCTGACACCTGACCCTTGAATTTGAAAGACGATCTTTGCTTGACTGGCTTTGGAGGCGGTACATAATTAGCATGAAATGCTTTCATGAACTCTTCAAAAGTCTGATTCTGTTTCTGAATCTCCGCCTCTTTAACCATTGGGTCTTCAGGTTTTTCAGAATCTTTCTTTCTCAATATTTCCTCAACCTCAGCATCTTTTTCCTTCGGAAATACCTCGAACTCATCACCCGATTGATTATTATTGAAGTTGGAGTACAAATCCGGATATTCTTCTTCTGTGATATCCTCTATTTCAATCTCTTCTTCAAATATACCCTTCACGTCTTCATCAGAATCTGGTTCTGGATCTTTGAATTTCTCAGGAGCTTTCTCAGATGCTTTCTTCATTTCATCATCATTCAAATCAAAAACCCGTTGTAACTCTTCAGCCGTTAAGTCTCCAACAAATTCCCTTTCTTCAAGCGTTTGTAGCATTTCAGCAAATTTGCTCATACTCTTTGCAGCTTGATCAGACGGAATCGAAGTAATCGGCACAGCTTCCCGTGAGTCTTTCTCCATCTGGGAAGATGATGATCCAGCACCCGAACCCGCGGTTCCAGATTGGCCTGGTCCTCCACCAACATTCCCTTCAGGATCATCTTGATCGGGATCATCGTTCAGAAAACGCATCGGGTCTTCATTACAGCCCGACCCGTCTCTAATCTCCGCCTGAGCTTTAAATTTCTCCATCAAGAATTTTAACTGCTCATTCATCTCCAGAAGCATCTTGGATTGAGTCTGACTAGCCCGTCTTAATCTCAGAATCTCCTGATATTTGACTTCATCCCGACTCTAGAGAGTTACAACCCGCTGATTCAAATCTTCATTATCTAATCGCAGTACAGTAATCATCTTCTCTTGTGCTTTAGACTTAGCCTTCAAGGCATCAATCTGAGATTGTTGATCAGATAAGGCACTTTGCAAGATACTAGCCTGATAGAAAGAAATTGAGCCTTCTTCAAAGTTGAAATTCACATCCGGTGTTGAACGTGCTGAAGCAGTAGCTGTTGCAGTTGAAAACACCAGAGTTGTAGATCCCATCGGTTGATTAACAAATTGCGCATCAGCACTTGCTGAAGGTGCTGTGCTAACAGTTGTCGAACGAGTGGCATTCATCAGATTCTGTAAGAAGTCAGCTTGAACATCAGACACTGACGTCTGAACCTTTGTTGTTGCTTCAGATACAGACACAGCAGGAGTAGCTGATGTAGATACACCAGAACGAGGCTGTAATATGAACTGTTGTACACCTTTCCTCTTCTTCATTCTACCTCCAGCCACTGATTTCTGCCTCTTTTTGCCTGAAGTAACTGACGACGAACCAGTAACAGTCTTTTTACCTTTTCCGGAAACCACATCAGCATCTGGGTTATAATCTTTGTCAGATTCAGATGAGGCCACCACATCATACACACGATCCTTGTAACGATCGTTGCTTTTGTTCTTGCTGATTCGGTAGGCAAAATGCTCATCACTACCTTTCCTTAGCTTAACATACTTTGAGTTGATCAAGACTCTCACAAACAGATTGTTTGTATCAGAGAAGTCTTCAGAGTCAGCTTCAGCATTCAGAAAATCTTCATCAGATTCAGATTCATCATCAAGGGTAATCACTGCTGGTGTCTCAGTCAAAGTGACAGATGCTGAGACCACCGGTTTAGTAATTGGTGGCTGAGATACCACTGGTTCTGGTTCTTGTTTCACTGGTTCCTGAACCACCGAAACTTGTCTCTTAGGCCTCTTCACCCTGCCTTGTTATGGTATTTGGTTCTGTTCTTCTATCCAACTATAATCCAATTCCTCCGAATCACTTCCATCATCATGGCGAGGCGCACCCGTTACTGGTGCCACATAATTGACATTGGCAAGATGGCCAATCAATCACTTCAATTTAGGTTGAATCTCTAGTGCTTTCTTCTGGTAAGATGCCAGAGTACCAACACTATCCTCAGTCATGTGCTTCAACTCCATTCTATGTGCAGCATTCTTTATCAAATCAGGATATTTGTCATTAAGCACCATTTGGAGAAATCTAGGGTAGATTGTAGCTTTCTTTTGACGTTGAGTCAGATTGTCTCTCATGTAATGAAAGAGCATTCCAGAGACATTGTACGACCGATTCATCACCAACACGTTCATCAAAGATAGGATAATCTGTTGGACTTCATCATGACCTGAAAATCTGTGTCCCAAGCAGACCAACAACACATGTGCAAGATACTTGTATGGGACGCTCAGCGACGATTTGTACACCCATTCCTTGCTCGGATCATCCGTATACCAACTCCGCTTTAAAAACGACACATTATCTTCATGAGGGAATTCAATCCGTGCGTTTGTTGTATCAGACTCTAATTGTAGAACTTTGCGAATGTCTGCCTCAGTTACTTCAACCGGTCGTCCTTGAACAGTTGCAACGATTCTAATCGGAGGATCAGTAAACGTATGTGCCGTATTCCAAAACTCCAGAATAATGTCTCTATACACGTCACACTGCTGAGTAATAGCATAATGAATTCTCGAACGCCTCAGAAACTCGAATATCCCAGGTCCTCCAAACATATCGAGTTTGCCCCGTGCAACCCTGATATGTGCACAAATATTATGTTTATCTCCAATCTTTTAGTCGTTTTCCATATCTGAAAACACATAAAAGAAAATATTCATTAAATTCAATGTTATTAACAGATATAATCACCGATTTCGTCAAATCATCATCGTTTGTGTAAACGAACAACATTTGATCAAAAATTTGAAACACGCCGAACTCTGTCCGAGCTCCATCCGAACCCCAACTCTGTCCGAACTCCATCCGAACCCCAATTTCGGAGTCTCCGAACCCTAGGTTCGGAGCCTGAAGAACTCCGACTTCGGAGCCTGAAGAAATCCGACAGGTTTGAATCTCAAAATCGATGAAAACGACCAAATTAGACTCAACCAATCAACACCTATGGTCGGAATTTGATAAGCAACACATAGATACAACTTTTAATTGTTAAAAACACGTTTTCGATGGAGTAATTTGAGATCTAGAAACTGAATTTAGTCCGAACGAGTTTTATGAACCAAAACCCAACAAAAACTGGATGAAAACCTAATCTAAGTCCACTAGTGTGTTCGGAATCAAGAGATCTACCTAGAAACAGTCTCGAAATCGCCAAAAACACGTTTAATCGAAAATTTGAAAAATAGGGAGCAGTTCGGTGCACGTTCGGAGATAACAGTAACAATGATCTCCGAACTTCAGGTTTGGCGTATTTATAGCTAACCAAGTTCGGACCACCGAACTCCAAGTTCGGACGAACAGTAGCACCGAACTCCCAATTCGGCCATCTCCAAACTCTGTCCGATAATGAGGTTCGGTCCTCCGAACTTCCATCTTCAGACCTCTGAACTCCACGTTCGGTCATCCGAACTCCAGGTTTGGAGATTTGAAAATTTTTCAAAAATAACCCCTGATTTTGATGAATTTTTCAAATTGAACTTCCAAAGTTTAAAATTTATCAATTTTCCTCAAACTTTGTTCAATTTTACCGATGAAATTTCTGAAATCAAGTCCATTTGGTTGTTTCCGGCATAATTTGGAATCTTTCACTAACGGTTGATCGAAAATAACGCATAATAAAATCTTTTTGATTTTTGTAAATTTTCAAACACACCTAAAATCTTTTTGGAATTTTTCAAAATTATGCTAAAACATGCCTAAAATCTTCTTGTGATTTTTCAGATATTCAAATAACAAACCAAACAAAAGTGAAACAATTCAAGACTTGCAAGAATTCTAAAATGTTTTGGGATGCTCTTGCTCAGAAATATGCTAAATTGAATGCATCTGGAAAGGAGGTTGATACTAAGGAATCTACATCTTTTGCAAATTGTGAGATGTTTGATAAAGGTGGGTTTGCAAAATGTGAAGCTGTTGAGAATCAATTGAAGCTTCAACACGAGAATGCAGAGTTAATTGCAAAAGTCTCAAAGTTGACTGAAACAAATGATGATTTGATGAAGGATGTTGAAAAATGGAAGAAAGAAGCAGGTGATATGGTAGCAGTTTTTGATGATTTGTTTGCAAAATCAAAGATCAAACTTGAAGGTCTAGAAAAGGAAGTTGTTGATCTTACTGCTAAAGAATTAAGTCATCAAGAGGACAACATGAAGCTGTTAGATGCTAAAGCTGAATTGCTTCGTGAAAACAAGCTTTTGAAGCAAAGTGTTGAGATTTATAAACAAAGATGGGAAAAGGTTGTTCAAGAAACATATGATTCTCATGATCAGTTGAGGAGAGAAAAAATTACTTTGAATAGAACAACAGACGAACTTATTGCAACACAAAAAGAGTTGGCTGAAGTGCAAAAGAAAATTGCAGACATGAAGATTGTTGTTCGTGATTTCAAAAGACAACTGCATAATCTAAATAGTTCATCGTCTTTCATAAATTTTTTGTGCAAAACAGAGAATTTTCAACAGATTTTTGGCGATGCTATTCTGAAACGTGTTCCACCTCTTATGGTTATCGAAAATTCTATCAATACTTTGGGAGCTAATGAGGAACAACATGATTATTCAAAGTTTGTTGATACAAAGTCAGGAAACAAGAAGAAGTTGAAATTTTAGAAGAAAAAGGATGAAGAAAGATTTAATTTAAGCAACGTTCCAAAGTTTGATTCAAATTCTACATTTCTCGATAAGGAAAAGGTGTTTGTAGGTAATCCAGGAAAAGTGGCAGTTCCTAAAATTTCAGAGATTGTGATAGATGAATCTTTACTTTCTAATAAATATGATTTAAATGCCATCAAGGATGAGTTTTCTCGACTTGTTTCACAAGGTCATGAGAAACCTAAGTCGGTACCAGATAAATCTAAAAAGAATGGTGGTCTAGGATATGAAAGCAAAGATGAGAACCTGAATGTTGGAAATGATCTCCAAGATGTGCTTGAGATAGAAGAAATTGTGGAGGATATCAAGGTTCACAAAGAAAAGGAGATTCCACTTGAGAATCATATCTTGTGTGAACATGAAGCTGATTTTCTGTCAACGAATTCTAAGTTAGAGAGTTTAGAGAGTGATTCTTCTCAACATTCTACAATGTCAACAGAATCCATGTCATCTCCTAAGTCGGTTGATAGGAGAGCTTGCCTTTACTGCAACAAGACGGGACATGTGATTCGTGATTGTGCTACTCGAAAAAGGTTTTCACGTGGTTCATATCGATCACCATCATTCGATTCGATGATTCTCAATGAGGTACCTGTTAGACAAATTCAGCAAAACCAACGAAAACCAACTTATAAGAAGCCGGTTGTTGGTAAAACCTCAAATTATGAGGAATGGTCACCACAATTTTCAAAACCAAAACAATTTTTCCAAAATGAGTTTAAAAAGCCTTACTCAAATGATCTTTCTTACTATGGGCCCAGACAACATCACCAACGTCATCCAAAATATGAGAAAATGTTAGTTGGTGAGTTGTTAAATATTGTTTCCAACTTGTCACGGCATGTCAATGGTTCTGATTCGCATCGGGTGAAATCGTCTAAACCATTTCGTTCTTGGAAACAGAAAATGGCAACCTCTGCGGGAAATGATTTTGTTGAGGATACGGGACGACCCAAGCCGGTTTGGGTTCCTGTATTTAACTAAAAATTGTTTGAGGTTGTGTGCAGGTACTTCAAGAAGACCTATTAGTGATTGCAAAGTTGCTGATAGTGGAGTATTTTGCCAAAGTTAGCGCTTATCAGAGTTGATATTTCACAAAATTTTTGAGAAAATGGTTTTCAAAATCTAAAAATGTGAGATATCCATGTTGATCGATCAATTTTTTTTTCCTTTTTACTTTCTTTCACATCTTTAGGGGGAAAATTTTTGGAAAATTCAAAAATAGAGTTTGTTGAATTTTAGGGGGACAATATTTGAAAAACAAAAAAATAGTGTGATGTTTTTTTCCTTTATGAAAAATAAAAAAAAATGAAAAATTGAAAAACAAAAAATGAAAAATCTTAAAAAGAGAAATTTATCCAACCATGTGAGAAATGATGGTACATCAGCATACGTTATCTGCCATGAATAAAGTAGAAAGAAAGGCTGTAGGTACTTTCTTGACTTGCTTGAATGTGCTGAGTAGTCTAATATATGCGAGTATGATATAAAGATAATGCTTTCTTGATAATTGTGGTTACAAATCATGATGAGTACTGTGCATATCTGGCAAAATAAAATGAGAAAATACCAAAAACATAATTAAGAGATGTTTTGGTGTATGCATGTTTTCATTTTGCAAAGATTTAAACTTGTTTGATTTTCTTTATTTTGTCAAACGATCGGCCTTTCTCTGCGTATCGAAAGATCGACTTGATTGGTGTTCATTTGACGTTCTGCTTTATTTTCTTTGGTGTTTCGTATAACTCATCGGACTTTCTCTGCGTGTGCGGGAGCACCGACCTGATTGTTGTTAGGTTATACAATTTCTGCTTTATTTTCTCTTTTTTTATTTTCCTAAACATTCGTACTTTCTCTGCGTGCCTACCGGCCGACCTGATTGTTGTTTGTTTAGGGTTCTGCTTTATTTTTGCATGAAACACCATGGACGATAAATCTTTGTTGAAATTCAAATTCTGTGAAAAATACAAAAATATGAAATAAGCGGATTGCCAGTATTCCTGATTGTGTGGGTACCATGTTATCTATGCTCGATTAATACACTTAATTTCATATCAGAAAGTTATAGACAATGTCCTGCTTTAGCTGAAATAAACCAAATGGTTGTATTCTCAGTTAGTTTGGCTTGCATGCTTAGTATTTTGAAATTGGAATGTGTACGATGCCTTATGTCTGATATGATCTCATGTTGTGATCTTTCTCACCAAAAACAAAAATAGAGTTTAATTCTATATTGCATTTATGTTTCAGTTTATGAAAAATCAAAAAGATTTTCAGTGTGTTTTGATATAAACTTTGTAAAATCCAAAAAGATTTTCTTTCTTCTTTGTTTTTGATCTGATCGACACGTGATACAACAATTTTCAAAACTAAATATCTTGGTTTTTCAAAAGGAGGAGTTTTGCTTCCAAGATTAAAGTTATTTTTGGAAAAGAGAAACCACACTTTTGTCTTCTAAAGGTTGCAGGTTGAAATCATTAAAGTCTTTCAGATAAAGATCTCAGAGTGGATTTCAAGCATGGTTGCAAAGCTATCAAAGAGTTTATTAATTTCATAAATGGTTCAGTTGACTTGGTCTTGTTCCTACCATGCCTACTCTACATCAACTAACAACATATTTAAAGAGTTTGAATATCTGATACAGCACACGTCAAGGGGGAGTTTGTTGGTACAAAATATGTGTGACGTGTGTGTATTCCAGTTAGTGTCGTTAGTTGAGATAGTTAGAATAGTTAAATAAAGTTAGAGGGTAGTTTGTGTCAATATATTAAAGTAGAGGGTCTTGTGTGTGTTATAGTAAAATCACTCAAATGTGATTTGTAGACATTTGTTGAAGACGAGAGAAGCTCCGAACTTAGGGTTCGGCAATATGCCGAACTGTCACCGAACCTGAAGTTCGGTTGTCACATAAGCAGTTTGTTATATATTTGAGTTTTGGAGTTCGGACATGAGAGAGCTCTCGGATAACAGTTTTTCACCGAGTTCAAATTACAAGAGGAGAGTTTTTCATCTTGATTTTCAGAGAGATTTGAGTTTAGGATCATGATTAGCTGTGGTAAACGAGTCTATTCATGTAATCGTTGATCCAATTCAGGCTATAAACAGAGATTAATTTACGTTTTTTATATTTTTCATTTCGGGTAATCTTTCGGTTCAATTTCGGTGTACAAATCACTAGATCCGAAGCGATCCGAAGTTCAAGTCTGGATGAGGTCCCAAGGTCAGACTCGGAGAGGTTCGGAGGATCAGGTTTGGAGGTAGTTCGTGTTGGATATTATGTGTCCTGACCCGACAAATCTTGAACCCGACCCGGTTACGACCCGTAAGAGTTACACCGGGTGCAACGAACTCTAAACCCGCTTAAGAGTTAACCGGTAAAAGAAACGGAAACGTTTGATTATATATATTATTTATAATAGTTATAAATAATTTATAATCAATAATATTATTATTAACCGGCTTAATAATAATGGGTGAACGATATTTAAATAAAAGTAATTTTATTTAAATTCACGGTCGAGTTATACGTTAGTGAAATATTTACTAACATTAACTCGTGGGCTCGCGTACGAGATGGGCTTTATTTTCAAGAGGGGCCCGTTGCGTATTAGTGGAATCTAATAAATATTAGATGATTAGGGATTAAACCCTAATCACCTAATATAATGTTTGACGGCCGAGAAAAAAAAAAGAGTTTTCTCTTTTTCTCCTCTCGACGCAAACCCCAGAAGGAAAAACGGCAATGCCGTTCCGCGTCGATCGTCGCCACCGCTTGGCCCGGTGGCCATCTTCGCACCACCATAACTTGGTGGTGGTTGCTAGTTAGGGTGTTCCGTCTGTCAACGCCCGTAGACCGCCTTACGGTCTAGAGATCGCCGCCTCGTACGCCCAGATCCGCTGCTCGGTTCGTCGCCAATCGCCGCCGCAAAACCCGCCGATCACCACCGTGGAACTCGCCGCCGCCGACGCCGCCGCTGCCACCGTTCGCCGTCGTCACCGCCGTCACCGGCCGCAACCACCACGGATCGCACGCCGTCGCGACACCGTCGCCCGTCGACGTGAGTCCGACGCTTTTCGTCGTGGGCCGTCTCCGGTTGCAATCAGATCTGAATCTGATTGATCTCGTAGTCTCGCGAGACACCACGTCTGTCAAGACGTACTCTCGCGATGCGTAATGACCACTTGTCATAAGCGCCGTCCCGTAGGGGTACGCGACACCGGACCACGAGAATAATCGCGATACGCGACAACCGTTTGAGACCGAAAGTGGTTCGTTCCGTTTCAACCTAGAGCTTCGTTCGTTGAAACTCGGTGTCTCGAACGTTTGTTCAAACACCGCCAAGGTATATCTAAACTCGCTATTAGTTTAGATTATTTATTTATATTTCTGTGTTTGCGTGTTCGGTAATCGGATCCTGTTGCGTACTGGTATTTGTGTTAATTGATTAAATAGTTTTAATATATATATAATTTGTTATATATGTATATATATATATATTTATATATATAATCTTATTCCGCTGCGGTATAGAATTAATTATATATTAATTCGGTAAACTCTTTTATAAACTATTAATCTATCGGTCACGTAATTTTTAAAATATGTCACCGGGCGACCCGAATACCACTACCAAATCCCAACAGTTCGGACATGTTCGGACAGCTTGATCCTAGCCAGGGGCTCTACCCCTTGGACCCCGCCAGGGGCTGCCGCCCCTTGGACCCCGCTTCTCAGGGGCGCTACCCCCAAACCCCCGTTAGGTGGGAATTTTACAGAAGCGGATCAGTTATCGAATTTACCCTTGATTTGGTAGCTGTGGGGTGTTATGTTTGAAGAAAATCCAGATTCCGATACTTGTTACGATTTAGTGATTGAATTTCAAGAAATGAGTTTGTGAGTAGTCATTATTGTTCTTGATGATGGACATAGATTCAAGAATACGTGTTTCTGATGATGGACAGAGATTCGGAGACATGGTCATGATTACTTGTGTGACGACCCTAAAACTTTGCTTTCTTTCCCCAGCAACGACGACAGCTGATGCTGCGAGCGCTACGGCACAAGAATAATTTTCGGGACGAAAATTCCAATTACAAGGGGATGATGTGACATCCGAGAATTTCAAGGTTTACTTCCGTTAGACAAATTCCGTTAGTTACGTTATAAGTGTTAACTTGGTAACTAATACTTAACTAGGCCAAATACGTCCATGACCTTTGGTTGATCACCGAACCCGCCCATATGTGTTATGTGTTCATTTATTGACGTCATTATGTGCAATGTGATTCAAACGCATGATTTAATATTATGAATAGCATGACAAATTGTAAATCATTGATTATGTGAAAATTGCCTAAGTAGTGCAGCCAGCGAAACTAACGGGCGAAACTATAGTGTCGCCCGGTAGTTAGCTAAACTGACTGACCTGCACGAGTTCAGGGCCAGTTTCGCTTGGCCAGCGAAACTGCCAGCGAAACTAGCCCCTGATATAAATAATCTTAATAAACCCTAGTTCTCCTATTTGCCTCATTTACACCACAAACACACATATTCTTCTCTGGAAATCTGGTCAGCCGAAAACCATCAAGAGAAACCAAGATCTCAGCCCAAGACAACATCCATTCGATTCCCTGATCGAATCGTGAGTCCCAAAACCTTTCCTTTATGCCATTTTCTATGTTTTTCTATGTGTTTCTTCATAAAGCATGCCTAGATCTCTGTGTTATTGTTAGATCTTCTGATATGTTGCTTAGGATTGCTAGATCTACCATAAAGTTGATAACTTTACGTGTGAAATCCATCCATGATAAAGATTTATGCTATTTTAGTCATTTTAGGGTTTTATATGTATTTTGGGTGATTTGATGATAAAATGCATGTTTAAGGTGTTAAAGCTTACTGATTTATGTTGGTAAATGCCTATGTATGCTAAACAATGAATTGCATGTAAAATGGAAGCTGTTAGGTTGATTTTTAGGCTGATCCGTATGTTTTTCGCGACCAGCGAAACTGTGGTGTTCTCTGGGCGAAACTGTCCAGCGAAACTATGTATATCTCCTTCCAGCGACACTATGCAGCGAAACTGCAGTGTCGCCGGGTAAACCAACCAGACCAGCTCGAGCGAATCTACCGAGCGAAATTCCCTGAACGAAAGTTCAAACCAGTTTCGGGCGAAACTAGGCTAGCGAAACTGTGCCAACAGTTTCGAGCGAAACTAGCCTAGCGAAACTGTGTCATCGGGCATTGCCTAGCGAAAGTGCTGCCCGTGCACACAGCGAAACTGACTAGCGAAACTGTTAGCGAAACTGAGACCAGAATCTAAACTTGTACAATTTGCTTGAATGTTATGCCATGACTTACATGATTATGCCATGATGATACATGCTTTGATTTCTGATATATATGAACCCTTGTTTATGATAAACCATTGGTGTCGTGTGTCTGTATGTCGAGTCATAGTTCCAACGTGCTATGTTATGGGCCATAGTGACGTTAAGTAAAGATTAGACACGAAACTAATACTTAAGACCTAAACGTGTTCATAGGTCTTCGTTAAGCAAACTTGGATTATTAGCAAGTGTAGCAGTGCAACCAAAGGTGAGTGTCACTAACCCGATTACCGTGAACCCGTTCGGGTCACACCAAATAACTAAAAGTAAAACAATGCTGACAACTCGAGAGTGCTAGGCACCTCCCTGATAAACTTGAAAACTTGGAGTGCTCGGCACCCACTTGATGAACTTGAAGTGCTTTATGGGAAGCACTTGCGAATTACCAAAACAACGATTTCTAAAACGAAACTGAAAACACTTTTGAGATTCATGAGAATCCAGTAAACCGTTTTAATATGGCTAGTGTAGGTTAAAGTCTAAAACACATGATATCACATGATTTCTAAGGATGCCTTGAAAACTTAAAAGTCCTCAACTAAATTGTACCATTAATTGTAAAGCGAGGGGATGTTGGGTAGATCTACTGGAGTTTGACAAACTCCGCCCCGTGGCACGGGGAGTGCACGGAGGTACAATATCAGCCTATCTGACCGTGATCCCGAGAGGACACGGGGGAGGCAAATCCGCGATGACGTAGGTCCGCAGTACTAGATGGCACGGCCACTACAATAAATTATAGTCAGCTTTGGTGCAAACTTCCTTAGTGCATGGAACAACGGATTAGCTACCCGCGATATCGGTTGAGCACTTTAACTATACAAAACTAGTACATACCCGATAACGTAGGTTACGGACAATACTTTTACTAAACCACGATACTATGATTCTGATTAACACAAGCATTTCTTTTCACAAATAAAATGTACATAAGGATACGTTCCTACGATTATGATTATTAGACCGGGCCGCTGCGTGACAAGCCCACTGTGAACTCACCAACCGTTAGGTTGACACTTGCGTGGTTTAAACTTTTGCAGATCGCTAAGGAGTATCCGCTGGAGGTTGGCATGGCACGAGAAGATATTTATCTTTGTTTAAACTAAACCTGGGAATTTTAAAACAATGTTTATGTAAAGCACGTGGTTAGTGCTAAGACAATATTTTATTCCGCTGCGTTGTATTTGAGACTTTACTTTATAACTGATTTTTGAACTAACTCTGATTCATTTAGTATTTGTAACTAATGGTTGTAGATCCTGGTTTGCTCGCACCCCTTAACGGTATAAACTCCGTTAGTGGTTAATTTGGGGGTGTGACAGATTGGTATCAGAGCCATAAGTTGCAGAGAACTGGAATCATTTTGAAAACGATTTGGAAACTGCAACTTGAAAACCTTAGTTACAAACGAATAAACAAATTCCCAAAACAAAATTTTTATGTGCCAACCTGGGATACTCGCTCTGCTGTGTAAGTAAAAGCTTAGTACGTATGTATGTATATATATATAAATATATATATAGACCGTGTCTAGGAAGTCTAACGGAAAACCTTAGGGAAAATTTTCACACACGAATACGAAACGCGAACGCTGATGCGCGCACTATGCTGGGGAAAGCGACAACGAAACAATGCTACACGCTACGTCCTGATTTCTACTGCGATGACTATGCCGACGGTGACTTTAATGGGGAAGCCGACCTTCGACGACATCTACTTACGACTTACGACGTTCCTCGACGACGCCTCGATTTTGCACAAAAATTTTCTGGACTAATAGAGGGATAACGGGGGATTGTTAATATACATATTATGGGATATGTACAAAGTATAACTGTGACTGAACACTAGCTACTTTAACTGTTCAGCAAGATGTCTCGAATAGGACACGGAAGGAACAACATTAACATGACGCCTGCACAGCTGCAAGCGATGATCAACGAACATGGTTGATGCTGAGTTCAAACGCATTGAGCGTTACCTGGAAGGCCTCGCGCCTCAAATCAAGAGTTTGGTGACCGCCAGCAACCCCGCAACCGTGCAGCAAGCCATCCGTTTGGCTCACAAACTTACTGATCAGGAGGTCGAGAAGGGTACTCTACCTGCGAAGGTCACTGAGAAGACTGCCCTTAGTGGCAAAAGAAAAGCTGATGATGAAGCTCCTGAGAACTCAATGAACAATCAGAGTGTTGGAAACAGCACTGGGAGGTCTTTTAACTCCCAAAGTCTAAGCAAGAGGTCTGGAAACAACAGTGGTAACTACCGCCAGGGTGGCAATGGTCAAAGCAACTACAGAGGTAACCTGCCTCTGTGCATCAAGTGCGGAAAGCATCATGCTGGTAATTGTAGGAAGAATCTGAGCTGCGAAAGGTGTGGCAAAGGAAGCCACGAAGCAAAAGACTGTTGGGCAACTCTACCTGAGCAACAAAACCGCCCCAGGAGGAACAACAACAATCATGGAAACAACAACTATGGGAACAATCGGGGCAATGGGAACAACAACGGTCAGAACCAGAACAACAACAATGGGGGAGCCCGTGGCTGCTTTGAGTGCGGTGCTCAAGGCCACATTAAAAGAGACTGCCCACAGCTGAGAAGACAGGGTAATGGAAATCAAGGAAATAACGGTGGAAATGGTAACGGTGGAGGTAATGGTAATGGGAATGGCAACGGGAATGGTGGAAATGGAAGAGGTCGAGCTTTCGTCATGGGTCAGGGTGAAGCTCGCAATGATGCCAACGTGATAAACGGTAAATTCATTCTCAATGGTTTCTTTGCTACTGTATTATTTGATTCTGGTGCTGAAAGAAGCTTTATTTCTACAAAATTTGCTAAATTGATTAATGCTAAACCTATCGCCCTAGACGCTAAGTATGTGGTAGAGCTAGCAAATGGTAAACTCCATGATACGACTCAGATAGTTAAGGACTGTAAGTTAGAACTAGCTGGCCATACGTTAGGAATCGACCTTATGCCTTTCCCGATTGGTAGTTTTGACGTTATAGTAGGAATGGATTGGTTATCTGAGAATCGAGCTGAAATCTTATGTAAAGAAAAAGTGGTTCGTATTCCGCTCGAAGACGGTAAAGTGTTAACGATCCAAGGTGAAAAAGGTGGAACAGTAACTGGTATTATTTCGTTTCTCAAAGCTCAAAAGTGCCTTCGTAAAGGTCACTTCGCGATTCTTGCAAACGTCACCGATTCGACACTCCCCGAGCGCAAAATCGACGACTACCCGATAGTCCGCGACTTCCAAGATGTTTTTCCTGAAGATCTGCCTGGTTTGCCTCCATTTCGACAAGTAGAGTTTGGAATCGACTTGGTTCCTGGAGCGTCTCCGATCGCACGCGCACCTTACCGTTTGGCGGTAAGTGAACTCAACGAACTCTCCGCACAACTTCAAGAGTTACTCGACAAAGGATTTATCCGCCCCAGTTTGTCTCCGTGGGGAGCTCCGGTATTGTTTGTTAAGAAGAAGGATGGAACGTTCCGAATGTGTATTGACTACCGAGAGCTTAACAAAGTTACGATCAAGAATCGGTATCCACTCCCTCGGATCGACGATCTCTTCGATCAGCTACAAGGTTCGAGCTACTTCTCAAAGATTGATCTACGGTCTGGATATCACCAGCTTCGCGTTCATGACAAGGATGTTCCCAAGACTGCTTTCAGAACTCGCTATGGTCATTACGAGTTTTTGGTTATGCCGTTTGGGCTGAAGAATGCGCCTGCCGTATTTATGGATCTGAAGAATCGAGTGTGCAAGCCGTACCTCGACAAGTTTGTGATAGTTTTCATCGACGATATTTTGATCTACTCCAAGACAAAGGAAGAACACGAGGAGCACCTACGTCTTATCTTGGAATTGCTCCGCAAGGAACAGCTATATGCTAAGTTTTCAAAGTGCGATTTTTGGATTCGCGAAGTCCAGTTTCCTGGGCACATTGTCGATCAGAATGGAATTCACGTCGACCCCGCTAAAGTGGAAGCTATCAAGAATTGGCCTACTCCGAGAGCGCCAACCGAAATCCGACAATTTTTGGGACTTGCCGGATATTACCGAAGGTTCATTAAGGGTTTCTCGTAGTTGGCTCAACCCTTAACAGCCTTAACGCACAAAGGAGTGCAATATAGATGGGGTGAAAAAGAAGAACGCGCGTTTCAAACACTTAAGGATATGTTATGTTCAGCTCCAATTCTTGCGTTACCCGATGGGATTGACGACTTTGTGGTTTACTGTGATGCATCTATTCAAGGACTCGGTTGCGTGTTGATGCAACGAGATAAAGTAATTGCCTATGGGTCCAGGCAACTGAAGGATACTGAAAAGAATTATACAACGCATGATCTGGAATTGGGAGCCGTTATTCATGCACTCAAGATTTGGAGACATTACCTCTATGGAACAAAGTGCACGATATTTACCGACCACAAGAGCTTACAGCACATCTTTAATCAGAAGGATCTCAACATGCGACAACGACGGTGGGTCGAGCTACTGAATGACTACGATTTGGCGATTAAATATCACCCGGGAAAAGCCAATGTTGTGGCTGATGCATTAAGTCGGAAAGAGTATGAAAAGCCTCGACGGGTACGAGCGCTGCAACTTACCATCCACACGGGATTGCCGGATCGGATCCGCGATGCCCAACAAGAGGCTCTAAAGGAAGAAAACTTCGCAGCTGAAGCACTGCGTGGTGTAGATGGTAATTCTGAAGTTAAGTCTGACGGACTCAGGTATTACAATAACAGAATTTGGGTTCCTTTACTTGGAAATCTCCGTGAGCTCGTGATGGACGAGGCTCACAAGTCGAGATATTCGGTGCACCCTGGATCGGATAAAATGTACCAAGATTTGAAGGGTTTGTATTGGTGGCCGAACATGAAAGCCGACATTGCACGATATGTGGCTAAGTGCTTAACATGCTCAAGGGTGAAGATTGAGTACCAAAAGCCCTCTGGATTGTTGCAACAACCAAAGATCCCAGAATGGAAATGGGAGGATATCTCGATGGATTTTGTAACGGGATTACCTCATCGATCGAATCGACCAGATGCGATTTGGGTTATCATTGATCGATTAACCAAATCTGCACACTTCATTCCAATGAAAGAAACTGACAACATGGATAAGTTAACTAAGCTGTACATTGACCGAATTGTGGCACGGCATGGAGTGCCTAAGACTATTATCTCTGATCGAGATCCTCGATTTACTTCCCGATTATGGCAATCTATGCAGGAAGCATTGGGAACCAGACTGGATATGAGTACAGCTTACCACCCGCAGACTGATGGTCAGACGGAACGAACTATTCAGACTCTTGAAGACATGCTCCGAGCTTGCGTTCTCGACTTTGGTAAAGACTGGGAGGCTCACCTTCCGTTGGTGGAGTTCTCCTACAACAACAGTTATCATTCAAGTATCGGTGCTGCACCCTTCGAAGCTCTTTATGGCAGAAAATGCAGATCGCCCGTGTGTTGGGCCGAAACGGGTGAGAAAGGACTCACTGGACCAGAAATCATTCATGATACGACGGAACGGATTATTCAAATCAGAAAGCGGATAGCCGCAGCACGTGACAGACAAAAGAGCTATGCCGACAAACGCCGTAAGCCCTTGAAGTTCGAGGTAGGCGACATGGTGCTATTGAAGGTATCGCCCTGGAAAGGTGTGATACGCTTCGGAAAGCGTGGAAAACTGAATCCTCGCTACATCGGTCCTTTTGAAATCATCGGGGAAGTAGGCCCGGTGGCCTACCGATTACAACTCCCTGCAGAACTCGATGGAGTTCACAACGTATTTCACGTTTCGAACCTAAAGAAATGTCTGGCTGAAGACATCGAAATAATTCCTTTGGAGGAATTGGAAATTGATGAACATCTGAGATTTATCGAGCAGCCGGTAGAAATCATGGGACGCGAGGAGAAAGCCCTCAAACGTAGCAAGATTCCGATCGTCAAGGTGCGATGGAACTCAAAGCGTGGACCTGAATATACTTGGGAACGAGAGGATCAGATGAAGAAAAAGTATCCTCACTTGTTCGAGCAAACGTCCACGGAAACTCAAGGTATAATTTAATTTTGGGGACCAAAATTCCTGTAACAGGAGGAGGATGTGACGACCCTAAAACTTTGCTTTCTTTCCCCAGCAACGACGACAGCTGATGCTGCGAGCGCTACGGCACAAGAATAATTTTCGGGACGAAAATTCCAATTACAAGGGGATGATGTGACATCCGAGAATTTCAAGGTTTACTTCCGTTATACAAATTCCGTTAGTTACGTTATAAGTGTTAACTTGGTAACTAATGCTTAACTAGGCCAAATACGTCCACGACCTTTGGTTGATCACCGAACCCGCCCATATGTGTTATGTGTTCATTTATTGACGTCATTATGTGCAATGTGATTCAAACGCATGATTTAATATTATGAATAGCATGACAAATTGTAAATCATTGATTATGTGAAAATTGCCTAAGTAGTGCAGCCAGCGAAACTAACGGGCGAAACTATAGTGTCGCCCGGTAGTTAGCTAAACTGACTGACCTGCACGAGTTCAGGGCCAGTTTCGCTTGGCCAGCGAAACTGCCAGCGAAACTAGCCCCTGATATAAATAATCTTAATAAACCCTAGTTCTCCTATTTGCCTCATTTACACCACAAACACACATATTCTTCTCTGGAAATCTGGTCAGCCGAAAACCATCAAGAGAAACCAAGATCTCAGCCCAAGACAACATCCATTCGATTCCCTGATCGAATCGTGAGTCCCAAAACCTTTCCTTTATGCCATTTTCTATGTTTTTCTATGTGTTTCTTCATAAAGCATGCCTAGATCTCTGTGTTATTGTTAGATCTTCTGATATGTTGCTTAGGATTGCTAGATCTACCATAAAGTTGATAACTTTACGTGTGAAATCCATCCATGATAAAGATTTATGCTATTTTAGTCATTTTAGGGTTTTATATGTATTTTGGGTGATTTGATGATAAAATGCATGTTTAAGGTGTTAAAGCTTACTGATTTATGTTGGTAAATGCCTATGTATGCTAAACAATGAATTGCATGTAAAATGGAAGCTGTTAGGTTGATTTTTAGGCTGATCCGTATGTTTTTCGCGACCAGCGAAACTGTGGTGTTCTCTGGGCGAAACTGTCCAGCGAAACTATGTATATCTCCTTCCAGCGACACTATGCAGCGAAACTGCAGTGTCGCCGGGTAAACCAACCAGACCAGCTCGAGCGAATCTACCGAGCAAAATTCCCTGAACGAAAGTTCAACCAGTTTCCGGCGAAACTAGGCTAGCGAAACTGTGCCAACAGTTTCGAGCGAAACTAGCCTAGCGAAACTGTGTCATCGGGCATTGCCTAGCGAAAGTGCTGCCCGTGCACACAGCGAAACTGACTAGCGAAACTGTTAGCGAAACTGAGACCAGAATCTAAACTTGTACAATTTGCTTGAATGTTATGCCATGACTTACATGATTATGCCATGATGATACATGCTTTGATTTCTGATATATATGAACCCTTGTTTATGATCAACCATTGGTGTCGTGTGTCTGTATGTCGAGTCATAGTTCCAACGTGCTATGTTATGGGCCATAGTGACGTTAAGTAAAGATTAGACACGAAACTAATACTTAAGACCTAAACGTGTTCATAGGTCTTCGTTAAGCAAACTTGGATTATTAGCAAGTGTAGCAGTGCAACCAAAGGTGAGTGTCACTAACCCGATTACCGTGAACCCGTTCGGGTCACACCAAATAACTAAAAGTAAAACAACGCTGACAACTCGAGAGTGCTAGGCACCTCCCTGATAAACTTGAAAACTTGGAGTGCTCGGCACCCACTTGATGAACTTGAAGTGCTTTATGGGAAGCACTTGCGAATTACCAAAACAACGATTTCTAAAACGAAACTGAAAACACTTTTGATATTCATGAGAATCCAGTAAACCATTTTAATATGGCTAGTGTAGGTTAAAGTCTAAACCACATGATATCACATGATTTCTAAGGATGCCTTGAAAACTTAAAAGTCCTCAACTAAATTGTACCATTAATTGTAAAGCGAGGGGATGTTGGGTAGATCTACTGGAGTTTGACAAACTCCGCCCCGTGGCACGGGGAGTGCACGGAGGTACAATATCAGCCTATCTGACCGTGATCCCGAGAGGACACGGGGGAGGCAAATCCGCGATGACGTAGGTCCGCAGTACTAGATGGCACGGCCACTACAATAAATTATAGTCAGCTTTGGTGCAAACTTCCTTAGTGCATGGAACAACGGATTAGCTACCCGCGATATCGGTTGAGCACTTTAACTATACAAAACTAGTACATACCCGATAACGTAGGTTACGGACAATACTTTTACTAAACCACGATACTATGATTCTGATTAACACAAGCATTGCTTTTCACAAATAAAATGTACATAAGGATACGTTCCTACGATTATGATTATTAGACCGGGCCGCTGCGTGACAAGCCCACTGTGAACTCACCAACCGTTAGGTTGACACTTGCGTGGTTTAAACTTTTGCAGATCGCTAAGGAGTATCCGCTGGAGGTTGGCATGGCACGAGAAGATATTTATCTTTGTTTAAACTAAACTTGGGAATTTTAAAACAATGTTTATGTAAAGCACGTGGTTAGTGCTAAGACAATATTTTATTCCGCTGCGTTGTATTTGAGACTTTACTTTATAACTGATTTTTTAACTAACTCTGATTCATTTAGTATTTGTAACTAATGGTTGTGGATCCTGGTCTAGCCGCACCCCTTAACGGTATAAACTCCGTTAGTGGTTTGTGACAACCCTAAAACTTTTTGCTTTCTTTCCCCAGCGACGACAGCAACGACGACAGCTGATGCTGCGAACGCTACGACACAAGAATAATTTTCGGGACGAAAATTCCAATTTCAGGGGAATGATGTGACACCCGAGAATTTCAAGGTTAACTTCCGTTAGACAAACCCGTTAGTTACGTTATAAGTGTTAACTTAGTAGCTAATGCATAACTAGGCCGAATACGTCCACGACCTTTGGTTGATCACCGAACCCGTCCATATGTGTTATGTGTTCATCATTGATTGTCTTTATGTGCAATGTAATTTTAATGCATGATTTAATATTGTGAATAGCATGACAAATTGTAAATACTTGATTATGTGAAAAACTTGCCTTTTTTGGTCGCCAGCGAAACTACCGGGCGAAACTATAGTGTCGCCCGGTAGCCAGCTAAGATAATCCAATGACACGAGACCAGAGCTAGTTTCGCCTGGCCAGCGAAACTGGCTCCTGATATAAATAATCTTGATAAACCCTAGTTTCTCCATTTGCCTCATTTCATCACAAACACACACACACAATTCTCTGGAAACTGGTCAGCCGAGAAAACCATCAAGAAACCGAGACCTCAGCCTCAAGACCATCACCTCATCTCATCTATCGATCCTAGAACCAACCGTGAGTCCCAAAACTATGTTTTCTTGCTTCTTCTATGTGTTTCTTTATAAAGTATGCTCAAACCTTCATGAAAACTTGTATGCTTCTGAGATAGTGCTTAGGGATGCTAGATCTACCATAAAGTCAGCAACTTTACGTTTAAAAACAAACCATGATGATGATTTATGCAATTTTGGCCATTTTAGGGTTTAGAAGTGTTTTTAGAGATTTGATGATTAAAATGCATGTTAAACGTGTTAAAGCTGCTTGATTTATGTTGGTAAATGCATATGTATGCTAGATAATGAATTGCATGTAAGATCAGAAGCCGTTAGGTTGATTTTTAGGCAAATCCGTATGTTTTTCGCGACCAGCGAAACTGTCTGTTCTCTGGGCGAAACTAAGTAGCGAAATTATATCTCCTTCCAGCGACACTGACCAGCGAAACTATAGTGTCGCCGGGTAACCTGACCAGACCAGCTCGAACGAAACTACCGAGCGAAATACCTGAACGAAAGTTCAAACCAGTTTCCCTGCGAAACTAGGCTAGCGAAACTGCGTTAGCAGTTTCGGGCGAAACTAGCCTAGCGAAACTGTGTTACCGGGCATTGCCTAGCGAAAGTGCTGCCCGTGCACCTAGCGAAACTGCCTAGCGAAACTGTGCTAGCGAAACTAAGACCTGACCTAAAAACCAAACTTGTGAAATTTGCTTAAGTGTTATGCCATGACTTACATAATTATGCCATGATGAAACATGCTTGATATCTGATTTATATGAACCCTTATTTATGATCAACCATTGGTGTCGTGTGTCGGTATGTCGAGTCATAGTTGCAACGTGCTATGTTATGGGCCATAGTGACGTTAAGTAAAGATTAGACACGAAACTAATACTTAAGACCTAAACGTGTTCATAGGTCTTCGTTAAGCAAACATAATTTGGATTACTTGAAGTGTAGCAGTGCAACCCAAGGTGAGTGTCACTAACCCGCTTACTGTGAGTCCGCTTGGGCCACACCGAATAACTTAATGAAAAACAATGCTGACAAACTCGAGAGTGCTAGGCACCTCCCTGATGAAAATGAAAACTCGGAGTGCTCGGCACCCATTGAATGAACTTGAAGTGTTTTATGGGAAACACTGGCGAAACTTAACAAACTATTTCTGAAACGAAAACTGTTTTAATATGGCTAGTGTAGGTTAAAGTCTAAACCACATGATATCACATGTTTTCTAAGGATGCCCTATAACTTAAAGTCCTCAACAAAAATTGTGCCATTAATTGTAAAGCGAGGGGATGTTGGGTAGATCTACTGGAGTTTGACAAACTCCGCCCCGTGGCACGGGGAGTGCACGGAGGTACAATATCAGCCTATCTGACCGTGATCCCGAGAGGACACGGGGGAGGCAAAAACCGCGATGACGTAGGTCCGCACCGTACGGGATGGCTCGGCCCCCCACAAAATAAGTCAGCTTTGGTACAAACTTCCTTAGAGCATGGAACAACGGATTAGCTACCCGCGATATCGGTTGAGTCCTTTAACTTTACGGAACTAGTACATACCCGATGACGTAGGTCACGGACAAACCATTTATAGACTGAGATATAAATTACGAGCATTGCTTTTCACAAATAAATAACATGTAAGTATACTTGAGACAAATTATGATCATGAGACTGGGCCAATGCATGACAAGCCCACTGTGAACTCACCAACCGTTAGGTTGACACTTGCGTGGTTTAAACTTTTGCAGATCGTTAAGGAGTATCCGGAGCGGGTTGGCATGGCACGTGAAGACCTTTATTTTAATTGAACGATTTGGGAATTTAATACATTGTTTATGTAAAGCACGTGGTTAGTGCTAAGACAATATTTTATTCCGCTGCGTTTGTATTTGAAACTTTACTTTATATCTGATTTTGAACTAACTCTGATTCGTTTAGTATTTGTAACTAATGGTTGTGAATCCTGGTCTAGCCGCACCCCTTAACGGTATAAACTCCGTTAGTGGTTATTTGGGGGTGTGACATGGTTAATTTGGGGGTGTGACAACTTGGGAACGTTTGTCGGAGATTATCATTCTACACAAACTGAAGATTAAATGAGATTGAAATCATAAGAGATTGAAGATTTGAATATGTCACTTGTTTAGGGGGAAATTAGGGACCCTAAAAACTTTCAAAGTTTCATAATTGAAAAAGTGAATATTCAAAAGCAATCAGTTCAGGGATGATGGTGGTTTTTGATCTTCATGGAAAGGTGGTATATTCTGATGTTCGTGCGAACCGATATGTCAAAGTTTTCAATTATGGTTTGGAACTCTCTGTCATATGCCCGATACTTTCTTGAGTTGTGGGAAGACTTGGTCAGATTCCAGTCTGCAACGAGATATACGTTTACCGGAGTAATATATTGGGATGGATTTGATGCTGAGGGGAAAATTTACGTGATTGAAAATGCTGACCGTGTCTGTTTTCATAATGATCAGAATGTGTTACAATTCGGTGAAGATTGAAGATTATTATCAAGATGCAGTGATGTTCGTGTGTCTTTACAATTTCCGGATACAACTTATGAAGTGAACCATTATCATACATACCGGTTCCAATTGGATGGTTGTGCTTGAAGCTAGGGGAATTTTATTGGTTGTGGAGATTGTACAAGATTTGAACCGTTTCCTACATACCTGAAGTTTCAGTCCAAGGGGAATTTGCTGATAATCAAGATTCAAGATGTAGCAGACTAACTGATGAAGATTGCTAGAAGATCAATGTCTGGATTCGACAGTAACGTCCAAGGGGGAATTTGTTGATGCATGAACCTTGTGTGGCCGTTACTGTTCGAATTGTCAAACAGACTGATTTGTCGGAGACATGAACTGAGGTCCGAAACCCAGCCGAACTCTAGGTTTGGAGTTGGCCGAACCTTGAGGGCCGAACTCCAAGTTCGGAGGGAGTTCGGACAGAGTTCGGAGCTTCCCAGTTCGGACCTTATGAAGAAATATAAATAGTTGTGTCTTTGTATTTCTTTGTAAGTTTATGTCTAGTGTCTGTGTGATTGAGAGGGGAGGTTCTGTCCAACCTCCCCCAGAGCTTAAACGTTTGTATACTCCTTCGGTCATGTAATCATTCGACACGTTTCAATGACAAAACATCCGTCTCATCCATAGAATCGATCCGTATACGGTTTTTCAATTTGAGAGTTTGTGTTAGTAGAATCATTTGATCCTAACCTAATTTCGAGTTCAGTGATGTAATCAAACACTGATTTCATGATTTTTAATTTTGAATCTTTGAATCTCCTTCAAGAACAAGATGTGAAAATTTTGACTAAGTCCAATAATTTGGAATTCTTAATTTTTAGGAATTTAACTACTGTGGTTGATTAATCTTGTTCATTGTTGTTTGGGGTTTGTAGAATTTGAGTGATAAACTGCATTCTTACTAGAAATCAAGTAATATTGAACTTTTGAGTTCAACTCGTTCGGCCCATTTGTTGGTCCAGAATCAACAATCGCTCACGATATCTTAATCTCGAACAAGTGCGGAAACCTTGTAAGAGATCGATTCAAGAGACTGATGATGAAATAGCACTAGTACAAAAATGACCTTCGGTGACACTCAAAAAGTGTGACTATATGTGATTAGTGACATTTTTTTTCCGTCCAATCCGTGACCAAAAGTCGCGCCATTTTAGGCATGATATGGTGACATTAAATTTCAGTGACCGTATGGTACCAAAAAATGTGACCGTAGATAAAAAGTGTGACTATAGAGTAGCGATTTTTCTTTCAGGATCAATGAATTTATCGAATAATGTCACCGTAAAACCATTTTTGGTAACACTTATTTATTTTGTAGTGACAAAGTGTTCCCAAATGGTGACATGTTGTTCGTGTTTACTGTGACGTTTTACTAACAATTGGTCACATAACTTATAATTTCGTGTGACTATTGTTTAGGTTTTAGAGACACACAATTTTGTTATGTGTGACCATATCACGATAGTTGATGTAGAAAAAGTAGAAAGTGTGACTATTTCATAGTTTATAGTGACACAAAAATGTCTTAAAGTGACTATTGGTTGGAAAATGGTCACAATTAAACACCTAGTTGTTAATATAAAGTAACCATTACATCTCTTTAGTGACATAATGTTGCCAAGTGGTCACATTTTTCACGTTCACTGTAACGTTTTGTTAACATTTGGTCACATAACAAATATTTAGGTGTGACTATTGTGTAGGTTTTAGAGACACACAATTTTGTTATGTGTGACCATATCATGATAGTTTATGTAGATATTGTTTGAAGTGTGACTATTTCACAGTTTTTAGTCACACAAAAATTTCTTAAAGTGA
This sequence comes from Deinandra increscens subsp. villosa, assembly GCA_039602395.1. Classification (NCBI taxonomy): domain Eukaryota; kingdom Viridiplantae; phylum Streptophyta; class Magnoliopsida; order Asterales; family Asteraceae; genus Deinandra; species Deinandra increscens. Next base: position 41,185,862 of record JBCNJP010000009.1, read on the forward strand.
CTATTGATTGGTATATGGTCACAATTAAAGACCTAGTTGTTTATATAAAGTAACCATTATATACCTTTTGGTCACATAAGAGAAATATAAATATGACTAGAATATTTCTATAATGACATTAAGTATGTGTAAGTGTCATTTTTTGCTAACCTTTAGTCACATTATTTTTAAGCTTTTGTTATTAAATGCCCACTTAGTCACATATGTTACATAAATACATCACCCTAAGACACTTTTAGTCACACTTTTAGTTTCTATGTGACTGTTTATGTATTTTAGACTTAATTGATTACGTAAATTGTGACTATATGTTGTTAATAATAACATAGTTGTTAATATAGAGTGACCATATCATACCTTACAGTGACATTGAACAAATAAAAACGAGACTTGAAACATGTTATAGTCACATTAATTAGTTGTAAGTGTCACTTATGTTATAGCTTTAGTCACATTAGTTTTGAATATTAGTTTTCGCATTTGCTATATAGTCACATTTGATACATGCAAAAATGACGGTAAAAGAGTTATAGTCACAGTTTTATTATTCGGTGTGACTGATTCTGTGTTTTAGATACACAATTGTTAATATAAAGTGACAATTGTGTAGTTTTTAGTCACATAAAACACAATCATAAAAATGACACCAAAATGTAAAATAATAACATTAGCATACACTATTAAAAAAATTTGAAATTGTTCCACAAATATAAATTCTCGTGTTAAAAAAACATAAAATGGATCCTAATCTAAATCATCCTAGGCCTTATTCTTCTTAGATTTCTTCATCTTCACGATGTCGTCTCTCGTTATAAATTTTCTTTTCATCTTTTGCCCCTGGACGAATTCATCTTCATTCTCTTCTACTGGTGTAGTAAGAACTGGATCCTGAATCAACAACATTCATACAGAAAAATTGAAACAATTAATAAATGATAACTAATTAAGTTTGAACAATAATATAATGTACTATGAAAGGTAAGTAATTAAAGGAAACTAACATTTGATTGATCAAGGCAAAGGTTCTTTGGCCAAGGAACAAAATTGTTTAGTGCTTTTTCCATTGTTTTGACATCATCTACCTCAAATGGTAAAAACGATGCCGGTACTTTAACTTCATCAACCGACACCTTGTAACAGTCATCTTGGAGTGGAACTCCATGAATGTATTGTCGTTCTTCGGACAGGTAAACGGTACCTAAACCAACAATTTGTCTCTTGGTTGGGTAGGCTAATTTACATTTGATCTGCTGCAATGATTATGTCATATTAACATAAATAAAGGAAAAACTAAAACACACATATTCGTCAAATTACATACCTTTATGATTCCATCTGAAGGTGTCGTTACCGCCACAGGAGTTAAAGCATCTTTTTTTTTTGCTTCAGCCTTATTTTGCCTTGTTTTTGCTGCTTCCTAAATATAATTACACAATTCAAACACAAAAAATTAGTAATTGCTGATTTCAAAATAAAACAAATAAAATCTAAAACAATTACTTACTATGGATCCAGCCCTCGTTGAATCCTTCCGTGTGAATTTATTAGCAGTCTCATTCGATGGGGCCTTTTTTTTGGTTTTCTTTGCGGCATCCTACATATATATAATATTACATAAACAACACATTGCAGATTATACATCACTGATCAAATGTAAATGAAGTTAAATTTTAATAATTAACTTACTGGAGTTACTTTTGTATCTGCTGATTCTTTCTGACTGATCATGTCAGGTTGTGAATCAGCTCCCGATGGAGTTACCGGCACATTTGTAATCGAAGGACTTAACTGAGCTGGAGACGTATTGGCAGGAGTTGCCCAATTTCCCTGATCAAAAGTAAAGTAGATGTAAAGTTTTATAAATGATATCCATATATCCAATTAAAATGCATTTATAGTCAGATTCACTTACCTGCTGCCCCTGAGGTGGAAGGGTGGCTAATAAAAAAGCTAACTTTTTTTCATTTTCAGCCATCCTTTCATTCAACGCGTTTATTTGTTCATCCTTTTCCACATTTTCTTGTTTCTCCTTCTCTAGTTGAGCCTGAAGCACATCCAGCTGCTGTTTCATGGACCCTCGCTGTCTTGGAACATTAAAAAATTTACTAGGGTTGACTCCCGTGCCAACACCTCTCAACGACCCACATTTTTCCTTCCCTAAGACAACTGTCATGGCATCATTGCCTGGATCAAGTTTGAGCTGTCCATCAGTGATCTTTTTTTCAGTTTTCATCTATACAAAAAAAAAGCGTCATAGACATTAATACAATTTCGTATATATTAATCACAGTGATAGAGTTAGCAAAAATAAAGCTGCAGTCAACTCACTATTTCTGCTGCTATTGCTTTAGCAGCTTCATCTTCTATTTCGCCCGCTTTATTCTCACGCGCTTTGTACCACAGCAGTGACCGGGAAGGCATTGTGCCTGCATCGATTACCTTACTTTCAACCTTGTCATAATTGACAGAAAAAAAATCATATTAGTAAGAAAGCACATAATTTGATGTTTTAGTTCTAAACATGTAGGTAGTGTGAAGGCTGAACACCAACCAGTTTCTGTTCAAGCCTAGCATATCCACCCCGCCCTAAGCGGTGGTTATAGATGGACATCGAACGAGCAGTTTTCGACCTCCCCGAAACAGCCTTACAATAAAACAAGATCGACATTAATTTCTTAAATCAAATAAATATTAAAATGGCATAAATTACAATTATGGAGGTAAAAGGAAGATGTAAACCTTGTATTGATCAGATTGTGTGTAGGCGACAAAATTGTCCCAGTGTTCTTGGTTACGGATTATAGTCCTGTACCGTCTTGGGATTTTTGCCAACTTGTTCGGTTTACCAAGGTTAGGTAGTATGTCTTTTTCGTACAGCTTATTTCTAAAGCTGCGCAATAGCATCCCGAGGCGATTCATAACATATTTTCTCCTACCTTCATCAACCTCGTAATAACACTGAAATAATAATTACCAAAATATATATTATAATTTGAATGAAATTGCAATGTATAATATTAATAAAATTAGCTGCAAGTGCAAAAAAAAATCTATAGTTATACCGTTATCAAAGCCCATAGCTTGTCTCTCAGTTCCTTTGATACGTGCTTCCAATTGAAAACACTTAAACCTACATTCTCACGGACTAGATCTCCTAGAAAACTTATAAACTCTGAATTATACCTTCCGCTAAACCTTCCATAGGCATCAAACTTGACTCGGCGTTTTTTTCCACCCGAGTTTGTGTACGCGTTTTTCATCTTGGACAGTCTAGTCAAGCCCCTCTTGGCTTTAATTTTTTTGGGATTTAGACATTCCAATCCAGTCGCCGTAATTGTTTCTCCGTCTGAACTTCCTTCACTGTCACTGTCACTCGAATCAGAAATTTTGGCTTCATTGTGGTCCTCATAGGCTTCTCCCGAATCATAACCGTATGCGTCATCATCACTGTATGCCTCATCGTTTAGCATGGTGCGTAATTCGTTATTTTCCATTGTGTTTTCGGGTTCCATGATCTAAAATTACACAACAGATACTAATGACGATTGTAAAATCATAACCAAATTACATCCATGTTCAACAAATAAATATAAAAAATATCACGTACCTCTGTAGAAGATGAGGACTGAATAAATTTTTTCCAACGACTGCAGTGATTCCCCAATTCGTGAATATAGTTTTGGTGAACAAAGTTGGTTTATCATGGTAACGTGTAAATCGGAGATTGAAAACATCACGGCGGTAAAACGAAATTCCAAACTCATAATTGGTTTCGGAGGGAATAGTTTAGAAAATTGATGAAACCCTACTGGAATTTTCGGAGGGAAGATTTGGATTATGAAATTTTCGATTCCGAAATTCAAGTTTATGATGATTTGAAACATGTTTGGAAACTGTGTTCGTAAATATGGAAACAGATCGACCGAAAATTATTGAAGATAAAAACCTTATATGTTTAAAAAAACAACGAGAATTGGGAAAATAATACTATATTTTGTAAAAGTATGTCAATTTAGTATGTTTAATAAACTATTATTATACCCAATTAAACTAATATATTTTGTAATAAAAAATTGTAAACTTACTCATAATTATCTCTTAATAAAATAATATACTAAAAAAACAAAATACTATATATTATAAACGTATGATCAATTTATATATTCAAAAATATATTATTATACCCAATTAAAGTATTACATTTAGAAATAAAAAAAATATACCCAATTGGGTGTCTCATTATACCTAATTGGGCCTTATTATACCCGATTGGGCCTCATTATGTCCAATTAAACCTCATTATACCCAATTGGGCCTCATTATAGCTAATTGGGCCTCACTAAACCAATTGAGGTCTTGAGGATCATTATGTCCAAATTATGATGATTATGCCCAATTGTGATTAGTATAGTCAATATTAGAATATGCCCAATAGGATAATTACATCCAATTGAGGATCATAATGCCTTAATATGTTGAATATGCCCAATTGTGGTTCATTACACCCAGCTAAGGATAATTGTACCCAATTGAGGATCATTATGCCCAATTATGATTATTATGCCCAATTGGGCCTCATTATACACATTGGGCCTCATTATACCCAATTGGGCGTCATTATACCTATTTGGGCTTCATTATGCCCAATTGGGCCTCATTATACACATTGGGCCTCATTATACCCAATTGGGCCTCATTATACCTATTTGGGCTTCATTATGCCCAAATTATGATGATTATTGCCACTTGTGGTTCATTATACCCAACTTAGGATAATTACATCCAATTGAGGATCATAATGCCTTAATATGTTGAATATGCCCAATTGTGGTTCATTACACCCAGCTAAGGATAATTGTACCCAATTGAGGATCATTATGCCCAATTATGATTATTATGCCCAATTGGGCCTCATTATACACATTGGGCCTCATTATACCCAATTGGGCCTCATTATACCTATTTGGGCTTCATTATGCCCAAATTATGATGATTATTGCCACTTGTGGTTCATTATACCCAACTTAGGATAATTACATCCAATTGAGGATCATAATACCCAACTAAGGATAATTATACCCAATTGAGGATCATTATGCCCAATTATGATTATTATGCCCAATTGGGCCTCATTATACACATTGGGCCTCATTATACCCAACTGGGCCTTATTATACCTATTTGGGCTTCATTATGCCCAATTATTATTATAATGCCCAATTGGGCCTCATTATACACATTGGGCCTCATTATACCCAATTGGGCTTCATTATGCCCAAATTATGATGATTATTGCCACTTGTGGTTCATTATACCCAACTTAGGATAATTACATCCAATTGAGGATCATAATACCCAACTAAGGATAATTATACCCAATTGAGGATCATTATGCCCAATTATGATTATTATGCCCAATTGGGCCTCATTATACACATTGGGCCTCATTATACCCAATTAGGCTTCATTATGCCCAAATTATGATGATTATTGCCACTTGTGGTTCATTATACCCAACTTAGGATAATTACATCCAATTGAGGATCATAATACCCAACTAAGGATAATTATACCCAATTGAGGATCATTATGCCCAATTATGATTATTATGCCCAATTGGGCCTCATTATACACATTGGGCCTCATTATACCCAATTGGGCCTCATTATACCTATTTGGGCTTCATTATGCCCAATTATTATTATTATGCCCAATTGGGCCTCATTATACACATTGGGCCTCATTATACCCAATTGGGCTTCATTATACCTATTTGGGCTTCATTATGCCCAATTATTATTATTATGCCCAATTGGGAGCAATTGATATTGATTATACACACTTTAACCTCAAGTCATCTTGATTATAGCCAATTGAGCCTAATTAGATAATTACTTTTTTTTAACTGTGGATAGTGGAATATTATTCATTTAAGTAGTATTATTAACTTATATATATATATATATATATATATATATATAATTTATGTTATCCTAAAAAATAATTAGATTATAAAATATATCACTTTAAATGAGGGATTCTCATATTTAATAAAAAAAACACCTTAATTGATGGAATCGTATATTCATTAAAATAAACCATAATTAATAACCGTTAATGTAGGTCCAGAAATCTCCCAAACACACGATATTTCTATCACAAACGAGTGCGGAATCCTCGTAGGTGATTGATTCAAGAAGAAAGATGAATAGAACACAAGAATACGATGATTAAACAATAAAAACTCGAACTTGAACACAAGATCAACAATCATGTTCTCCAACTTATTTAATATTACAAGCCTCATAATCTAGCCTCTACAATCTTCCCCTAGGCTTGTGATATTAAAAGTCTTCGATCTTTGAACTTCTTCTTCTTGAGTGGCTTGCATAGATGTTGATGAAGATTCTTTCCGCAAAAATCTTCATTGGGTTTTGTGACGGGCACTTGGGACTTTCTCTTGATCAGCATCAGCTCGAACTTCTTGAAATGAACAAGCAATGAAATGGAGGACTCTCATTGACTTGCTTCTTTTGAAAAAACTGGGTCTTGCTGAATCTTCGGTAACTGTCTTGAATCTCCAAAAATTAGAGGGTAAATTTTGAAAACCTCCTAACTTTGGAGAACATGATTGTTGATCTTCAAACTTTATGATCTCTGACTGCTCTCATTTTCTGTTTCAAAGATTTGACTTGAAATCTTCAGCTTCCCCTAAACTTGTGAGCATTTTCTTTGAAAAACTTTCGAAGCTTTTGAAGACTTGTAAAGACACCAACAACTTCCCCTGAACAGTTGCTTATTCAGACGGAAGTCTTGTCCGGCTGGTTCTTTAACTTGAGCAGTAACAACATCTTTCTATCATCAACCTGTCTGACACACATTTGAAAAAATATACTCCACCAGACATTTGATGATCGGTCTTTGGGTTAGGAGATAATTATCATCTGTTCAGTTGATTCAAATTAACATAATTTTAACCAAAAACCCTAATATAGATTACGGGTTTTCTATAAAACTTCCCCTGAACCCAAGACCTCTAAAGACTTCCCCTTAGCTGATTACTTCCCCTCAGCTAAGGACTTCCCCTGAGATAATACATATTATCCTCGAGTACCCTTCGGATACTATGTATTATGGAAGTCTTTTCATTTGATAATAAGTATCATCCTCGAGTTCCCTTCGGATAATACTTATTATCCTCCCTCCTTCCCCTAAAAATTTGTCAAGATCTGACGGAGGAAGTCTTTTCCATTAGATAATAAGTATCATCCTCGAGTTCCCTTCGGATAATACTTATTATCCCATACTCCTTCCCCTAAAAATTTGTCAAGATCTGTCGGGGGCATATTGTCATGCATTAAAACCCTTGAAAAACATATTTTGACTTCTCAAATCAACCTGGCCAAGAAAAAAACACACCAAAAAGAACTTGACGACTCACACACGAAAGATAAAAACAAAAAAATACTTACCAATATCAAACGTGAGAAAGTTTACAAGGGATCAAACCATATGAATCTGACTGAGGAACCCTTTTCAGCTTCAGTTACTTAACGAGTCCAGGTGATTGCCGGTATGTTTGTCCGCTTTAAACTCAAACCCGTTTAATCCCAACCGAATGCGTCATGCTTAATATAGTACATTATTACCGTCATGTTTAATTGTCCCCACACCCAAGCGTACACAGCAAAACCTACCCAACCTCAGAGTTTATTGAGGATTCACAAACCCCCAACTTGAGGAACCATGCAACACTGCTATGACTACCACTTATTTTCATTAACCATCAGTTGGTGATCAGGTCGGCCACTAAGCACGCAAAGAAGACCAACTGAGTGATTATTTTTCATTTTCTTTTCTTTATTATTATTTTTTTTTTTTATTTCTTTTTATTTTTTTATTTTTTATTATGTGGTGTAGTCATGACAGCAGAGACATGGCGTGTGAGAGAGTGAATACTAGGTAATTACCACTCTCAACCCATTTTTGTCGGGACTCAGTCTTTTAAACCATGCAACCTAGGATGTGAAACTAAACATATATATCTTTTAAGATCACTGCACTTTCATTGGAGGTCATAAGTTTAGGTCGAGCCTACCGAGCATATCACCGTGGAGCTTGCCTTTCACTTCCGCCTTACGCGTGTCACCATCTCCAACCCGGTCATTCATTTTACTTCCCCTAAACTTCTCAAAAACAAGACACAAACAATTAAACACAAACAATTAAAAATTGAAAAGCACCCTAATTTTGAGGGGTCAACTTTTTCTTCATCTTTACATTTCTTCCCCTTGCTTTTTGATTTTTAATGTCACAATTTTGTGAACATTATTTTTTCAAATTTTTTTTTTTTTAAACAATAAAGATAAAACACACAAACACACTTAAAAGAACAAAACACAAAATTTTGAAGACATCTGGCCAAGCTAACTTTCAAAGTATTGATTTTGAAAATTTTAGAAAATTGGGTTTCATGACATGCACGCGTTATTTCAATTGAGGTCAAACACATAATCAATCAACTGCTCAATTAAAACTTTAATGAAGTGGGTTTGACTCAAAAGACCCTTTGTTGCCTCATCATTCAAACAACCAAGTTAAGAACAGTACCTTTCATGCTGATTTTGATATTTTACCTCTCAAAGAGACATACCCTCCATTGTATAGATTACTTGACATGACATGAAGATACGTCTCCTAAACTGTGCCTGGAACAATCACTTATCAACAAACAAATTAGTAATAAAAACGTTAGTGATAATCCTCCATGATCGTTCCTGCACAGAGTGAGAGATTAGTTAGCCATTGGTACCCAGGCCATTGTTTTTCTGGGTACACCTGAGGAATCAATAAATGATACTTCTTGTAAGAACATCCCCTTTGAAAAATCAGGAAGTTGTGATGGAGCTGCCTTGATTTTTGATTTCCAAGTTCCAGATGATTTAACATTTGTTTTAGTCACTTTTGGTGCTGTGACTTTAGGTATTTCAACCTTCTTCATTTTAGTTTCATTTTTCAAAACAGTTTTTGTTTTAGTCACCTTGGGAGGGGTAACTTTGGGTTTTTCAGACCTTGGTTGTTTTGAAAATGGTTTCATCACCTTTTTCTAAAAATTTTGGTAACTTGGAAAGCTGTTGATTTGATTTGAAGATTTTCTTTCAGCTTTGGCAGCACCCCAATGTTGATCAGAGGGTTTAACCTTAGGAGTAACAATCTTCATTGCCTTAGGTTTCTGCACCATCATCGGCTTAGACTTTACAGACTCCTGAGATGAAACCCTTTGACTTTTTGGAAAATAGGGTTCATAGGGGCGATAAAGACAGTTTCTAGCAATATGACCAGCAATGCCACAATTAAAGCAAGTCTGCCTCTTTAGATAGAAGTCAGACATGTACCCATTCGTCTTTGGTGGCTGATATGGAGCTGGTTTGCCTTGTGTCTGCTTCTTTGCTTTGACTGCTGCTTCAGATTTGACTTTCTGCTGGTTCCTTGAAGCCTGTGTAGAACCTGTCCTCATCGTCTTTGTGCTCTCTGGATTTCCTGATGAAGAAGCACCATTCTTGCAACTGCACTTACAACTGCATGAAGCAACTGAAGAAATGGGAGACACAGTCACACTTTTCATCTTATCATTCTTCACCACAGTTGTTGGCTTCACACTCGGATGCTTGATGGTGACCTTTGGCTTCTCAACTTTAGCTTCACCGATCACTCCATCAGTTATTCCCTTGAACTTGGAGGAGAAGGATGGTAAGTCATACCCAACATCTGGTTCTTGGTCAAACATAGATCCAGATGTCATAAAGATCTTCCCCCCATGCTGTCACACCCCCAAAAATCCCACGCGCGACAACGCGCCGCAGGGAGCGTGACAAACCAGGATCGAACACATTAGCCATACGAACAGTCTATATGCAATGTAAAAGTAAAACCAGAGTAAATGCGTTTTTAAATGCGGAAGCGTAAACAACAAAAGTTGTAATAATTGTTCAGGCGCCAAAACATGCGCAAGTCAAAAATTAATAAGTTTGATAAATAAATAAGTCTATGATGCATGCAGGGTAATAGTAATCCTTATGTGGTGCATCCTAGCTCGTGGCAGACAATCCAGTTTAGCGACCTGAGATATAACATGCTAAAGTGTCAACACAAAGGTTGGTGAGTTCACAGGTTTAATCAGTTCAACAGTTTAACGGTTCAGTAAAATCCAGATAATATATCAATAGTTAGCTAGACTATTTTCAAGAAATCAGTGCACGTTTGACTAGATCAACTAGTTATCCAGTTACTGAAACTCGACAAGTTCAATTGTGCCTCGTTAAGACTAAGAAGTTTATAACACCCGTTCGATATCCAATCGTGTCAGAGCGACTGACCCGGGTGGGGTTGTCAAACCCAGTAGATCTACTAAATAAGTTCCCGCTGATGTCACATTGACAGTAACTATAAAGTGAGGGCTTTAACATAAGTGTGCCACTATCATTCAGGTGATATATATCTAACAGTTCAAGTGTTTGCATGTTAATCTCCCCCAACAGGATTAAAATAAGTAAAATGGGGCCGTGAAACTCACCTTAGGTTGCTCGGCAAGGTTTCCAGACAAACGGTTAATTCAAGTAGCAAGAACGAGTCTTGTGCAAGCAATCAATCACCTAACGAGCATACGAGTATAAGTGGGTGTTCTAAACTATTAAATCTAACGTAAACGATAAAAATGAATGATTGTGGAATTTAAAACAAGTCGAGGATGGCACGTGTGCCAAATCCGAGCGATTATCGAAATAACGCGAGAAAATACAATATATACCAATATTATATATTATATAGTTCAAGGGTTTCAAAAATAAATAAATATATATATATATATATATATATATATATATATATATATATATTTAACTAAATGTTCGAGTGACGTAAATAACGAAATTTGCGAGGACAAAGTATATGTATATATATTAAGGGTTATCATAAAATATTCGATTAATAAAAATCCAACGGCTTAAATTTATATATTATTCTACCCAAAATATATATATGTTTACATATATATATATATTTTAACCAAAACGTTATGTTAATATATATATTTTTGTATAGATGTTGGAAATATATTTTAATTTAGGATAATAAGTTAAACATGATTTACGGGGTTTAAATGTCTCAAATATATTTCTACGGGTCTAAACATTCATAAGAAATTGTTTTAAACAAGTTTTAGTTTGAACCAACTCCTTCATTATCATATAAAAATAAAACAGAAAAACATGGGGGTCGCAAGGGTCGAACCTGCGACCTCCCCATTCACAGTACAACACCCATACCACTCCGCCAAGACTGCCTTTTGTTTAAGAATCTGGAACAAAACCTTTTATACAGCAAAGGGTGGCTAGATCGAATTTCAAAGGAAAACAGGAAAATAAAACGCAGAGGCCGGGTTTAGAACCCGCGACCTCGACGTTACAGCCCAGCGCTTAAACCAGTTGTGCCAGCTTGGCGTCTGGTTAAGATCCAGTACCCAAAATATATAACATGTAACTGTCCGACTTCATCTTCTTCATTAAGAACTCCGGTGGCCGGAGTTTTATTCCGGTCACCGGAAAATCGCGAAAATACACAATAACACAAAAAAATGTGCGATTAACAAGAAAACATGTTTACCTCGTGTCGGAGATGATTTACGAGATGATTTCGAAACCGAAAACGAGACCGAAAACGAACCGCGAACACCGAGCACCGTTACGAAATCCAAATCCGATTGCTCCTGGTTACTCGTCGGGAACTCGCGATCACAGTGGTGATCGAAACGTGGCGTAGCAGTGGCGAATAGTGGTGGTTCTAGTGAGTTTTGTGTCGCCGGAAAAAGAAAAAAAAAACAAGGAACGAGAGAAAAACAGGGAGGTTGCGAAAGTTATGTGTGTGGTTTGATTTGCTGCACAATAATGATATTAAATCTCCCTTGATTGTGTACTTATGATGGAAATTGGAACCGACCAGGGGTAATGATCGGCTGAAACCGATCAGGGGATTGAATTCCTGAAACTGTCGATCCATAAACAACTATCGGGTATTGACATCTTTAGTCCCTCTCAACTTTATATCATGGACACAAAGTTTAAGACAATTACAGAATGAACCCTAATGTGTTTTGTAAAGGAAAATGGGTTTCCATAATGACAGAAAAGGTCCCTCCAAGTTTATAAAAGATCACGGCTCTAACGGAGGTTAACAAAGGAACAAATAAACGAGGAACGTCAAAAAAATTTAAATCGTATAACGTTTATAAGAAAAATATAAACTTAAATGAGTACATAAAATCATAAATAATAATTCCACTTCTCCATTTAATTTCACATAAAATCATAGGTTTTAATTCTATAACTTATACATTTAAAGTATCTAAAGTTATAAATAATGACTTGTAATTTAAAATCCTTTAAAATCATAACTTATATATTTAAGTCACATAACTCTATGATTAAATAACTTGTAATTAAAATCTTTTAATTACATAAAATCATAAATGTGATTAAATTATGTTTTATATATATATATATGTATATATATTTATCACCTAAAATCATAGGGTATAATTGTCACATAAAATGACGCAACGTTCACATAAAATTGTGACGTATGATTTACATAAAATCATAGAACAAGAATATCAAACGTTTAGACTTGGTGCATGCTCGTAGTGATTGATCACACAAAACCCTAATTTGCTAAAGTCAACAAGTCAACACAATTAAGCACATAAATGTTCACACAACATTTAATATGTTTTTACGTTCAGTTAATGCTAGAAAGTGACCTGAAAAGTCGGATTGTCACAGTATCCCCTTGTTGAAGAATTTTCGTCCTCGAAAATTGCGTAACGCGGTAAAAGTTAATGAGCTAAACACAAGGAAAAGAAAAGAAAAATTCTCAGTCGTCACATCATCCCCTTGTTGAAGAATTTTCGTCCGCGAAAATTAACAGTACCTGAACTAGACGAAGACTGATTCTTGAATAGTCTGGGATATTTCTTCATCATCTGATCTTCGCGTTCCCATGTGAATTCAGGACCATGTCTCGAGTTCCAACGAACTTTAACGATTGGGATTTTGCTACGCTTTAACTGTTTAACCTCCCGGTCCATAATTTCTACCGGTTCTTCGATAAATCGAAGTTGTTCATCCACATGTAACTCCTCGAGTGGAGTGATCAATGTCTCTTTTGCTAAACATTTCTTTAAATTTGACACGTGGAAAACGTTATGGACCTCACTTAGCTCTGCTGGTAAGTTGAGTTCATATGCTGATAGACCAACTCTCTCAACGATCTCAAATGGCCCAATGTATCTTGGGTTTAACTTACCACGTTTACCAAAACGCACTACACCCTTCCAGGGTGAGACCTTTAACAAGACCTTGTCTCCTTCCTTAAATTCCAAAGGTCTTCGCCGTTTATCAGCATAACTTTTCTGTCTATCTCGTGCTGCTGCCATACGATTACGAATTTGCACGATTTTCTCTGTTGTCTCGAGTACCAACTCAGGACCTGTGAGTTGACTGTCACCAACTTCCGCCCAACATAGAGGTGATCTACACTTTCGCCCGTAAAGTGCTTCAAACGGAGCTACACCGATACTGGTGTGATAACTGTTGTTATACGAGAATTCCACCAAGGGTAAGTGTTTATCCCAACTTTCACCAAAATCAATAGCACATGCACGCAGCATGTCCTCAAGAGTTTGTATGGTCCTTTCACTTTGGCCATCGGTCTGAGGATGATATGCAGTACTCATATCCAAACGCGATCCCAATGCTTCATGTAGAGATTCCCAACATTTGGATGTAAATCGGGCGTCTCGATCTGATATGATAGAAACTGGTACTCCATGTCGTGCGACGATCTCTTTAAGGTAAAGTTTGCCTAATGTCTCGGAGGTATCAGTTTCCTTGATCGGTAGAAAATGTGCCGACTTAGTTAAGCGATCAACAACTACCCAAATTGTATCACATTTGCTTGTTGTACGGGGTAATTTTATGATAAAATCCATGGCGATACCCTCCCATTTCCACTCGGGAATTTTTGGTTGTTGGAGTAACCCTGACGGTTTCTGGTATTCCGCCTTAACCTTGGAACAAGTCAAGCACTTGCTTACGTAAGTGGCAATGTCGGCTTTCATCTTAGGCCACCAGTAAATCAGCTTCAAATCTTGGTACATCTTATCCGAGCCTGGATGAATAGAGTAACGAGACTTATGGGCTTCATCCATAATCAATTCCCTCAAATTTCCATACACGGGAATCCATATTCGGTTCGCACAATATCGGATACTATCAGATCTAACTTCCAGTAACTTATCCATACCCCGCAAGGATTCTAATTCAACGTTTTCAGCTTTGAGTGCTTCGAGTTGTGCATTCCGGATCTGATCCGGTAATCCTGTATGAATAGTAAGCTGCAACGCACGAACTCTTCTTGGCTTGGGGTTATCCTTCCGACTTAAGGCATCAGCTACCACATTAGCTTTGCCTGGATGGTATCTAATTGCGCAATCGTAATCATTAAGAAGTTCCACCCAACGACGTTGTCTCATGTTCAATTCCTTTTGAGCAAAGATATGCTCGAGACTTTTGTGATCAGTGTAGATAGTACACTTTGTACCATATAGATAATGTCTCCAAATTTTCAACGCGAAAATGACTGCTCCCAACTCCAAATCATGAGTTGTATAATTCTGCTCGTGAATCTTTAACTGACGAGAGGCATAAGCTATGACTTTTTCTCTTTGCATCAGCACGCAACCTAGTCCTTGCTTCGATGCATCACAATACACCACGAAATCATCACTACCCTCTGGTAAGGATAATATTGGCGCGCTACAAAGTTTCTGCTTTAGTAGCTGAAAAGCGGCGTCATGCTTTTCATTCCAGTTATACGCCGTTCCTTTATGCGTTAGCGCCGTAAGAGGTTGGGCTATCTTTGAAAATCCCTCAATAAATCGTCTATAATAACCTGCCAAACCAAGAAATTGGCGAATTTCCGTTGGTGTCTTAGGCGCAGGCCAATTCTTAATTGCCTCAACTTTGATTGGATCAACGTGAATCCCCTGATCATTAACAATATGACCAAGAAATTGCACCTCACGCATCCAGAAATCACACTTTGAAAATTTTGCATACAATTGCTCCTTCTTGAGTAACTCTAAGATCAAACGAAGATGTTGTTCGTGCTCCTCTTTAGACTTAGAATAAATCAGAATATCATCAATGAAGACGATGACGAATTTATCGAGATATGGCTTGCAAACACGATTCATCAAATCCATGAAAATCGCTGGTGCGTTGGTTAACCCAAATGGCATAACCATGAACTCATAATGACCATAACGAGTTCTAAACGCTGTTTTCGAGACATCCTCTTCACGGACTCTCAGTTGGTGATAACCTGATCTTAAATCGATTTTGGAATAGTAGCTAGAACCTTGTAGTTGATCAAACAAATCATCGATTCGGGGCAAGGGATAACGATTCTTGACAGTCACCTTGTTGAGCTCTCTGTAATCGATGCACATTCGAAAGGTTCCATCTTTATTTTTAACAAACAACACTGGAGCTCCCCAGGGTGATGAGCTGGGCCTAATAACTCCCTTTTCAAGTAGTTCTTGAAGTTGAGTATATAGCTCTTGTAACTCATTTGGTGCTAAACGATAAGGTGCACGAGCAATAGGTGCTGCTCCAGGAGCAAGATCAATCTGAAATTCGACTTCTCGATGAGGCGGTAGACCTGGTAGATCTTCCGGAAAGACTTCAGGAAAGTCCTTCACAATCGGGATATCTTCAATTCTCTTCTCCTCATTCGTTTTCTCTGAAATGTTCGCGAGAACAGCAAAATGTCCTTTACGCAAACACTTCTGTCCCTTGAGATAAGATATCACACCCATAACAGTACCACACTTTTCTCCTTGAACTGAGAGCAATTCTCCACTAGGCAACGGTATCCGAACAATCTTCTCATGACAAACGATTTCAGCACGATTCTTGGATAGCCAATCCATTCCCACAATGACATCAAAACTTCCCAAGGAGATGGGCATAAGATCTATTTCTAATTTATGGCCAGCCAATTCCAATTTACAGTCTTTAACTACATGGGTAGACTCAACAAGTTTACCATTAGCAAGTTCAACTACGTATTTAGCATCTAAAGGAGTCATGTTGGCATTTATCATATTGCTAAATTTAGTAGATACGAAGCTTCTATCAGCACCAGTGTCAAACAAGACTAGAGCGTAATATCCGTTAAGAGAAAACTTACCGGTAACGACATTTGGATCTGCTCTGGCATCTCCAGAGCCTATAACAAAAGCTCTACCCCTGGCACCATTTCCTCCGTTGTTCCCATTATTGTTGTTATTATTGCCATTGCGATTGTTGTTGTTGTAGTTATTGTTGTTTCCACCGTTGAGCTGAGGACAATTCCTCTTTATGTGGCCTTCTTTTCCACAATTAAAACAACCTTTAGGGGTTTCAGCATCCTGAACTTGTTTCCCATTATTTTTGGCTGGGCAATCCTTGGATTGATGCCCCTTATTACCGCATTTGGCACACAAATACCTGTCACATGGACCATAGTGGTGGTAGTTGCACTTGTTGCACTGTGGGTACTTGCCCACATAACCCTGTTGTCCTTGGTTCTGATTATTCTGCTTCTGATAATTTGATGAGAAATTCCTGGAATTGTTGAATCTGCGGTTCTGGTTTTGATGGTTCTGCTGATTGGACGACTTGTTTCCAGACTGGTTCCCAGAATTATCCCACTTTCTTTTGTTGTCAGAGGCTCCAGAAGTTCCTTTCTTAGGAGGTAAGACTCCTTGATCAACCGCTTGATTCGTGAGCCTATTAGCAATCCTTACAGCATCACGAATAGTCACAGGGTTTGAAGCAGTCACCATTCCCTGGATTTGGGGCACTAAACCCTTGATATACAGCTCGATTCTTCGGTAAGCAGGTGTGGCGATTCTAGGACACAGATTCGCAAGAGAATTCGAGCGAGTAGTGTAAGCTTCAATTTCGGACCCCTCCATCTTAAGATTATACAACTCAGTTTCCAACTTCTGGATCTCGTCCCGTGGACAATACTCTTCTTGCAAAAGTTCCTTGAATTCAGCCCAAGGCATGGCATTAGCTTCTTCGATCCCCAGCATCTGCACCTCGGTCTTCCACCAGGTGAGAGCTAGTCCTTCCAAAGTACCCGTGGCAAATTTCACTTTGCTAGCCTCAGGACAGTTACACATTTCAAAAGCAGATTCCACTTTTTCAATCCAGTGGAGTAGGCTAACAGCTCCTTCAGTTCCTTTGAACTGATTAGGCTTACAGTCCATGAAAGTCTTAAATGTAGCATTACCTGTACATACATTCATACAACTTCTCAATCACAGATTACCAATATGTGTGATCACATCAAACAACAAAACACGAATTTTGTGTTACCTTGGGGTGGCCCTGCATTGCCTACACCTTGGGCATGTGCTGCTAAAGCATCAGCCACATGTTGGTTGATTAGTGCAGCCAATTGAGCCGGTGTCATGTTTGGTACATTTCCGTCTGCTATTATCTTTAATTCACAATTACCCAAAATGAGAATAAGATATAACATGAATCACAACAACCATCACATAAGTAATAAATTACTTCACAAGAGACAACCACATATTAAATAGTAAATCCCATTTCAAATAAAATGCAACTCGTTCACAAATTATCCAACAGAAATTCAAAATTCAAAATGCATAGTCTTGGGAACATCCTCCCGATAAAACAAACAACCAAACAAAACAAAAGTGAAAACAAATAACTCAAGAGCTATCATGATCACTGGATGCATCAGGCATCTCCTCCTCTGGTTCCTCTTCAGGATCCTCTTCAGGTTCTTCCTCGGGATCCTCTTCAGGTTCCTCCTCGGGATCCTCCTCAATAGGTTCATCAATAGGTTCTACCGGAGCTGGAGGTGCAACCAGAGCCGGAGCCGGAGCCGCAGCCCCCCTAGCCAACTCAAGCTCAGCAACTCGAGCCGTGAGTTTATCAACCAGCTCTGAGAGGTGATTCACCTGATAATATGTGTCACTCAGTCTTACTTGATACTCGGCCAGACGCTCATTAGCCCCTTTCAACTCTCCCCTAAGGATAGCAACTCTGAGACTGGTGTTGGCTCCATTATCTTGCAGCTCCCTGACCATATCAAACAGCCTCCTAATGTCCCTGAGCGCGCGGTCAAACATAGAGACCATTGCCGCGACGACCCTTTCAATAGCATACGGCAGTTCGGGTAGAAAGAATCGAGTTGACGACGGCTCTGTTGGAGTAGGTGGCACTTGCTCCCGATGAACCTAACTGGCCACAAGTGACTCGTACCAGTTCCAGCTGCCGTTGTCCCTTCCACGAACAACAATAGGTTCTCCATAAACGTGGCCCTCGGAATTTATCCTCCGAACACCATGAGTCGGGGTAGTAGGACCCGTAGAAATCCGCCTGCTGGTGACGGATGGGGATGATGATGATGATGATGATTGGGAAGCGGATATCCATCCAGCCATGTCTGCATATATACCATATATATATACATATATAAGTACAAGTAACACGTAGTCAAATAGTCACATACTAGTGTGTGTGTTCGAGTGTATGACTAAGGTGTGTCTAAGGCTATAGTCGGTCTACTAATGCAAACCTAGTTCACTATAACCAATGGCTCTGATACCAATCTGTCACACCCCCAAAAATCCCACGCGCGACAACGCGCCGCAGGGAGCGTGACAAACCAGGATCGAACACATTAGCCATACGAACAGTCTATATGCAATGTAAAAGTAAAACCAGAGTAAATGCGTTTTTAAATGCGGAAGCGTAAACAACAAAAGTTGTAATAATTGTTCAGGCGCCAAAACATGCGCAAGTCAAAAATTAATAAGTTTGATAAATAAATAAGTCTATGATGCATGCAGGGTAATAGTAATCCTTATGTGGTGCATCCTAGCTCGTGGCAGACAATCCAGTTTAGCGACCTGAGATATAACATGCTAAAGTGTCAACACAAAGGTTGGTGAGTTCACATGTTTAATCAGTTCAACAGTTTAACGGTTCAGTAAAATCCAGATAATATATCAATAGTTAGCTAGACTATTTTCAAGAAATCAGTGCACGTTTGACTAGATCAACTAGTTATCCAGTTACTGAAGCTCGATAAGTTCAATTGTGCCTCGTTAAGACTAAGAAGTTTATAACACCCGTTCGATATCCAATCGTGTCAGAGCGACTGACCCGGGTGGGGTTGTCAAACCCAGTAGATCTACTAAATAAGTTCCCGCTGATGTCACATTGACAGTAACTATAAAGTGAGGGCTTTAACATAAGTGTGCCACTATCATTCAGGTGATATATATCTAACAGTTCAAGTGTTTGCATGTTAATCTCCCCCAACAGGATTAAAATAAGTAAAATGGGGCCGTGAAACTCACCTTAGGTTGCTCGGCAAGGTTTCCAGACAAACGGTTAATTCAAGTAGCAAGAACGAGTCTTGTGCAAGCAATCAATCACCTAACGAGCATACGAGTATAAGTGGGTGTTCTAAACTATTAAATCTAACGTAAACGATAAAAACGAATGATTGTGGAATTTAAAACAAGTCGAGGATGGCACGTGTGCCAAATCCGAGCGATTATCGAAATAACGCGAGAAAATACAATATATACCAATATTATATATTATATAGTTCAAGGGTTTCAAAAATAAATAAATATATATATATATATATCTATACTACTATATAATGTATATTGATAAAAATGGCATTTTAGTAATTATGGGCGTCTTAATTTTAAGACGCGTATAAGTGAAGAAGCAAAATGTACAACTAGCCAAAGCATCTCCAAACCTATCTTCTCTTTGAACCGGCGACCCCTCTTGGAAACACAATCACGATGTTTTGAACCAGTGCTTTTACAGAGGAGATTCAGAGGAATCTCCCTTTTGAGAATGCTTTTGAATTTGCTTTTCTTCTACAAAGTCTATCCTTACCCCCTTGAACCTCCTTTAGTCACTACATTAACCCCTAATTTAAAGTCTATGGGAAGCACTGCGTTGCAGACACCCTACTCCGGAAAAAGCAACAAAGGGAACCGTCGCTTTCTTTGACGGGTTGATGAAATTTGAAATTCAAATCCACTCTTAAAAACTCTCCCTGCTTCCTTTTACCTCCACAACCATGTCCCTTTTTGGATGTGAGATCAAAAGGAGAATTATCAAACTAAATGGTTGTCCGAGCCTCGAAGATGGGGCTAAGAATCAGAAACGACTTACAGAATGGGATGCTGGTGCGATTGTAATCGCTGTAAGTTCTAATTAAAGGCTTTCATCTCAACTTCTTTTTTTGTGATTTAATTTGGGTATGATTATGATTTTGTTAGGCGCCATATTCCTCTTGATTCCGGTACACATCTCCACATATTCTTACATCTTTGTTTTATTTCTAAATATGTGCACACTTTGCATTTTGCTAGATCTGGGATGCATCCACATTTCCCAGTCGGAACTGAAAATTTGCTTCACTGCAAAGATGAAAAGCATTTCCAAACCATGATTTCTTGTGCCCCTGGGTAGTGAGTGTCTTAACAGGCATTAGATTGAAAAGGAGGATGTAGGTAAAATATGTTTTCCTCTTATCAAGTTTTCTTTTCATTATCCTGCATCTTTTTGTTTCTGATGGTGATCTGATCTGTTCGTATTTCTAGGATGTTATATATAGTTGATGCAAGACCCAGGAAAAATGCTTTGGCCAATGGGGCAATGGGAGGTGGTTCAGAGTCATCTTCCAACTATTTCCAATCTGAGGTATGTCAAAGGTCTGTCCTAAATGTAAGGGTATGTGTGGATGGGTCTAAGTGTAACATGTTACTTTTCAATTAAAACCTTGAACATAGTTCTTCTCCATGTTGTTTAGATGATCTAAAGTTGGATAATGGAATTCATATGTATCTTAGAGGGTTTAAAATCATTATTCTCTATCCTAGAACCTCCTACTTTATATATCTTAGAGTTCACATAGTTTTGGTTAAAGAAGTTTAAAGGCGTTCTCTTATCAATGTCAGTTTGAGGTTAGAAAAGTGGCTTTAAATTTCCAAAGTAGTCTCTTTTTGTTCTTGGTTCCTGTTTGGTAGATGAGTCATTTAACTTATTTCTCTAACAGTCAAATGAGTCATTTCACTTTGTTTTTCTAAACAGCTTGGTATAATCTTAGTTTATAATTTACATGTCATATATAGTCCGCACATCTTTTTGTTTTTTTATATTTGAAGTATAAATTGCTTAAATCTGAATTTATTTATGCAACTAATTGTTGATTTTACATGGTAGGTTCTTCCATAGAAGTCTTATGTCGGTCTCTCATAGTTGCAGGTAGGTTCTTATATTTTCAGCGATTAATATAACACTGGATTAGAAGGTTTGTTTGTTCCGCCTTTTACATCATCGTTTGATCGATGAAAGTGCCTTGAACCATAACAAGTGCTTGCATAACAAGGTTTGTATGTTCAACCTTTTACATCAATTGGTATTGTTTTCTAGCATACATTGATATATTTCAAGCAGAATGCTAAACCCAATGAAGATTAAAACAAAAGTATGTCAAGCTGAATGCTCAAGGCAATAAATTATTTCTGTGGGTGGTTCAAATTTTGTTCATAAATGGGTTCACTATATATTGTGAATAGGATTTTTTTTGATATATATTTTGATGCTAACTCAATGTTTTTCACCGGTGAATACCTGCTCTTTTTTGTCAAATCTGTTATATTAGGTTGTTCAAACAATCTCCTGTGATATTGTATCATGCTAATATTCATACCTGGACTAAGTGTCCGATTCTTAAGAGGGAAAAGTAAAGGAAATTGGATCTTACATCAAGAGAGCATGAAAATGTTACTAAGTGTCCAATTCTTAAATGCGGATCTTATTAGAAAAAGAAGTATTGATGGGAAGTTTAATCTGTTATTATGATTTATGCAGCTATTTTGCAACACCTTATTCACTACCTAAACCGGACATGATTGCAATTCCTGATTTTGCTGCTGGGGCCATGGGGAATTATGGTTTAGTTACATACCGAGAAACAGCTCTGCTTTATGAGGAGAAACACTCTGCAGCCGCAAACAAGCTGAGGGTAGTATTTTAATTTCATATTCTGGATCCTATTTCCATCAATCTCAATTGACCAACCGACTGACCAAATTAACAATTTTTTCAGGTGGCAACTGTTGTAGCTCATGAACTTACACATCAATGGTTTGGCAATCTTGGTGTTAGCATTGTCAATCCAACTTATAGTGTCTGTGTGTGTGTCATTTCTGTTGATCATGTGAGTGAATCTGTTTATGTAGCAAAGGCACCCAAGACCAGCTTTTCAAAGGATCGTTAAAATGGGTTGGGTCAGGCTGTGTTGAATATCAAAGCTTTTACTACCAAATTTTGATCACAGATTGTTTAATTCCATGTTTTTGATGTAGTTTCTTATTGTGTTTACGGTCTTTTGTATCTTAAATAATGGTATTTTCGCTTCCTTTTTGCTGTTTTTATGGTTGTGCAGCAGATTATTTGCACTGGATGAGGCAAGAATGGGGCTAAGAACGAGTCTTACAAGGGTGCATCCCCTACTTCCCCAAACCTCGATTTATTCATTCAATTCACCCGCAAAGGTTAGTCTTAATGTGGATTGTTTGTTTGACAAAGCTGATTATTAATATGATACCATGGTTCCTAACACATGTAATTACTTCATGTTAGATACATTGTTGAAACTTAGGCATGTTTTTTAATAACAAATGCTTACTTGAAATCCTAGGACCATGTTAGTGGTTAGATTTAGTGAGTGAAGTTGTTGCTTGATTTCTTACATTGCAGTACTTAATCACTCATTTTAGTGACTTTCAGCTCGCATGTGTTGGTAGCTTTTTTCTTCATGAAGCTGTCTACTTTTTATCAGGACTTCCCTTCATATACATAGAAAGGGCAGGATGGCTCCAAAAGTATTATAGAAGTATTGCATTGATTGACCATCTCTTGATTTTTTTTATTTAATATTTTCTATAATTGATTCGTTTCACTTAATGACGATAGATCACTGTAAAGATTCTTTATGAATAAAGTATAACGAAGATAGAATTCAGTAATACAACACGGTCCACCTATGAACAAACTAATAAGATGAGTTGCGACTTTGCGATAATATGGATCAAGGAGTCATGGTGTGTTTTTGTGTGTTGCTCTGTGTATGTTTAAGATGATTGAATTTTATATATAACTTCTTGTCTGACAGGTCATATAGGGTTGTTTAGATTTCTTCTAAAAATAAAGAGAACTCATAAAAATGAATAAAAAAAGAAAGAATACTGTTACATGGTACTGATTGGTGGAAGGAAAACAAAACCAATAGTTTTTGTCTTCGACAGAACCGTGAAACCTATGGGGAACTCCGGATTCTAAGCCGAACCCAAGAACTGCCGCTATCCTTGTTAGCCTGCAACAAAAAGCCAAATTTAATAAAACATATGTTTGATCTTTAAAAGTGCTGGTCAAAATTTAGATATATGGGAATGGGTTTAACAAGGTGAAAAGTTTCAGGATGCTCAAGATGCATTATAAACAATACAATATCGTAAATTATTTTCATTCAAATATTTGGGTTATTATTATAGTAGTATAGTTTTTATAATCATGGTTAGTTTTTGATATTTACAAAGGGGTAACAAGTATAAATTTACAGATCAATCCAACCTATGTGGTCTGGGTCTACAATTTGAAATGACCGTTTTTAAATTGTCTCATTTTGTCTACAACCTAACATGCCTGTTTTGCTTTCTTTTGCACTCAGAATGTTGTATTTCATCATTTTCAGGTTATCTTGACTTTTGGTGGTTTAGTGAAAGCAGCACAATATCGATTTTTCATTGGTGATTAATCTTTTATACAAGTTGGACTTTTATTGATGATTAATCTTTTATACAAGTTGGAGTTTTATTGTATTGTCCATGGAGCTGAAGTTTTTTTTATCTTGTATTATAGTACTTTTATTTTTGCACTTGTCCAGAATATGAAGGGCTGAAGAGGATTGTGTTTGTGCGCTTGATATGACTTGTGTTCATTTTTTCTTTTTAACGGTTAACTTACAGCATCTAATCATCCTCTTAAATATACACACCTTACATATTATGTATCCTATCATTTATAAGATTAATTTACACGTCCTTTCAATTTGATAGCTGCCAATTTGATAGCTGCCACAATTGGCATCCTAGAAACGAACATTTGGAATATTTTTTAAAAGACATAAATTTAGAAGCAATGTAAAATTATGAGTTCACAAGCTCACAACTCATCCTTTAACCCGTTTGACCCATTTGGTATTTAACCATGTTTTTGGTATTTGAATAAATTGATTTCGACTAAAATAAAAATATGGAAGAAACTGTAAAAAAATTAATGATACTGATCTTTAGTGATAGTCAAATCTTTAGTAATAGTCAAATGTTGACCGAGTGTCTCCATGTTTATGAAGTTACTATTTTTCATTAATAGTCAAATGTTGCCCTCTTAACGTGACCTCATCAAAACTATCATCAAACTATTATGTTCATGAATTCAACTTAAAAACTTGTTTATGACTGATTGCATGGCGTATGACACAGATTGACTTCCTTACTATGGAATTCATTGACCCTCAGATTTTGATTTAAAAAGTACTGTTATTACTGATATCTTAAAACTATGTTGATGACTTCTATCTTACAACTCATTTGGTTTTAAATTACTATGTTTGTGACCAATATATATTTCAATTCGAGTGTTTGTTGTTATTTGTTTGAGTTAAAAAAAACGAATACCTCGATGTAAATTGTCATGTCGCCATAACAAGCGAACATAAGACGAATAACACGCCATACATTGTTACCGCCGCAACGCGCGGGCACACGGCTAGTATATATATATATATATATATATATATATATATATATATATATATATATATATATATATTTAACTAAATGTTCGAGTGACGTAAATAACGAAATTTGCGAGGACAAAGTATATGTATATATATTAAGGGTTATCATAAAATATTCGATTAATAAAAATCCAACGGCTTAAATTTATATATTATTCTACCCAAAATATATATATGTTTACATATATATATATATTTTAACCAAAACGTTATGTTAATATATATATTTTTGTATAGATGTTGGAAATATATTTTAATTTAGGATAATAAGTTAAACATGATTTACGGGGTTTAAATGTCTCAAATATATTTCTACGGGTCTAAACATTCATAAGAAATTGTTTTAAACAAGTTTTAGTTTGAACCAACTCCTTCATTATCATATAAAAATAAAACAGAAAAACATGGGGGTCGCAAGGGTCGAACCCGCGACCTCCCCATTCACAGTACAACACCCAAACCACTCCGCCAAGACTGCCTTTTGTTTAAGAATCTGGAACAAAACCTTTTATACAGCAAAGGGTGGCTAGATCGAATTTCAAAGGAAAACAGGAAAATAAAACGCAGAGGCCGGGTTTAGAACCCGCGACCTCGACGTTACAGCCCAGCGCTTAAACCAGTTGTGCCAGCTTGGCGTCTGGTTAAGATCCAGTACCCAAAATATATAACATGTAACTGTCCGACTTCATCTTCTTCATTAAGAACTCCGGTGGCCGGAGTTTTATTCCGGTCACCGGAAAATCGCGAAAATACACAATAACACAAAAAATGTGCGATTAACAAGAAAACATGTTTACCTCGTGTCGGAGATGATTTACGAGATGATTTCGAAACCGAAAACGAGACCGAAAACGAACCGCGAACACCGAGCACCGTTACGAAATCCAAATCCGATTGCTCCTGGTTACTCGTCGGGAACTCGCGATCACAGTGGTGATCGAAACGTGGCGTAGCAGTGGCGAATAGTGGTGGTTCTAGTGAGTTTTGTGTCGCCGGAAAAAGAAAAAAAAAACAAGGAACGAGAGAAAAACAGGGAGGTTGCGAAAGTTATGTGTGTGGTTTGATTTGCTGCACAATAATGATATTAAATCTCCCTTGATTGTGTACTTATGATGGAAATTGGAACCGACCAGGGGTAATGATCGGCTGAAACCGATCAGGGGATTGAATTCCTGAAACTGTCGATCCATAAACAACTATCGGGTATTGACATCTTTAGTCCCTCTCAACTTTATATCATGGACACAAAGTTTAAGACAATTACAGAATGAACCCTAATGTGTTTTGTAAAGGAAAATGGGTTTCCATAATGACATAAAAGGTCCCTCCAAGTTTATAAAAGATCACGGCTCTAACGGAGGTTAACAAAGGAACAAATAAACGAGGAACGTCAAAAAAATTTAAATCGTATAACGTTTATAAGAAAAATATAAACTTAAATGAGTACATAAAATCATAAATAATAATTCCACTTCTCCATTTAATTTCACATAAAATCATAGGTTTTAATTCTATAACTTATACATTTAAAGTATCTAAAGTTATAAATAATGACTTGTAATTTAAAATCCTTTAAAATCATAACTTATATATTTAAGTCACATAACTCTATGATTAAATAACTTGTAATTAAAATCTTTTAATTACATAAAATCATAAATGTGATTAAATTATGTTTTATATATATATATATGTATATATATTTATCACCTAAAATCATAGGGTATAATTGTCACATAAAATGACGCAACGTTCACATAAAATCGTGACGTATGATTTACATAAAATCATAGAACAAGAATATCAAACGTTTAGACTTGGTGCATGCTCGTAGTGATTGATCACACAAAACCCTAATTTGCTAAAGTCAACAAGTCAACACAATTAAGCACATAAATGTTCACACAACATTTAATATGTTTTACGTTCAGTTAATGCTAGAAAGTGACCTGAAAAGTCGGATTGTCACACAGGCCGTGTCGTCAAGATCACCTTTTCCCTTTTGACTTCGTCAATTACTTTCAAGCATGGGGTTTCAATTTTAGGGTATGGTTTCAACTCTACCCCAACATCATCAGACTTGGAATTATGACATCTGTTATACTCCTGGCACTCAGCATCATCTCTTGATACGTCCTCTATTCTCCCTTCACCATATGTCATGTTTGCCTCGTTGTCTATTTCCTCTTGAGTCAATGGTGTAGTTCCAACCAAGACACTATCAATAGGAGGAGCAGCTTCTTTATAATCTGACTTGGTTCGTTCAACTTGATCCTCACTAAGAAGTATTCCTATAATGTCTCTGGGAACTGGTGGAGGTATAATGCTGTTTGCAGCCAAGGCCTTATCAGTCTTTTCTGATCCAAATCCAGGTGTGTGTTTCCCAACTTGACCAGTCACAACAGCATGTGACAATTCCTTTCCAGCATCGAGCATTCTTTTGCTTCTCATTTAATTCATATCAAGTTTTACTTGCAACTCATTGTTCTTATGTGTGAGCTCATCTACCTGCTTCCTAAGCTCAGCTATTTCTAACTTAGCGTCGTCATACAGATAAGCGTTCTCAGTTGCTAGTTTTTGATATTTCACTATGTCTAGTTTCTGAGCTTTTACCTTATCCTCATTCTTTTGCCATCTACCCTTGAATGAACTCCTCTCGCATTTTGTCTCAAACAATTCTGACTGAAGATTTTTACACATTTGTCTAAGTTCAGGAATTATCCGAGCACAAGTAGGATTGGGGCATATCTCAGCATCTTCGTCCTCAAGTATATTCTTTTCTTCAACCACTGAACTCATTTTCTTACTTTAGGTAAGCAACTTCTGAAAATCTTGAAAATCGGCAAAACCGGCAAAATCGGCAAAAGTACTATTCAAAGAATAGTGTCAAAAACTTAAAACTGAAAAACGGAGGCCTTCGGAGTGGAATTTGGGGGTCGAAACGAGCTCCCCTAAACGTTAGTCTGGGGTAAATCTGGGGCTTATTGTCACGAACGTCGTGTTAAAATTTGAGCTTCTAACTCCAAACGAGTCAAAAGTTACGTCCGTTTTCGTGAAGGTGTGAAATAGTGACTTTTTACCGCAAAACCAACCCTGTTTCCGATCGTAATCCCTATTTACGATCGTAATCACCTGTTTACGATTCTGACACGCACTGGTCGTAAACTCTCGATCGTAAACGCCGTTTCCGATAACCTTCAGTCGTAAACTCCGATTCCGATCCCTCCAGTCGTAAACTCCAATCCCGATTGAACAAATCGTAAACACGTTTCCGACAGGTTGAAATCGTAAACACTCAAAGCTCCAAACTTTAAGTCGTAAACTCAGATTTTCTGATCGTAAACACTCAAAAACTGCTTCTTGAAGTCGTAATCTCGATTTCAATGAAGATCACCAAGAATACCCAGTCGTAAACACCCGAAAATACCCAGAAAATGATCGTAAACTCAGGAAACAGCAGCAGATGGGTCGTAAACGCGAATAACAGCTCCAAACCTTCAAAAAAACGAACCTTCTTTCAGCAAAAACTTGAATCCAATACCGTGAGAACCTCGAATCACTGATTCTTGGCTCTGATACCAATTGTAGGTCCAGAAATCTCCCAAACACACGATCTTTCTATCACAAACGAGTGCGGAATCCTCGTAGGTGATTGATTCAAGAAGAAAGATGAAGAGAACACAAGAATACGATGATTAAACAATAAAAACTTGAACTTGCACACAAGATGAACCTGTCGGGTACAACTCAGAAAATCGCAAACACACTTCTCTTGGGTTTACGATCGTAATCACTTTGTATCATAAACACCTTGGCTCCTCCTCTCAGAATCGTAAACTCAAGCCCCCAAATGAGGAGGTCAAGTGGTCTATATATAGACCACCATTGGGTTTACTATTGGGCCCCTTTTGGATCATAAACCCAATAGTAAACCCAAGCCCAATCATAAACTAGCCTAAACAATAATCAAACTAGCCTATGATTCTAATTAAACCCTCTAAGCCCAGCCCAACTTATTTAATATTACAAGCCTCATAATCTAGCCTCTACAG
>JBCNJP010000009.1:41215457-41277465 GCA_039602395.1 Deinandra increscens subsp. villosa
TAACGAAAGTTAACCTTGGAATTCTCGGATGTCACAATTTCAAATGACTGTGTTTTATGCAAATAGTAAATCTTTTGTCTATGCTTCCGCATTTGTAAAACTCTGAATTTATATTATATTTTAATATAATGCAAATCTTTTGATATTTAATGGTTGTTTGGTGAAACTAATGGACTGGATTCTAGTTTGACCACAACCCACACGGTAAAACTCCGTTAGTGGAATTTGGGGGTATGACACGTATGTTTATTTGTTTTAAATATCATAACAAGTCTAAATATTTATACAACGAATAAACATTACGAACGGGTTTTCCAAACATACAAACGGGAATAAGTTGTCAAGACTCGACCAGGATCATTGGGTAACAGAACGTTATTCAAACCGAACCAAGGAACTAAATCATGTCTATTATTATTTATCAATATTAGGACATCAGTTCCTTACAGCTCTTATCAGCTATCACGATCATCCACCTTAAATATATGAGTTTCATGGCCCCTTTCTTTTAAACTATTTTAAATACTTTGGGGGAGAAATCATGATCAAACAAATATTTTACTTGATATTATGGTACTACTGTCATGTCACGCTTGATTATCTGTTCTTTCTATATCCCTATCATGGTAATTTTGTTATATAACATATTTCTGCCAAATCCCATCATCAATTGATTTCGATTAATTCTGTACGGAACGATAAGTAATGAATAGATCTATTTGGGTTGACACCCCTGCCCTAGCTGGTTGCTCCAATTCTGACTCCGCTTAACAAGTCACGGGGTATATGTCAGTTATTCTTTGCCAGTGATATTTCTTAGGGGAAGTTACCATAAGGTGGGTAAATCAGATAGTCTTCGAAATCAAGGACCAGGTAGATCAATGCAATCCACAGTAACCACATATATAATATCTTGTATGGTATCAAAACTATTTAAAAAATACATTTTGTAGATCCCCAAACCTGTGAACTCACCAACATTACGTTAACTCTTTCAAACTCATGTATTTCTCAGGTAACTAAGTTCGCTCTCGGTGTGCAAATGGGAAGTCTATCAAACAAAAGGGCCTGCATTAGGAATAGAATCATGGTCACCTTTTTCCATCTAAATAAATCATGAACAATCGTATTTCTTATCGTAACGTTCTCGTTTCAGTATTGTAAGACAATGTTATCTTTTATATAATCCGATGTAACTTTGAAAACATACTTGGTTTTCAAACGTAAACGAAACTGTTAGAGGTCATTCTTTGTATCCACGACTATGACCCCATGACGTCACACGCCCACGAAATCAGACACATCGGGGTGTGACACAGCAACGTACCAACTGTCGTCAACGTACCAAGAAACGGACCAAACCAACTTGGCGTACCAATGAACAATAGCGTACCATCTTGGTACGACATAACTGCCTGCGTACCAATCAGCAACCATCGCGTACCACCGATGAAGATTGTCCTGCGTACCAACAACCAACGTACCCGAAATCTATGAAGATTTCCTAGCGTACCAAGGAGCGTACCAATGGATCATCTGGCGTACCATCAAATTCATCGGGCGTACCAACATAGATTCGACTGGTTTTTGCGAATTTTGACAATTTGGACTGGAATTTAGAACATTTAGCAACGAAAACACTCTAGGAACGTTCAGAAATCAGTTTTAGCACCGGAAACACTCAGAATTGAGAAAAATTGATGAAAAACCAAAGAAACCCAACTTTCTCTCACTAGAAATCCGAAAATTGATCAAAACACAGTAGTAGAGCAACCAAGATTGCTTTGATACCACTTGTAAGGACACGGAATGATCTTACTACTGCATGTTCCAATCAATCTAGTGAACATGAATGTAAATAAGAGATTTCATATTGAATCACTTGAGTATTACAAAGAACTCTCTCTAGTTTCTCTCTCTAGAACACACACACACAGAAGGTGTAGAATGACAGAAGTGTTTTGCTCTGCTTCTAACACAACCTTTTTATAATAGCAACATATAAGCCTGCGTACCAATTGGTACGACGTACCAACTGGAACGGCGAACCATGGTGTGTACCAATGGTATGCTGCCCTTGGTATGTTGACACTCAGACTCACAAACACACGCTCACTTAGATACAATACACGAGACACTCTATAGCATAAGAATATGCTCTAAAATCCTTTGTTCGGTTATTTCTCGATAACAAAGTTTGATTCCATAGTGCACTCGATATGTATATATAGATAATGAGAGTCTCAAAATATTAATAGTTAATAGCTATCATATTTGTGATAACCATGAAACAAATTCTAATTTTTCTATGGATATCTAGAACAATTTTTAATTCTCTCCCTCTTTTAAATTATCTACGTACATATATTATACAATATATTTAGCTTTTAAATGAATAAATTTTAAAAAAATATGTCGATTATCATCATTTCGTTTAGATCAATAGTTCATGATATTATATAAAACAATCATAATAATTAATATACTTAAAAAAATTAGGGTGTTACAACTCTATCCCCCTTAAAATAAATTTTGTTCCCGAAATTTCTAAACGTGCATACAGAAACAACCAGGGCATAACAAACGATGAAGGAATATAAAAAAAAAACTTGTAAGTTCAAATTCAGACATACGAAATTCGAATAACCAAAATAAGATATTTAAGGTTCAAACGAATCAGATAATGGAAACCATGACATCCTTTAAGATTCTTCAGTGATAGAAACTAAACGAGTGAAACTATTCATCCCTCTTTAAGGATCTTGACTTATGGAAACTTCATACCCCATGGGTCCTTTCCTAATTTTGTTGGTATGTTATCTGTGGTTAACGCGAACACCCGTCCACCATTAGTTGGTGGCACAATATTTGCCTCTGTAGCAGGGGTAGTAGTACTCACAACCTCATAAATCTTGTAGCACATTCCCTCGTGTCGTTTCCCACACGTCTTGCATGGTAGTAGTTCCCTGCTTTGTGGCTGATGGGGGGCAAGTTTAGGGTCCAGAGAGGTTTGTTGTCGGTTTTGTTGTTGGTTACTATAGTTATGACTTGAATGTGAATTCGGGTTTTCGGGGGTTGGAACTTGGATGGAAGATTGCCCAGTGGCTAAAGTGTTATTAATCTTAGGATTTTCACCATACGGTAACTTCATACTTTTGCTTGCAATCTCCAAATTTTGCACCGCATTTGCAACCTTCGTGATATCTTTAAATTCTTGGTTCATAACAAACCACTTCATTTTATCACATAGTGCCCATTTTAGTTTCTGAGCCTGAACCGCTGGATTTCCAGCAATAGGTCCTGCAAAGCTAGCTAACCTTGTGAATCGTGTCATAAACTCGATCATGGGATCATCATCCTTTACTTAATGGGTGCATACTCTCGTTCATATTCACCTCCAAAAGCGGTAAGGAAATATTGCTGTAAGAACAATGTCTTGAAGTCATCCCATGATAGTGTAGCAGCAAACGTATCTCTTCCTCTATAATGCTTGACGGATGCCCACCAGGTCTGCGCATCATCCTCCAACGTGTATGCTGCCAATCTTGCTTTAAACTCATCATCAGCACCTAGAACTTCAAAAATTTTCTACACGTGATCAATCCAGTTTTGTGCTTCAATCGGTGTGGTCGCAGAGCTGAATGATCGCGGTTTTTGCTTTTGGAACCTCGAGAGCCACTTGTGAATGTCAATGGTCGTTGTTACAGTTTTATTTTCTTTGCGACTATTGGGTGGAGAAAGGTGAGGTGTTGGGGAACGTTGAAGCGTCGAGGGAGGTGTGGGTGTCGAGGAACGTGGGGCGTCGGAGGGTTGTGGTTCGCATCATAATGAACGTGTTGAACAACGGTTCCCAGAATGCCCGGTAGCAAACCCTCAACTGCGCGTTGCACTGCGTCATCAAAGTTTCGGCACCTGAAAGACGTGCCAGATCTACGACGGTAGGATCTTCTATACGGAGGCATCTACAACCAAATGTCGTATTGGCATGGCGATTACGATTGTTCGAGCCTAAAATTCCTAGCCCGATTTCTACAAGTGGCCTCAATATATTTATTTTTAAATCAACAAACTTGTTTATATCCATGCAACCAAATAATATAAAATTGTCAGGACCGATTTTCACATCAAGAATCATGACTTTGAGCAAGAACGGAGGTTCGGATCAGAAAACTGTTGATACACAGTCCTGATCGTCATGTGAAGTATCGAATACAAAATGGATCACACAAGATAGCTGAGGTCCGAACTCCCAGCGAACCTGGAGTTCGGACAGCTCCGAGCTTGTGGCCGAACCTGAGGTTCGGCCAGTCGTATTTCAGCTTGTATAAATAGTTCATCTTGTATAGAATTGAAGAGGCTTCGGTGTCATATTCTCTAAGTGTACTATGTGGTTCTCTGTGGTTAATACAAAGCTCATTTGTATTTACTCTTTGTCTTTTACACGTTTACATTGATTTCATCACGACTAAGTAGAAGATCCGTACACTCACGCACTTTCAAGTGGTATCAGAGCATTTGGTTTGCTCTACTAGTCGGAAATCACTGTTTTTCGGAGTTTTGAGTTCAAATTCATGTTTTTGAGAAAATGAGTATCGTTTTTGAGTTCGTTTGATCATCTCGAGTGTGCTTCTCATCAAAAATTCATTCCTAATTCATTTCTATCGAGTTTACTTGAATTCCTGTCAAAAATTCCATCGAAAAACACTGAAAATCGAGAAAATGGCATCGTGTGAAATCTGTCTCGTTTGAGGTTCGGACTCGTTCGGTCTAACTGCTCCGAACTCAAGGTTCGGACGGAGTTCGGTGAGCATTCGGTGTGTCTTTGAGTTCGGTGAGAGATCGGTCCACGTTCAGACAGAGTTCGGCCAGTGCTCGGTGATAGTTCGGTGTTGAATCTATTTGTTTGTCCGAAGGTCAGGTTCGGAGAGAGTTCGGCGAAACTTAGGTTCGGACGAAGTTCGGAGATAATCCGGTGAAGGTTCGGAGGAGGTTCGGTGGACAGTGTTCAGATTTTAAATGATTTACGAAAACCGACGTAACTTGAGAACCGTAAAGAGTTACGGGAGCTAATACCAGCCAAAACGACCGTCTCGAAAAGATCTAGACTTTTACTTGTCTAACAGACCAGTATCCTTCGTTTTGGAGCCCAAAATCCACTTCTAAGACCTTCGTTTTTGAGTTTGAAGTTTTGGTATACAAGTTTTCGGACAAGATGAGCGATTTTCAAGCGTTTGCGGCTATTCAAAACTCGATTCAAGCTACGATGCAAACGATGATGAACTATGATAATGAAATCGGAACAAGTCAGAAAGTTCCCAAATTGCTAAAATTGGAAGATTATCATAGTTGGGTTAAACGGTTTGAAGCATATGTCGATACAAATGACATTGATATGTGGTTAGCGTTCACTGAGCAATATGTTTACCCTAAAAATGAAACTGGTGAACCTATTCTTCAAAGAAAAATGTCTTCTGAACAAAAGAAAGCTTATCAAGCTGAGAAAAAGGCATATGGTACTTTAACGATGGCATTGCCTAAAGAGTTACTTCATCAATTTGCTAGTAACTACACATCAAAAAGTCTATGGGATGCTTTGGAGAAACGATGTGAAGGCAATGACCAATACAAGAAAAGTCGACAAAAGGTTTTGAAGAAAGAGTTTGACAGCTTTAAGCATTATCAGAATGAAACGATTCCCAATCTGATTGCAAGATTTGCTCATCTAATGAGTGAAATACGTTTGGTGAATCTTACTAAAGAAGAGGCTGATATGAAAGAAAAGATTTTGGAAGCATTGCCTGAAAAATGGGAGAATTATGTGATGATGATTACTCATGATAAAGATTTTTCTAGATTGTCTTTCAATGATTTGGTTCAAAGAATTCAGGCTCGAGATATGGAATTAATGGTGAATAAATCACTTCCTACACAAATTCAGAATCCTGCAGTGTATCATGGTGAAAATGACTCTACAATGAATGCTGGGAAGTCTACTAGTCTTAGTTCTGCTCCTCCTACAGCATTTCTAGCAGGTAAATCTGAAATTCCAAGTTATTCTTCTGCTGGTTGTACTGTGTCATTTCCAAGTTCTTCGGCTCAAAGTGCATTGTCTGTTCAAATTGTTGATGATTATAATGCGTTGATGTCTGCATTGGTATCTTCATACTTTGGTGTTATCACTGGTGCTGTCAGTAATGCTGAATTAGCAAATGAAGATTATGATCAGATTGATTATGATCATTTGGAGGAAATGGATCTCAATTGGCAATATGCTATGTTGGTTCGTCGAACAAAGAATTTTTCAATAGAACTGGTAAAAAGAGACTTAATCAGGAAGGAAAGATTGGATTGGACAAATCTAAGGTGAAATGTTATAAGTGTTCAGTTTATGGTCACTTTGCTCGAGAATGTCCAAGTTCTATAGAAAGTAAATTGAAAACTGGTCAGCATGCACATTTAGTTTTTCATCCATCCGATAAAGCTGAAAAGGTTGATCAGAAATCTGCTACTCTTGCTTATGATTGGACTAATACATTTATGCATCTAGATGGGTTTGCCTGGAATGCCGATTCAGAAGTTAAAAAGAATCATACTCCTATCTCAATTGCTTTAACTGTTCAGCATGCTGATGATGAAAGTTTTTTAACAGAGTCTGATACTTCTTCTAGTATATCTTTGGTACAAGAAGAATTACCTAAAATCTCTACAAGTTCAAAGGTTGAAGAGTTTGAATGTTTCAAATGTAAGAAATTGCTCCAGGAGATTGCAAGTTTTGAACAACGTTGCCAAATTTCAACTGAAGAGATTGTGGTGTTAAAGAAAGAGTTAGAGGATTCTCAAAAGAAGTATTATGAGTTGGTTCATGTTCATGAAGATGTTTTGAAAGAGAAAGCAAACTTGGCTGACGAGTGTGAGAAAGCAAAAGCTGAGGCTTTAGACGCAGCTCAAGATTTTGAAAATCTGTTTGAGAAGAGTTACCCAGTTCAGCAAAAGTATGAAGAAGCTACTGCTCTTATTGCTACAACTGCTTTTACTGTTGAAAAGCTTCAAAATAAGATCTCTATGCTTCAAGATGAAAATACTCTCTATCGTGACAAGAATGAGGTATTGACTAAAGATGTTGAGATTTACAAGAAAAAGAGAGAAAGTGTTGTTGAAGAATTGTTTGCTGAATGTGAGATCCAAAAGTTACAGACTTATGAATATGATGATCTCAATGCAAAGTTCATCAAGTCACAACAAGAGGTGTTTAAAGGTCAACAGAAGATAAATGACTTGAAATTTGGAGATTTTGGAGTTGAAACGACAAGTTAAGAATTGAAATTTGTCACCAACATTGCTTAATTTCTTATATAAGCAGGATCAGAGTTCAGAAAGTTCTAAGCAGAATGATGTTCACTCGGTACCTCAACCAGTGGATTTAATTGAAGTTACTGCTGCTTAGATTGATCCAAAAGATGTCTTGCATGATTATTCCAAGTTTGCCACTCTACCCAAGAAGAACAAGTTTAAGTCTAAAAGGAAGGAGAAACCTTTGGGTGAAGCTCCCAAGTTTGTTTCAAAGTCTGTATTACTGGAAACTGAGAAGGTGTTTGATATGGTTGCTTCAAGTTCTTCATCTACAACCGAAGAGGAAAAAGTTTTGATTGAAAAGAACAAGCTGAAGGATATCAAAGCCAAATTTACTAGTGAAGCTAAGTCAAGAAGTGCTTCAGGTTCTTCTTCAAGTTTTTCAAAGGTTTCAGGTTCCAAGCACAAAGGTTTGGGTTTTGTTATGAAGGAAGTTCCAGCT
This sequence comes from Deinandra increscens subsp. villosa, assembly GCA_039602395.1. NCBI lineage: Eukaryota > Viridiplantae > Streptophyta > Magnoliopsida > Asterales > Asteraceae > Deinandra > Deinandra increscens. The sequence continues at coordinate 41,223,250 of JBCNJP010000009.1, forward strand.
GTTGCAAAGAAACCAGTGAAAGCTGACAAGGCTGTTAACGCTAAAGTTACAAAGAAATCACCATCTCCGAAGGAATTTCCTTATTATTCTGGAAGATCATCATCTTCAAGGAGTCCATCTCCTAGGTATGACTCTTCTGATGGTTTCTTTGATACTTTTGATTCTGAACATTCCTCTGGTTTTTCAAAATTAAAACAATTTTCAAATAATTTTCGAGAACGACTTTGTTATGTATGTCATCAACCAGGACATCTAGCTGCTGATTGTCCGACGACTGCATATATCCACAAAACTGCAAAATATGTGGATAACAAAGGTCAGATTTTTGATGAACCATGGTCTCTAAAGTTTAAATCATCTCGTAAATCGTCTTGGTCTAAATCAAGTACGTCGGTTGAATCTGATTCAGGTTCTGATCAAAAATTAACATTTTTAAAAATTTGGAAACCGAATGTAGCTTCCAAGGCCAACACCGACTTTGTGGAAGACACCGGGCGACCCGACGCTGTTGAATCGGGTCGATCCTAACGCGACTGATGTTTTATTTGGTGTCAAGCAGGTGTTTCAGGAAGATCTTTCGGTGATTGGCAAATTGCTGATTGTGAAATATCTGTTTTTAATTAACCTGACTTTCCAAATCACTTTTTTGTTTTCAAAAGGCTAAACTGTCAGTATTCGTGTTGGTTGGTCAATTTTTCTTGTTTTTACTCCGTCTCATTCTGAGGGGGAGTTTGCTTTTGCAAAAATACAAAAATAGTGTGTTGTTTTTCAAATCATAAAAATGAACATCTATAAATAGAGTTGTCATTTTTAGGGGGAGAAATTTGAAAAAGACAAAAACATTGAATAATGCAAAAAGCCAAAAACATTGAAAAATGAGAAATTCTATCCGACATGATTGGAAAATGATGGTACATTGGCTGGCAGTGTCTGACTCATAGATAAAGTAATTGAAAAGGCCATAAGACCATTTGATCGATGTGTAAGGTAGGCTCGGCAAATCAGAAAGTATACAAATGTGATATACACTAAATCTGATGCTTGACCTAGTGGATAACATCTTGATGCATACCTCATGATATATCAAGAAAAAGATATGTGAAAAATAAAATGAGAAGTCACTGTGTATACATGTGTTCATTTTACAAAGATTTAAAATTGTTTGATTTTCTTTATTTTATCAAACGATCGGACTTTCTCTGCGTGTCGAAAGACCGACCTGATTATTGTTCGTTTGATGTTCTGCTTTATTTTCTTTGGTGTTTCATATAACTCATCGGACTTTCTCTGTGTGTACGGGAGTACCGACCTGATTGTTGTTGAGTTATACAACTTCAACTTGTTTTATTTTCTTATTTTGTTAAATCCGAGGCCTTATCTGCGTATCGAAAGATCGACCTTAAGGTAGACGATTTAACGTTCTTATTTCTTTTTGCATGGAACACAGTTAACTATTTCATGGGTACAATCATTGTGTGATTAAAATCACAAATGAAATCACAAAATGTGATAAGCAAAAACATATCTGAGTATGTCTGATAGTGTGGGGTACACTGGTCAATGCAAGCTTAATCAATACCTTAACATATCCGGATGTTATGAGTATGATTGTGCCAGGGTTTAAAGTTGGACAAATTATATCTGCAATCGGCATGACTTATGTGATTCAATAATTGAAATTGAAGTGTACTTCAGCATGTTATGACCAATATGATTCCAAGTTGTGATCTTTCTCACAAAAGACAAAAATAGTGTCTAATTCTGTACTGTTTTACTTCGATTATCAGAAAATACAAAAAAGATTTTAAGTGTGTTTTGATATAAAGTTTCCAAAAGCCAGAAAGATTTTGTTTCTTATTTGTTTTCGATTGATCAACACGAAATACAAATTCAACTTTCAAAATCAATCTATCTTGGAGTCTCTTAGAGACATTTTGCACCAAGGTTATTTATGTTAGCAGGTTTCTAAGTGGGAAGAGAACATCACAACTTCAAGTCTTCTGAAGATTGTTGATAAAGAGATTACACACGATGCAATATCAAGTAAGCTCATCGTCAAGATCGAGGAAGAGTTTAATTGAAGATACAAGATACAAGTTTGAATAGAGAAGATGATACTGCATATGCCGAGGGGGAGTTTGTTGATACATAGTTCTGATCGTCATGTGAAGTATCGAATACAAAATGGATCACACAAGATAGCTGAGGTCCGAACTCCCAGCGAACCTGGAGTTCGGACAGCTCCGAGCTTGTGGCCGAACCTGAGGTTCGGCCAGTCGTATTTCAGCTTGTATAAATAGTTCATCTTGTACAGAATTGAAGAGGCTTCCATGTCATATTCTCTAAGTGTACTTTGTGGTTCTCTGTGGTTAATACAAAGCTCATTTGTATTTACTCTTTGTCTTTTACACGTTTACATTAATTTCATCACGACTAAGTAGAAGATCCGTACGCTCATGCACTTTCAAAAACCCAAAAAGAAGATGATGATAAAGATGAATCAAGGATAATCAAACATAAGAAAGACGATGAACAAGTCGAATGATTTCGTTAATCGAATGATTACAATCAAGAAATCATGACAAACACTCTCTCTCTAGAAATCCATGACTCACTCTTTCTCTCTACAAGAAATCATCATCTCCACATTTGGAGACTCTTTTTCTTGTAATGGGCACCCTCACTATATATAGTGAGGGTGAATGACAATAGAAAAAATAACAAAATGAACAAAAATTACAAGTAAAGCAAATAACAAAATGAACAAAAATTACAAGTAAAGCAAATAACATAAATATTAATTAAATCAAAGTTGATTTAATTAATCCGAAGCTTGACACGCTCGAACCGATCTTCCGTTGACTTTTACGTTGACCGTTGACCCGAATGGTTGACTTTTCCAGAAAACGGTCTTCGGTACAATCTCGCAAGCCTTGGTCATCACAACCCAGTCTCTGAATCAATTCACATGGATTCTTCAGTCGAATGCTTCGGTAAACAGATTTGATGGCGTCAGTCACCTAGATTTTAGTTCCAACATATTCCCCCTTGACTAATGCTTTCAAATCTGTTCAACTGATGAAGAATCACTTTGTCGTACATCTTCAATGAGAAACTGATAAACCTGAGACTTTCTGTTGTAGAGATTCCCCCTCTGAATAAGCTTCTTCTGTTCTTGTTGCTCCAGTTGAGAGCCAAGTGCTGCAGTTCACTCGGTTCACACGGTCGGGTACAATACTAAGAATGCCGAACATCGGAGTCCAAAACTGCCACAAACCAAATTTGATAAACCAGTCAAACACTGAAAATGCTCCAACTTCTGATAATCGACCCGATATCCAAATCCATAATAATTCTTCCTATTTCTCTAAATCTCTCCAAAAACATCCAGTCGGAAGCGTAAAATCAGATGCGGAGAGTAGAACCGTTGCGATCGGTTGCCTAGAGAAACCTATTAAAAAATCTTGAAATCGGAAAATCTCGCACAAAACCGGAAGCCGGATGCTGACAGTTCTGAATAATCCGCTTGACTGAAGGTTGGATGTGAAAATAAAGATAAGTGTCAAATCTGTGAAAAACAGAGATCCCGAGCAAAAACTAATCATAACCGGAGTCTTCGTAATTTTGGGCGAAGAAAAAAACGAGCTCGGAAATAAATTCCGTGAAGATTTCTGAGAAATATCGGTGAAAACGGCGCGATCTGAAAAATTCTGTCAATTTTCGTCAAGTAACGGCTTCTTGAGATATTTAATTGGATAAATTCCAATAATTAACTGAGATCCCAGTTAATCCGGTTAGTTGACATGCACGCTGCATCAACTTAAAATAAACCGTGAGACATAACGAGTAAGCTGAAAAATTAACCGAATAATTGAGCTAACCCGTCAGTGGTCGATAGCCAACGTACGCGTGACGTCAATAAACGAGAACCCCAATAAATAAAACGGAATAAATCTGAGACCAATAATAATTTTCTGAAATTTCATTGCGGCATCATCTTCGTTAGTCTTAAAAAAACTGATAGAAAAAGCCCGGTATTTATTAAAAAATGCTGAAAATTCCATTGGTTTTAGTTAAATCTCAAGAAAAACCCATAATACTTAAATTATTCCCTCCACCAATCGAAAATAGGCTGAGAAAAACCAAAATCCATGTGCTCTTGAATTACCCAATCAGATTTGATTTTCAAAGCTAATCCAACGGTTGAAAATAAGGGAATCTAGCGGCTGGAAAGGCAGGTCCGTGAGAGAATGTGTTAGCCAATCAAAAGCCGCCAGAAACAAGCCTTCAACGTCTCTTTTGTTTTCCTTGGGACCCACATTCTTTGTCCATGGCCAATAGAATGGCGATAAAAAAAAAGAAACCAGCGCATTCTTAATTCCTTTCAACGGATTTCTTGACTAGCCTGGGCCCACACGCTTTTAATCCCACCAATGGGAGACCGACAACAGTAAAGGTTGACCGATTGGAGAGAGAAAAACATTCCTCTTGCTGCCATTAGTAAACCAACACGTAATCGTCGTCTTCCTGGACCACCGTTGTGACAACCGTAACTTCCCAAGTTAACTCCGTTAAGTCTTTCCGTTAAAAACCGTTAGTTCCGTTAGACAAACGCCGTTAGTCACATTACCAGTAGAAATTAACTAATTAATACTTACCGAGACCGGATACGTCCACAACCTTTGGTTGATCACCGAACCCGACCATATGTGTTATATGATTATTTGCTTATTACCACTGTGTGAAGTTATGCAACATGCTTAATACATTCATTGTGAAATTATGTGATTTATCGAGAAAACGTGCTTACCTTACTTAGAATAAAATTTGCATGTTTTGGTGACCAGCGAAACTACTGGGCGAAATTACAGTTTCGCCCGGTTAGCTGATGCCTGACCAGTTTCGCGTGGCCAGCGAAACTGCCAGCGAAATTGCGGGCGAAACTGGTACCTTATATAAGCAAACCCAAGCCTAACTTTCTCATTTTACCACTTCCACACAAACACACCCCACTACTGCACTTCTGCTCTCTCTCAAGATTTCTGACCAGCAAGAAACAACACGACACTCTGTGATTTCCAGCCTAGAGCACCATCCATTCAAGCTAGGAGATCATCCGTGAGTCACATGAACCATCTTTATGCATTTCTTGTATGTTAAACTAAAAAGTATGCTGAAAATCCACATGCAACGACTTCTGCTACTGCCATGATGCTTAGGAATACTAGATGTAACATAAATTCTGCAACTTGCCTTGTATATATGAAGATCCATGCAATTTGAGTTCCTTTATGTGAAAAAGTGTTCTTGACAAATTGATGACTAGAATCCGTGTTTTAGGTGTTAAAATTGCTTGTATGATGTTAGTAAACGTCTAGGTATGCTAGATATTGATTTGCATGTGATACAGAAGCTGTTAGAAAGATTTTTAGGCAAATTTACGGGTTTTTCTAGCGACTAGCGAAACTGTGCCTTCATCAGGCGAAACTGTGTAGCGAAACTGTGCCTATCTCCCTTTAGCGAAACTAGTCTAGCGAAACTATAGTGTCGCTAGGTGAACTGACCAGACCTGTCCGAGCGAATCTGCTGAGCGAAATTCCCTGAACGAAAAAAACCAGTTTCGGGCGAAACTAGGCTAGCGAAACTGTGCCAACAGTTTCGAGCGAAACTAGCCTAGCGAAACTGAGTCACCGGGCACTGCCTAGCGAAAGTGCTGCCCGTGTACACGGCGAAACTGCCTAGCGAAACTGCTGGCGAAACTGTGACCAGAATCCAAACTTGTGCAATTTTCTTCAATGCTATGCCATGACTTACCTGATTATACTATGATAATACTTGCTTGGACTCCTGATGTATATAAACACTTGTGTATGATCAACCATCGGTGTCGTGTGTCGTTATGTTGTGTCATACTTTCCAATGTGCTAGTGTTATGGTCTTAGCGGTATAGCCAAAAGTTAAACAACCTAACACCTAAGACCTTAATGTGATTATTAGGTCCTCGTTAACAATCATAACCGAGTTTATTTGAAGAATAAGCTGAGCAACCTAAGGTGAGTTCATTACTATATACTGTTATGTCCTTTCAGGGATGATAACGAGCAACGGTAAGGTATTTCTTACTAAGTAAACTTTTCCGACCAAATATCATATGTATCGTTGAATTGATTGATAAACTAAAAAGTCCTTACATTCGGGCCGTTAATATAGAATAGCTAGGTGATGTTGAGTAGTACTACTGGGGATTGACACCCCCGCCCAGCGGTGCACGGGATGCACCAACCCGACTGGAGGTCGGACTGGGACCAATGTTACCCTACCCTCCGTGGTCTTTCAGGACACGGGAAGGCAAAATCCGTAGGTAATACCTATACGTTGTCAGCTTCGGTTGCGAACAATTCAAATGAGCATAACTCAGGCTAGCTACCTACGATATGGAAAACTTACTAATCCTATGATATTGATTGCGTTTTACCTTTCTTTTATCATAAAACTTTGGTCTACTTGTGACGGGTAGACTGCTTAGTGAACTCACCAGCCTTGGCTGACACTTGATTGTTGAATGCTTTTCAGGTCGCTAGGAGGATCATCGAAGGCATCGGCGGCGGCAGTACTGGACATTATCTTTTGAATCACAAACAATGTTTCCAACCAGTTAAATTGAACATTTTGTAAACAATATATGTAGCTCGTTTTACGCTTCCGCTGAACCTTTAATTCATTTGGGTCTGTAATAACTGCTTTTGTTTACTTAATTTTAACTCTGTTTATGGCTTGGTTGTAACTGAAGTCTGGGATCCTGGTCTGGATCATACCCTCACGCGGTTAAACTCCGTTAGGTGGAAATTGGGGGTGTGACAGATTGGTATCAGAGCCCTTGGTTACAGCGAACCAGAACATTTTCAAAAAGTAAAATTTCTGAACTGTAACTGTTTTTGAAAACTTTGGTTACAACCCGTTCCGCAAGGTACTGCCCCGCGCGCTGAAGATGATCCTCATTTAAAATTCTGGTATTGTGACGGTATTAAAACCTGAAAATTTCGGGTGGAAATTTTTCTTTCACTAATCATGTAAATGAGTGCCTTAATGTGAACTATACTAGTATGTAACCATTAACGGAACTTAACAGCCTTCTGGTATTGGGTATACTAACCTTTGGAAGCTTTGCATTGATTTGCTAGAAATCATGCCTCCGCGAAGAGGACCCGAAACCAACCCAGGAACCTTCACAGCTGCACAGGTTCAGAATATGATTAATCAAGGGGTCGCAGCAGCCCTAGCAGCCGCTCAGCAACATTTTCAAGGTCAACCGCCTCAATGCTCATTTAAAGCTTTTATGGATTGTAAACCAATAGTGTCGCTAGGTGAACTGACCAGACCTGTCCGAGCGAATCTGCTGAGCGAAATTCCCTGAACGAAAGTTCAAACCAGTTTCGGGCGAAACTAGGCTAGCGAAACTGTGCCAACAGTTTCGAGCGAAACTAGCCTAGCGAAACTGAGTCACCGGGCACTGCCTAGCGAAAGTGCTGCCCGTGTACACGGCGAAACTGCCTAGCGAAACTGCTGGCGAAACTGTGACCAGAATCCAAACTTGTGCAATTTTCTTCAATGCTATGCCATGACTTACCTGATTATACTATGATAATACTTGCTTGGACTCCTGATGTATATAAACACTTGTGTATGATCAACCATCGGTGTCGTGTGTCGTTATGTTGTGTCATACTTTCCAATGTGCTAGTGTTATGGTCTTAGCGGTATAGCCAAAAGTTAAACAACCTAACACCTAAGACCTTAATGTGATTATTAGGTCCTCGTTAACAATCATAACCGAGTTTATTTGAAGAATAAGCTGAGCAACCTAAGGTGAGTTCATTACTATATACTGTTATGTCCTTTCAGGGATGATAACGAGCAACGGTAAGGTATTTCTTACTAAGTAAACTTTTCCGACCAAATATCATATGTATCGTTGAATTGATTGATAAACTAAAAAGTCCTTACATTCGGGCCGTTAATATAGAATAGCTAGGTGATGTTGAGTAGTACTACTGGGGATTGACACCCCCGCCCAGCGGTGCACGGGATGCACCAACCCGACTGGAGGTCGGACTGGGACCAATGTTACCCTACCCTCCGTGGTCTTTCAGGACACGGGAAGGCAAAATCCGTAGGTAATACCTATACGTTGTCAGCTTCGGTTGCGAACAATTCAAATGAGCATAACTCAGGCTAGCTACCTACGATATGGAAAACTTACTAATCCTATGATATTGATTGCGTTTTACCTTTCTTTTATCATAAAACTTTGGTCTACTTGTGACGGGTAGACTGCTTAGTGAACTCACCAGCCTTGGCTGACACTTGATTGTTGAATGCTTTTCAGGTCGCTAGGAGGATCATCGAAGGCATCGGCGGCGGCAGTACTGGACATTATCTTTTGAATCACAAACAATGTTTCCAACCAGTTAAATTGAACATTTTGTAAACAATATATGTAGCTCGTTTTACGCTTCCGCTGAACCTTTAATTCATTTGGGTCTGTAATAACTGCTTTTGTTTACTTAATTTTAACTCTGTTTATGGCTTGGTTGTAACTGAAGTCTGGGATCCTGGTCTGGATCATACCCTCACGCGGTTAAACTCCGTCAAAGATGAAAACCGACATCGCTACATACGTCAGTAAATGCTTAACATGCTCAAAGGTCAAAGCAGAACATCAAAAGCCTCCAGGATTATTGCAGCAACCGAAAATTCCTGAATGGAAATGGGAGGAAATATCCATGGATTTCATCACGGGACTGCCCCGTACACCTCGTGGAAACGACATGATTTGGGTCATTGTGGATAGACTAACGAAATCCGCTCATTTTATAGCCCTCAAGGAGAACGACAAGACTGACAAATTGGCACAAATCTACATTGACGAAATCGTCAAGCTCCACGGAGTGCCCACGTCTATTATCTCCGATCGAGATCCCCGTTTTGCTTCACACTTTTGGAGATCGTTGCAATCCGCACTAGGTACTCGCTTGGATATGAGCACCGCATACCATCCGCAAACCGATGGCCAAACAGAGCGCACAATCCAGACTCTTGAGGACATGCTCCGAGCGTGTGTAATGGATTTTGGAAAGAACTGGGAAACCCACTTGGCATTGGTCGAATTCTCCTACAATAACAGCTACCATTCCAGTATTGGAGCCGCTCCCTTTGAGGCTCTCTATGGACGAAAGTGTAGATCACCGGTCTGTTGGGCTGAAGTCGGTGATAATCAACTTACTGGACCCGAAATGGTGTACGAAACAACTGAAAGAATTGTACAAATTAGAGACCGCATGAAGGCTGCAAGAGACCGACAAAAGAGTTATGCTGACAATCGAAGAAGGCCATTAGAATTCGAGGTGGGCGACCGTGTATTGTTAAAAGTCTCGCCTTGGAAAGGTGTGGTCCGTTTTGGAAAGCGCGGGAAGTTAAACCCTCGCTACATAGGACCTTTCCCAATAACCGAGAAGATCGGGACGGTGGCGTATCGTCTGGACTTGCCACCTGAACTGGATGGAGTACATAACGTATTTCACGTCTCCAACTTGAAGAAGTGTCTGGCTGACGACACTTTAATAGTTCCACTCGAGGAGCTCCACGTTGACGAGCAACTCCGATTTGTAGAACAACCTGTTGAATTAATGGGACGCGAAGAAAAGACATTGAAGCGAAGCAAGATCCCAATTGTCAAGGTTAGATGGCAATCAAGACGTGGACCAGAATTCACATGGGAACGAGAGGACCAGATGCGAAAGAAATATCCTCACCTGTTCGATCAAGCCTCCGCATCCACCCAAGGTACTAGCAAATTTTCGGGACGAAAATTCCTTAACATGGGGAGGCTGTGACAACCGTAACTTCCCAAGTTAACTCCGTTAAGTCTTTCCGTTAAAAACCGTTAGTTCCGTTAGACAAACGCCGTTAGTCACATTACCAGTAGAAATTAACTAATTAATACTTACCGAGACCGGATACGTCCACAACCTTTGGTTGATCACCGAACCCGACCATATGTGTTATATGATTATTTGCTTATTACCACTGTGTGAAGTTATGCAACATGCTTAATACATTCATTGTGAAATTATGTGATTTATCGAGAAAACGTGCTTACCTTACTTAGAATAAAATTTGCATGTTTTGGTGACCAGCGAAACTACTGGGCGAAATTACAGTTTCGCCCGGTTAGCTGATGCCTGACCAGTTTCGCGTGGCCAGCGAAACTGCCAGCGAAATTGCGGGCGAAACTGGTACCTTATATAAGCAAACCCAAGCCTAACTTTCTCATTTTACCACTTCCACACAAACACACCCCACTACTGCACTTCTGCTCTCTCTCAAGATTTCTGACCAGCAAGAAACAACACGACACTCTGTGATTTCCAGCCTAGAGCACCATCCATTCAAGCTAGGAGATCATCCGTGAGTCACATGAACCATCTTTATGCATTTCTTGTATGTTAAACTAAAAAGTATGCTGAAAATCCACATGCAACGACTTCTGCTACTGCCATGATGCTTAGGAATACTAGATGTAACATAAATTCTGCAACTTGCCTTGTATATATGAAGATCCATGCAATTTGAGTTCCTTTATGTGAAAAAGTGTTCTTGACAAATTGATGACTAGAATCCGTGTTTTAGGTGTTAAAATTGCTTGTATGATGTTAGTAAACGTCTAGGTATGCTAGATATTGATTTGCATGTGATACAGAAGCTGTTAGAAAGATTTTTAGGCAAATTTACGGGTTTTTCTAGCGACTAGCGAAACTGTGCCTTCATCAGGCGAAACTGTGTAGCGAAACTGTGCCTATCTCCCTTTAGCGAAACTAGTCTAGCGAAACTATAGTGTCGCTAGGTGAACTGACCAGACCTGTCCGAGCGAATCTGCTGAGCGAAATTCCCTGAACGAAAGTTCAAACCAGTTTCGGGCGAAACTAGGCTAGCGAAACTGTGCCAACAGTTTCGAGCGAAACTAGCCTAGCGAAACTGAGTCACCGGGCACTGCCTAGCGAAAGTGCTGCCCGTGTACACGGCGAAACTGCCTAGCGAAACTGCTGGCGAAACTGTGACCAGAATCCAAACTTGTGCAATTTTCTTCAATGCTATGCCATGACTTACCTGATTATACTATGATAATACTTGCTTGGACTCCTGATGTATATAAACACTTGTGTATGATCAACCATCGGTGTCGTGTGTCGTTATGTTGTGTCATACTTTCCAATGTGCTAGTGTTATGGTCTTAGCGGTATAGCCAAAAGTTAAACAACCTAACACCTAAGACCTTAATGTGATTATTAGGTCCTCGTTAACAATCATAACCGAGTTTATTTGAAGAATAAGCTGAGCAACCTAAGGTGAGTTCATTACTATATACTGTTATGTCCTTTCAGGGATGATAACGAGCAACGGTAAGGTATTTCTTACTAAGTAAACTTTTCCGACCAAATATCATATGTATCGTTGAATTGATTGATAAACTAAAAAGTCCTTACATTCGGGCCGTTAATATAGAATAGCTAGGTGATGTTGAGTAGTACTACTGGGGATTGACACCCCCGCCCAGCGGTGCACGGGATGCACCAACCCGACTGGAGGTCGGACTGGGACCAATGTTACCCTACCCTCCGTGGTCTTTCAGGACACGGGAAGGCAAAATCCGTAGGTAATACCTATACGTTGTCAGCTTCGGTTGCGAACAATTCAAATGAGCATAACTCAGGCTAGCTACCTACGATATGGAAAACTTACTAATCCTATGATATTGATTGCGTTTTACCTTTCTTTTATCATAAAACTTTGGTCTACTTGTGACGGGTAGACTGCTTAGTGAACTCACCAGCCTTGGCTGACACTTGATTGTTGAATGCTTTTCAGGTCGCTAGGAGGATCATCGAAGGCATCGGCGGCGGCAGTACTGGACATTATCTTTTGAATCACAAACAATGTTTCCAACCAGTTAAATTGAACATTTTGTAAACAATATATGTAGCTCGTTTTACGCTTCCGCTGAACCTTTAATTCATTTGGGTCTGTAATAACTGCTTTTGTTTACTTAATTTTAACTCTGTTTATGGCTTGGTTGTAACTGAAGTCTGGGATCCTGGTCTGGATCATACCCTCACGCGGTTAAACTCCGTTAGGTGGAAATTGGGGGTGTGACAACCGTAACCCTAATTCAATCGGAAACATCCACCAGAAACGCGTATCTCACAGGAAAACCGTGTTCAGCCTATATCTTCCATAATACTCAATGAAAATTCGAGATTTTTAGGTCCCTGGACTCGTGAGCTCATCCTCTACAAGTCTATATGAACAGAATTCTCTAAAGCATCGTCGAACGAAAACCCAGTAACAAGTCCGCTAACCTCGAATCAAGTCCGCTAGCGACCACAAGTTCGCTAAACATACTGAGAAGTCCTCTAAGCTTATTTCAAGTTCGCTAGAGGGCCTGGGAAGTTCGCTAAGGACCAAGTCCGCGAAGCAGAAAACAAGTCCGCTAAAAACTGATGAAGTTCGCTAAGCAGGACAGAAGTTCGCTAAGCTTTGAACAAGTCCGCTAAGAGCATCTTCAAACCTTCAAGAATACTTTTAAAATCTGGAAAATGATGAACATAAGTGAAGAACACATACCCTTCGATTCTTGAAATAGTCCCAAAAAGAGTGGAAACGATTGATTCATGACACAAATCTATTGTAGAACATGCTATGGCCACTTACACATCCCAAACAACCCTCAAAATCTGGAAATCTTCAAGAACACGAAGAACACCATGAAACACGCACTAGTGTGTGTTTTTCCAGATCTGCTCAAACGGTTGAGATTCAGACAAACCGGATGCTTCCAATGGATCCGGAACGCGTTTTCCACTAAAAATCCTGTTTCGTTTCATCCAAATCCATGAAGAATAGCCCCAAAAACGCAGAATCAAAGCTCAAAATCTTCAAAAAAAACCCCAAAACGGGAAAAACTCAACAGTTACGTTTTTCAGCTCTGATCTCTATTTTTCTCACTCATTTTAACATGTAGAAAATAGAAAATCATCAAGATAGACTCAATGAACAATAACCTAACATCTAACAACATCAGATCTGTCCAGAATCCATCAAAAATGAAGAAAAATATGAAAAAGTCTCAAAAAATGGGTTTTCATCATCTTCACCCATTCAAGCTCAAAATCCAGATTCGAGTGACCAGAATCATTTGTGAGATGAAATCTGATCGGTACCCGCTCTGATACTATTTGTCAGGACCGATTTTCACATCAAGAATGATGACTTTGAGCAACAACGGAGGTTCGGATGAGAAAACCCAAAAAGAAGATGATGATAAAGATGAATCAAGGATAATCAAACATAAGAAAGATGATGAACAAGTCGAATGATTTCATTAATCGAATGATTACAATCAAGAAATCATGACAAGCACTCTCTCTCTAGAAATCCATGACTCACTCTCTCTCTCTACAAGAAATCATCATCTCCACATTTGGAGACTCTTTTTCTTGTAATGGGCACCCTCACTATATATAGTGAGGGTGACTGACAACAGAAAAAATAACAAAATGAACAAAAATTACAAGTAAAGCAAATAACATAAATATTAATTAAATCAAAGTTGATTTAATTAATCCGAAGCTTGACTCGCTCGAACCGATCTTCCGTTCACTTTTACGTTGACCGTTGACCAGAACGGTTGACTTTTCCAGAAAACGGTCTTCGGTCCAATCTCGCAAGCCTCGATCATCACAACCCAGTCTCTGAATTAATTCACATGGATATCTTCAGTCGAATGCTTCGGTAAACAGATTTGATGGCGTCAGTCACCTAGATTTTAGTTCCAACATATTCCCCCTTGACTGATGAGTCTATCAGAATATTTGCAGCAATAGAACTCAGACTACTCTCAAGATCCTATTTGAAGCAGATGTACTATGATAAGATGCGGACCATCCCGGTTCAACTGAGACCCTATGAATGCTATGACGCCAACTATTTTTTGATGTTCTTAAATTGGTGGTGTACAAGGCTTACAGGTATAGGTAAACTCACAATTGACGCAGAACTCATAAGGAATGTAAATTGCTGGTTGATAGAAGAACATGGATCGAGTGTCATCCTTGATAAGGAAAGAAGATTGGTCGAGCTGAACAACTTCAATGACCTGAAAAATCTTTTCTGGCAAGATCTCTGGAGGCTGTACGATATGGGAACTAAAGTACTTTCTGACAAAGACAAAGAGGTAGCTAGAGAGAACTGGAGATTCCTGCTCAAGCTACTCGGTCAAGTTGCTTAAGTTCAAGGGTTTGCATTGCCAACAAGGGTGGAATATGTTGGAACCTATTTTGTTGGCAACACAAACTATTCACCGTTGAGTATTGCTGGTGAAGACCTTTTTTGATGTCCTATCTAGATTTGATACTTGGTTTTGTAATTGACTTTGAATTTGTACTTAGAAACATTTTGTTTATGAATCTAACGTAGTTGTTTTTCCTCTTAGCGAACTTCTGATAATTGAACTTAGCGGACTTGTTTAACACTTAGCGTATTTGTTCAAAGTTTGTCTTAGCGTACTTGATTTGTTCCTAGCAGACTTGTTTCTAATCTTAGCGAACTTGTTTTGTTCTTAGCGAACTTGTTAGCGGACTTGTCTATACTTAGCGAACTTGTTAGCGGACTTGTCCATTCTTAGCGGACTTGTTAGCGAACTTGTTACTGCTTAGCGAACTTGTTAGCGAACTTGTTTATGCTTAGCGAACTTGTTAGCGAACTTGTTTATGCTTAGCGAACTTGTCTAATGCCTAGCGAACTTGTCTGTGCTGATGGAATATTTTGTTGAATTCTAGGCAATGATTGTGTGTGTCAAACATTCTTTTTGTCCTATGCTCTCTTGTAGTATATATATAGTTGAGAAAACCCTATTGAGGGACGGCACTCCTGGATTATTCTTCAAGAGAGCATTTGTGTGTGTGTTCTTGGTGTTAGTGTGTGTTCTTGAGCTTTAAAAATCATCAATGGGTGAGCATTGATGCAGATTCATCCAGAATCGACCATCACACATGATTTCTGCACTTGTGTGATGAATCACATGAGAACATGTTGCTCAAATCTGGTCCTGACAATTGGTATCATAGCCATGTTCTTCATTTTTTGTAGTTTTTCTCAAAATGGAGAAAATCTCGTATGAGTTGTCAATTTTGGATGGATTTGCTTGTTGTTTGAGTTGATTCTTGGTAGAAATCACTCAAGAAACACAATGCTACACTTAGATTTCAGTAAAACTCAAGCAAAATAGTGGATTTCTGAGAATCAGCCATGAACAGTTCGCATTTTTTCAAGTCTGTTCTTGAGAAAAAAATTTCAAATTTGTTTTTCTGTTGATTCTTTGTTAAAATTGATGAATGGCGAGGTTAACACTAGTAAAACGGAACCTATTGTCACTAATTTCTCTCAAAAACATCAAGTATTGAAGATTTTAGAGGCTAAAAGTAGTAGTTTTTGGTGTTCTTCACATAATCTTACTATTCCATCAAATTAGGTCATTTAGAGTGGTTTCTGGAGTTTATGTCAGTTGAGTAAAGTAATCCTACATGAATTTCGAACCTATTGATGATCTTAAACATTGATTTTCTCAACATTGATTTTTGAAGTTTGAAATTACTCCAGAACAAGCTGTTCAAATTTTGGCTAAGTTCGAAAATTTGATTTTTCAAATTTTTTGCTGAAATCTCACTTGTCAATTACTAATTATGTTTGTTAATGTTTGTTAATGTTTGTGAATGTAGGATTTGTGTGAATTCAAGCATTCTACAAGCATTTGAGCATTTTGAACCAAGCGTTCAATCCGTCTGAACCGTTAGTCAATTTAGCAAGTTTGTGCTAAATTTTCGTGTTTCTCACTTCCGATGGCTGAAGGCAATCAGTTTGCTCCTGTCATGCAAGGTCACAATCATCCTCCAAAACTAATGGGCGCAAGTGACTTCGATGATTGGAAAGGGAAGTTTGTGTTGTTTCTGGAGTATGTTGATTATGATCTTTTGACTTCAATCGTTGAAGGTCCAGCTATGTTTGAAATTAATGAAGCTACTGCTACTAGCACTACTGCTGCTACTGTTGCTAATCCTGCTAATAACAGGAAGAAGATTCCAAAACCTTTGGATACGCTGACTCTTGCTGAAAGGGCACAAAGGAAACTTGACATGCGTGCATTGGGTTGTATCAAGATGGCATTAAATGATGACTTGCTACATCAATTTCACGAGGCTACTTCAGACCATGAGATCTGGGTTGGTTTGGAGAAAAAGTATGAAGGCAATCCGGCTACAAATGAGAGAAGACTTGAGAAATTGAAGTTGGCTTTTAACACTTTCGCTCACAGAAGTGGAGAGTCGTTTGAAACACATGTCAACCGCTTCTACAGAATCATTACCGAAATGACTACCAAGAAAATTTGTCATGATTCTGGAGATATCATAAGGAAAATCTTGAATTTTTTTGCTCAGGAATTTGCCTCGTATGTCACTTACCTGATAGAAAGTACCGATCTAACACAGGCTGACTATCTGGATATGATAGACAAGGTGAGAGACTATGAAGTAAGAGCGGTTGAACGTAGTGGCAAGTCGCTTATGGGAAATGTGACTTCAAGGGGCTCTTCTTCCTCAGCTCCTAATGTTGCGTTTGCTGCTTCTGCTTGTGAGGAGAATTACAAGTTTTCCAACTCGTCTAGCTCTACACTGCCTGCAATTGCTTCATCTCCTGTACCAGCTGCAATCCAAACTGAAGTATTTGCATCACATGCCACTCATCAACCTTCAAATGTTACATATGTTCAACAGCCACCTTCTGGGTTCATGGTTCAGCAGTCAGCACCAATTTCATTTAACAACACCAGTTTGGACCAGGATTTGTGTAATGCTTTCCTAGCTTGCATGAACTCTCAAATGTCTGGAAACATTGAAACAATGACTGTTTGTCAAGAAGATCTTGACCAAATTTCTGCTGATGATATGGAAGAGATCGACATCAAGTGGCAGATGGGTATGATCGCTGCAAGAACGAGGAAGTTCTTTAGAAAGACTGGGAGGAAGTTGTTTCAGCCTCCTTCAAATGCCAATATCGGGTTTGATAAGTCCAAAGCTCAATGCTTCAACTGTCAAGAGCTCGGACATTTCGCACGTGAATGCCCAAAACCAAGGACGTGGAATGCTCCTGCAAGCTCGGGTGGAGGTAATCAGGCTTTTCAGAAACAAGCTGGCAATGGAAACCAGTCATATCGGAAGCAAAGCAGCTCTTCCTATCAGAAACCTCAGAATGCCAACTCTAATGTCTCTCATCTGGCTCGTCTAACTCTCAAGCTGCGTCCAACGTGGAAGGCTCACTCGAAGATGGTATTTATAACTGGACTTCGTCTTCATCATCTCAACCTTCAAGCCAGTCAGACTATGCACTAATGGTCAATTCTGATGGTGAGGAACTTTATGGGACAGTTAAATTTGACCCTCTCTTTCCAACGGATTTTTGTCTAATGGCTGGAGTTGATGAGATTCTTAAAGAGTCTTCTCCTACTATCGGAAACGTTACTGCTGTGAATCCATCTGAGATAGAGACGGAAGCAAGCAAGCGTCTTCTAGAACTTCAGAAGGATACAATTCCAGATGAGATAAGATCGTCTTTATGTACTGATAAATGTCGTGATACTGTCGCTCGCTATCGCGCGTACAACCTTGAGTTGCATGCTAAAGCGAAAGAGAGCGAGAGTCATGTTAAGCTTCTTCAAGCTAATGAAAAAGAATTTTTGGTCAAAATCAAGTCACTTCAGGATGACATTGAGATCATGAAGCACACAGAATCAACCTTAAAAATCCAAATTACTGATATGTTGAAAACGTTGACTTCTCTGAGAAACAGCTACGCTGAAGCTCGAGAAATAATTGATTTGATGAAACTTAATCCTGAAACTTTGGGAAGCGCGGTCGCTAAGAACATAATGTCGCGTCTTAGGATAGGTTTGGGTATAACACGGGAGATACTAGAGAGTGCGGCTGAGCATCCACTCAACCAACATCTTTGTGTCCCCGAATTGACTAAAATCAATCCTAAGAGTCGTATTAAGTTCATCGACCCCAGTTTGATTCCGTGTACTTCTAAAATCAAATCGATGGAAGAACAACTGGCTAAATCCGAAACTGCCGCTGATCTCCCATCGATCGATGAAACATAAAAATTTGGAGATTTTGATGCTATTTCTTTGAATTCTGTCAATACTAGTTTGTCTGAAGCATATGTGCAAAAAGTTGCTGAAACCGAGTTTCTCAATTTGTGTACACAAAATACATCAGAGGCTCAATCTTTCTTATTTAATGAAAACTAAGATGTTTTTAACACAAATGAAATTGTTAAAAAAACTAAAACCACTCGAAGGCGCAAGCCCAAGAAGAAGGTTGCAAATGAGAAACTTGTGATCCAGCAGGACATCGATGATGATGAGTTTAATCGTGCTTTTGCCGAAATGGCCTTAAAACATGGTAAGACTGTTATGCACACACAAGCTGGTCTTACAATCACCGATGGTAAGGTGATAACTGTTCTTGATGCACAATCAAACCCTCTAACGATGTCTACTCATACAACTTCTGCATCCGTGATAGTTGAGCTAACTGTTACATCTGTTTGCATTGCTCCCAAAGTGGCTAGTAAATCCACTATGGTTCTTTTCAAGACAAGTGATCCTAAGAAGAAGAGACCTCAAAATGAACCTGTTTTGACTGGTCAATCGAGGGTTGAGGATCAGCCCACTGTGGTTGAGCTAGATGCAATAACCGTTGATGCTACTGAAACTGAGAACACCCCCAAGAAAAGGAAACAAACCAGAAGGAGGAAGAAGAAGACTGTGGTCACTGGAACAGAAAATGATGAATGTGCAACATCCAATGAGCCACAACCAATGGCTCACCAAGTTGCTGAACTACCTATTGTGGTTGAACCTAGTAGAACGGTTGAGACCTTGGGTTGTACAGTTTGTGGGAATCCACACCATGATGCAAGGGTGTGTGTATACAACACTGGTTATCCTGCCTTTGACAACACCCCATTACCTCCTGTTCATTACTACCCGCAAGGAAATCAAGTGGCCCCAATGTATTATGGGAATTATGGTGAGGACTACATGGTTCAACAACCCGACATCATGTTTCAACAGTCTTACCCAAATCAACTCTACATTCCTAACCAAGCTCAATATGTTCCTCATGGTTTGGGGAGGAAGGTAAAAGCTTTGAGGCCACAAGTTCAACAACCAGTGCGAATGCCTGCATCAAATCCTGTTCCTATAAGATCTTGGACACCTCGACCAAGGCCTGCCTTTATGCCTAGGTCTATGATGGTTCAACAACCTGGAAGGGCTCCTCGACCAAGTGTTACATCTTCAACAACTCCTCCTGTTGTTTTTCAAAAAAAAAAAATGCTCCTCCAGCGAAAATGGCACCCAAGAAGAAGGTCCCAGGTCAATCTGGCCCGGGTCCATCTCAAAACTAAACACGTGGTACTTAGATAGTGGCTGTTCCAGGCACATGACAGGAAACAAGGACCTGATGTATGATGTCAAAATGATATTGCACGGTGGTCCTGTTGCCTTTGGAGGTGATGTTCGGGGTGGAAGAATAATAAGAAACGGTCTCTTGACTAATGGTGAAATTTCATTTGACAAAGTGAATTTGGTGTCTAATCTAAAGTTCAACCTGCTCAGTGTCTCTCAAATCTGCGACAACAAAATGCCAATGTTCTTTGATAATCGTGAATGTTATATTCTGAAACCTGGCTTCAAGATTCCCGAAGATCAAATTCTATTTCGAGCAAAACGGAAAGGGAATATATATGCTCTGGATATGTCTGCTGCAAGGCCGACTGGCTCCATTGCATGCTTCTTGGCTAGGGTATCAGAAGATGACTCTGCATTATGGCATAGGCGAATCGGGCATGTGAACTTTCGGAACATGAACCGCCTTGTTAGGGGGAAACACGTTGACGGTGTGCCGGAGAAGGAATTCATCCACATCGACAATTGTGTGGCATGTCCGAAGGGTAAACAACACAAGACGTCTCATAAGCCAAAGCCACCGGGTAGAACGACTACAATACTTCAACAACTCCATCTTGACCTCTTCGGGCCTGTAAGCATCAAGAGTTTAGGGGGAAAGTCATACTCCTTGGTTATCACTGACGACTACTCCAAATACTCATGGGTGTTTTTCTTAAAAGAGAAGTCTGAAACTGCTGAGATTTTGAAGGATTTTGTCACACGTATCGAGAACAGATGCAGAGAGCGGGTTAAAATCATCAGATCAGACAACGGGTCTGAATTCAAGAATCAGACATTTGATGCATTTTGTAATGAAAAAGGCATAACTCGATAGTTCAGTTCACCGTATACACCGCAACAAAATGGAGTAGCTGAACGGAAGAATAGAACTATCATCGAAGCTGCCAGAACAATGCTTGCTGATTCTAACTTGAAATTATCTTTTTGGGCAGAAGCTGTCAACGCAGCCTGCTATGTTCTGAACAGAACTCTCCTGGTCAAACATGCTAACAAGACGTCATTCGAACTGTTTTCCAAAGTGAAACCAAATCTAAAACGATTAAAAAAACCGTTCGGATGCGCTTGTACTGTATTAATTCAGACGGATCAGCTAACCAAATTTTCCCCTAGGGCTGATGATGGTTATTTTGTTGGATACTCGATGACCTCAGCGGCCTATCGAGTGTTCAACAGACACTACTAGAAACAGGGCCTTTCTTGACGCGCGAACGATGACGCACGGTTATTAATGACGCGCAAAAACACGTGTCATAAAAAAACTGTCAAGAATTAGAAAATCCTAAGGCTAGATGACGCGCATTTTCGAGCGTCATAAAATTCCTGTCATTATTTAAAAAAAAAAACACGGAGTACACTAAAAAAATGCGCGTCATCTAAAAAGTGTCGTTTTATGTTTTTTTCCCTCTAATATTTTCCCCCGAATTTCATTCCCGCTAAGTGTTTTTCTTTCCCTAAAATTTCATTACCTCCCAAAAACTTTCATTCCCGCTTTCTCCTCGCCCCTTCACGCGAACCCTAATCTCTGCTCCATCTCTTCTCCCCCAAATCGATCCATCCCTGCTCCCCCAAAATCGAATGTGTTGTTGAAATTCTACGAACGTAATCTCTGCAAAATCGATCCATCTCTGCAAACCCCCAAAATCGATCCATCTCTACAAACCCTAACCTCTACTTGGTGCATTCTACGAACGTATCTGTTCTATATGAAGCCCTATCTTTCTCTCTTCTCACCGTCAGCCACAGATCTCGTCGGTTCTCAAGCATTCTCATCTCATGACAAAATGCTTAGCATATTGATTTGCCTAAAACATGGACGATAGTTTTCTTTCGGTTCATGGACAAAATCAGATCCATCATCTAGATTGCCTCCTCTTTCTTTTCCTTCCCTTGAATAAATCAGATCCAAAATCAGCGATCCATGGAGCCATACTTGGATGTATCCGGCAACCAGGGCGGCGGCGTTTCTCTAAATCCCCAAATTGAAGACAATTTCTCCAAGGTTAAGGTTAAGCGGTGCGCTGCTCATAAAAAAGACGATTCACTAACATCACAAGTAAGTCTCTCTCTAGTCTCTATTCTATTCACCTACAGTTGCTCATATCTGTATCTATACTTGCTGATTCACTGCTTAATTTAGGGTTTCTCAATCACCTCGAACTCATCTTACTCATATCTCTACTTATCGTTCATTTAGGGTTTCACAATCTGGTGGTTCTTGATCCTGTATGCACACAGAATCACACTTGTCCCTTTTGGTTTACTATATCATAAACTAACATAAGCTTCCATAGTTCCATTTTCAGCTTGATTAAATCTCCTTGTGTGATTTTGATTTCAGGATATAAGAATGGTCTGCTATGTGGATGCTTGGTTTATTTCAGTTTATTCAAAATAGGAGTTGTATATGTAATTACATCAGCAATCTGTATGAGGTATTCTAACCTTTTCCATCAATCCTATCTGAACATTCTGCTAGCATTTATTTAAGCAGCCAACTGTTCGTTTTGTCATAATAGGTAAAAGGTCAGTGTATATATGCATCATTTAAAGAGTCTTAGAAATGGAGTTCCATTTATAGCTCTGTTTTGGAATTTCTCTTCAGCTTCTTATCCAGATCTAGAAGCCCTAAGTCACAGGGCCTAAACGGAAGTATTTTCTGCTGAGACATTTGTATGGAAACTGAGGTTGCTTGATTCAGCTTGTTCGTACTCCAATTCAACCCTACATGCTGTCAAAGCTCAAACACTAATTCTTTCCAGGTTCACCATCTCAAACATTTTGATTTGTTCAACTAAATGGCATCTATTACTCTGGAAACTGAAGTTTTGTTTATTTTTGACGATTTGTCAAGCTATTGCTTTGTTCTTAAACGCTGGCAACTGCAGAAGCCAGTCAAGTGTATCTGTATTCAGTGGTTCCTGTAAGGCCGTCTTTCTTTTATTTATATATTTAGCTTTTTTTATGCCTAATATGGTAGAAAGTTGAGGATGCATGAAAGTTTTACAGTAATTCTTGGGTCTTTGTCTGCTAATTACAACTTACTGTGATAGTTTAATATCGTCTCTGTGCCAGGGTTATATCTGTAATATCATTGACACTGGTTGGTTTGTGCGCTTCCTTGGGCGTTTAACTGGTTTTGCTCCAAAAAACTGGGTATGTCTCTGCCAATGAATTATTTACAGTTATTGTTGGTTATGTAGCTAACATAACCTTCTGTTCTATATTGTTTAGGCTGTTGATGACCATAGAGCTCATCTTTCTGAACGCCTTTATGTTGGACAGTCTGTTCTGAGTTGTATAGTTTATTGAATTTATGCTTATGGGTTGTGATTTGTGATCTGTTGCAGAGCAAACAATTAGTTTGTAGATTTAGTGTGGGAAAAGGGTCAGGTTATGATGCAAGCTCAGTCCAGTAGAGCTTGAAAGACATCAGTTTTAAGTAGTTTTCAGTTTTAAACATAAAAAAATTCAAGAAAAAAATGCTGCCTTGGTTGAATTACCCACTTGGTGATTATTGCTGTGATCTGTTACCCGAGTTATCGGGTGTGACAGTTCATGAACCATCCATGCATAATGGTCCGAATGTAACTAAAAAGAGAGTTGATAAACATCCAAGTTTAGTCATTGGTTCTAAAAGTAACCATTTGTTTTCGTTTTCAGATCCAACAGGCAGATCAGGGGTTTCGGATATAGGTAATGGTAATTGTAGAAGTAAGTCTTATAATGTAGTATACTTGTAGGTCAATGATGTTATTTGTTTTCCAACTGAGTGCAGACCACAATCTACCAACAAAAAGCTTTGGACATCAATGAGAGAGAATTGGGATGGTATCATACATATACCATGAAAAGTTATGGAGATCTTGCTGTCTTCTATTATCACCTTCAACATACTGAGTTTATCAAATGGATCTTGCTGTCTCAAGTATTTCTCTTTTCATATTTGTGAACTCTTCTTCATATCGACATCTTTTTATGGGACTAAACTTTGTGAATTTGATCAATAATATCAGGTCTACTGAGTTTATCAATTGTATTTGCTACATGCCTACATCTCACTTGTGGAGCATCACATCCAAATACTGCTGCAACATACATAAATGTAGCTATGATGGAAGAAGGTCTAGTGAATTTTCATGTTGCCCTCAGATATCTCCCATAGAGCTCTCAAGTGCAACCATTTTGTTACTCTTGTTAATGTATCTATGCAGTCTTGAGTTTGTTTTTTTCCGTTTACTCGCTTTTTAACTGCTGGATTTAAAAACACCTATATGCAGTCTTGAGTTTGCCTCAATCTGTATTAAAAACTACAGGTGATTTTTTAGTTATTATTGATACTACAAATCATGCTATGACATATCAAATTGCAAGCTGATTTGTGGGGATAGATTTGTGGTTGAAACTTACGCCTATCCCCTTTCCACTTTTTATTTATTTTTTGGTACTTAAATCAAATGATAAATGACAAATTATAGCTACTATTTTGAATCACACCTGTTTTTTTTTTGGTACATAAATCACACCTTCCGTTCAAAAAAAAAAACATAAATCACACCTGTTTTTTTTTCTCAGGAAATCACAAAGCTGCCAGAGTGTTTTTGGTACATAAACCACGCCTGTTTTTTTTGGGTACATAAATCACATATGTTCATTCTCTGTTAGTAGACATGCATGTATGCATTCACTTGAACTCCATTCTCATATTTGTTATCCAATAACAGGCTTCCTCAAAGGTAGACATACATGTATGCATTCACTTGAACTCCATTCTCATATTTGCATGTGCTTAATGCAGTTTTAACAGAAGGTATGCTGCTGTTCTTTAACCATTTTGTTACTCTTGTTAATGTGTAATTTATATTATAGTTGGATTGATTAGAGTGATGGGTGCTGTTTATGAGAGCTTTGAGTTCTTTTTGGCAAATTTGTTTGTTTTCAAAAACTTTGTCAGTATGGCGTAGCTGTCTTTGCCTAACTCTGGTTTCTAAGTAATGAGGATGCAGCCTTTTGAATAATTATGTTGATATATTATTCAGGTAATTTCTCTGGTGATTGTTGTCAATGACATCATCCTTCTCTTTGTAAGTACATATAGTTTTTCTGCATTTTAAATTGTATGATTGTTTCTGTTGTAGGTGTGGTTAATTTATAATGTGGTTAACTTCATTAGTGTAGATCATTCCCTGTTGTAAAGATACCCAACCCGATGGAGGGAATAGAGACTGGTCAAGAATATTACAGCTGAATAACGCAGAGTAGGACTTTGATGGACCACCAGGCCACTGAAGGCATTGGGTTGAGAAATTACCAGTCATAAAGTGGCAGAGGGGCAGAAAACACCAACAAGAACCACTGAAGGCAGCAACAACTACAACTCCCAGGAAGTTAGTCCTTTTTGTGCTACAAATCTTAAATATAAGTGTCTTTGTTAAAATTTGAGTTTTACAATGGGTGCAGGTTCGAGTCAATTTTGTTTAGTTAGTTATTTAGTCCATAGTTTATTTTTTTTATGTAAACTCATGTTACTTTGTAATGTTTGCTATATATATGAAATGCATTATTTTGCTATATAAGTGTATTGTATTTTGTATTGAGGTTAATTGCCATTTAATGTGAAAATTAGTGATTCCACAAGCAATAATATTTTTATTAATTTTTTCTTAAAACCATGACACGCAAAAATGCGCGTCATAAGCAGATTTATGACGGGGGCTTCCTTGACACGCATTTTATGACACGCGTTGCGCGTCATAAAATGCGCGTCATCGTTCGTGCGTCATAAACGGGATGACGCGCATTTTGCGCGTCAAGAGGATTCTTGACCCTGCCTTCCTTGACGCTTTTTTGCGCGTCATCTGGGCCCTTTCTTGACGCGCAAAAAGCGTCAAGAAAGGCCATTTTTGTAGTAGTGAGAAGAACTCAAGTTGTTGTTGAGTCGTGCAATGTTACTTGTAATGAGTATACTCTGAACACTAGAGATCCTGCTCCGGATAGTATGTATGATCTTGAGTCTTTCTCTTCAACTTTTAATGTGTTTCAAACTGATGATGTAGGTACTTATTCTGCTACTGTTGATCAAGGAAATGAAGCTACCAATCCTATCGTTAATGTGCTTGCACCTATTACTTCTTCGATCATGGATACCATTTATTCAGTTGATCCTACAGAGTTATTAAAGGAAAACCAATCAACACCTTCAAGTAACGTTAATGGCACTTCATCTTCTACTTCAGCACCTGAAATGCCCGCCATTCAGATTGATGAACATGTAATTGTGGAAGCTGAACCTGCACAAGCAACAACCGAGGCAGACAACACTGTTGAAATTGATACTGTTACGCATGATTCTGACTCAGATGACGTAACAGAGATTGATACCAGAGAGACTCCTGGCGATGACCTGCAAATTGGGAATATGGACTCGTCTATTCCAGCCCCAGCTGTTGAAGAGACTCGAATTCACAAGATACATCCTACGAATCAGATCATCGGGCCGGTTGACAAACGTCTCACTAGGAGTCAGTCTAAGGAATTGAACACATGTTTGTATTCATGATTCATTTCACAAGAAGAGCCTCCCATAGTTGCTGCTGCTCTTTTAGATGATAACTGGATTGAAGCCACGCAAACAGAGTTACTGGAATTCAAATTGCTCAATGTCTGGCATTTGGTAGATCCTCCTCTGGGTTTAAAGCCTATTCCTGTCAAATGGATTTTCAAAAACAAGAGAGACAACCGTGGAATTATTATCAGAAATAAAGCCCGCTTAGTTGTGAAGGGGTACATGCAAGTTGACGGCATTGATTACGAAGACGTCTACGCGCCTGTCGCTCGTCTGGAGGCAATACGAATCTTCCTGGCTTATGCCGCATCAATGAACATCACTGTCTCTCAACTTGATGTGAAGACCGCGTTCCTCTACGGAGAGCTTGATGAAGACGTGTTTGTAGAACAACCTCCGGGGTTTGTTGACAAATCTTTCCCTAATAAACGTTACAAACTAGATAAGGCCCTCTATGGTCTACACCAAGCCCCAAGGAAGTGGTACGAGACGTTATTGACATATCTGCTATCAAATGGTTACAAGCGAGGGGTAATTGATCAGACACTATTCATTCAACATGTTGGTGAAGATATGTTGTTAGTGCAAGTGTATGTCGACGATATCATTTTTGGTTCAACAAACGTCGGCCTATGCCATGCATTTGAGGAGTTAATAAAGAAGAAATTTGAGATGAGTGCTATGGGAGACTTAACATTTTTCCTTGGAATTCAAGTGAAACAGAAACCAGAAGGCATCTTATCAGCCAAAGGAAATATGTGAAAGAGATCCTGAAGAAGTTTGGGTTTCAAGATTCTAAAGGCTTCTCTACGCCCGTCGTCACTCGCTAGAAGTTAAATCAAGATCCAGAGGGTGTTTGCATAGATGAGCACCTATACAGGTCTATGATTGGATCTCTCATGTATCTGACAGCAAGTCGTCCCGACATCATGTCTGGAGTCTGCCTATGTTCCCGTTTCCAGAGTAAGCCGAAAGAAACGCACTTAATGGTCGTGAAGAGGATTTTTCGGTATTTGAAGTCCAATCCAAACAGAAGACTTTGGTATCCCAAAGATTCGCTCTTTGACCTTCGAGCCTTCTCAGATAGTGACTACGCCGGTTGTGAACTCAATCGTAAGTCTACAACGGGAGGAGCTCTGTTTCCAGGGAACCGTCTGGTCTCATGGCAATGCAAGAAGCAGACAACAGTGTCACTCTCAACGGCTGAAGCGGAGTACATTGTTGCTTCCTCCTGCTTCTCTCAAGTGCTCTGGATTCGGAATCAGCTGCTGGATTACGGTTTGAATTTCATGGGTACCCCTATTCATATAGATAATACTGCTGTTGTTTCAATTGTTAAATATCCCATTCAGCATTCTAAGACTAAGCATATTGAGATTAGGTACCATTTCATTAGGGACTGTGCCGAGAAGAAACTAGTCACTTTAGTCCATGTTAATTCAGATGATCAGTTAGCAGACCTTTTCACTAAGCCATTTGATATGTCTAGGTTTAACTTTCTGATTAGTGTTGTAGACATGATTAATTATGATTGAACCTTCTCCATTCCCTAGTATGTTAGTATCTTGACTTCATAGGCTTAGTAACTTAGGAGTGTTATCTATTTTCTCTTTATGCTTGTTTGATTTTCTTTTATTATTCTAATCTCTAAATTTTTCAGGTCTTTTGTTCTTTCGACTCCTTGAGTCATTTTACAGTATTGTCTGACCTTGATTTGACCTAAACACTTTTGTTTGTGGTTGTCTTGTGTCAAGTCTCTGTTAAAAGATCAAAATGATTTTTCTTGTTTATTTCTGTTTTTGTGTTAGTCTGTCGTGCCTACAATGTGGAAGATAAACCAAAAACATTGAAAATTTGACAAAAACAACAAAAATAGTGTTTATTTTTGTAATTCATCAAGTGTTTTTAAACACATGTCAAAAACAAAGAAAAATCAAAATCCTTGGTCTGTGGTCGGACAAAATGTATGGAACATGATATGATTCTGGTCTTGTAGATCTAACCATAGGATATGATCTAATCGGTAAATCTATCATTTGATGTGTTGGTAGGCTCAACATACTGAGAAGTAAACAAGTCTCTGTGATAACACATTAATTTCATTGAGAAATGTGGACCTTGGAAGTTTAAACAGTGGCATATTCTTTAAATTTGACCTTCTCATTAGTACTAGTAAGAAAACTCTAATCACACATCCTCTGTTTCTTCAGTATTAAGTTGACTTATTTCAAAACCAACACATGAGACTCATGTGCTGAGGAAACTCTGACCTTGAGTCTCATCCATAAATAAAGGTGAGACACGTTTGTTGTGAGAAATCACTGACCTTGTGTTATTACGCTCCATCATTCCATAAAATAAAGTGATAGGTCATCTGCTGAGGAAACTCTGACCTTGACGCTCTCACCCCACCAAAAATTCATACATCTATAGTCATGAAAGAAGGGTTATATTGATTTCATGACTATATCCATGAAATAAGTCACTTAACACTAAAGAAAAGGGGGAAATATTACTTTTAAAAGTGTGATTGAATCTGAAAAGCTATTTGATGATTGGTAGAATACTATTAACTTCCAACCTAATAAGGACCACACAAAATATTTCTCTGAACTGGACAGAAAACATGATAAATACATCACATGAGACAAGTTAAAAATTACCTTGTATGAGCTTAAGTGGATAAACAATACCGACAATCTGATTTAGGGTATCGGACCCGAAAGGTGATTTGAATTATAAGTGTTATTGAACACGTAATTGACCGGTATGATTCTAAGCATGTCTGACCACGACCATACAAAAATAGGTGAATTTTCAAAGTCAAAGTGCTTAAATTTCCAAGTTTGGTTAAAAATTGACCAACTTGTGCTAAAATCAATCTTGGTATAGGTTTGAAGTTAACCAACTTAAAAGAATATGGATTCTTGAGTTCGGGTGGAAAATGACCCAACTCGGATGAAATTGAAAATTTTGGGTTCGGGTGGAATTTCTTGACCAGTCAAGTCAAATTTAGGTTCTAGGTGTGTCATGGTCAAATTTGTTGAAATTAACAGGTGCTTGACTTATTAATACAAAAATTTATCTTCCTGGTAGGTTACTGGTAGCAGACATGTTTTTCTTTAAAAACTTTGTAATGTTGTAATTTTTAAAAATTACAATTTTACCCTTTTGTTACTATTCTGCTCTTAGCGGACTTGATTTTTGCCTTAGCGAACTTCTGACTGAGGCAAGTCCGCTAAGAATGATTAACAGGTTTGCCTTTAGCGAACTTGTTTAAAGACTTGTAATTTTTTGGTGTTTTCTAAAAGTCCGCTAAGAACAAATTGTTCTTAGCAAACTTGATTATTTTTTGTGTCTTTTGAATGGTGAGAAGTCCACTAAGTTGAACTTGTCCTTAGCGAACTTCTCCCATGTTTTATTTTTTAAGTGTTTGAGAAGTCTGCTAAGAAGGATTTTTGCCTTAGCGAACTTCTCCACTTGAATTATAAGTCTAGTAAGGTTAAAACGGTTCTTAGCGAACTTGTTTATACCTTAGCGGACCTCCTTTTACTTAAAAAAATTTTGCTATCACAAGTTCCATTTGGCCTTAGCGTACTTCTCTTAGCCTTAGCAAACTTCCTTAGGCTTAGCGAACTTCCTGGCTTTAGCGAACTTCCTTAGGCTTAGCGTACTTGTTTTAGGCCTTAGCGAACTTGTTTTTTAATATCTTCCTTTATCGAACTTGTCTCAGTCTTAACGAACTTGAGACAGTTCTTAGCGAACTTGTCTCAGTCTTAGCGGACTTGATGACAGTTCTTAGCGAACTTGTTTAAACTTAGATATTTTCTAAGTTCGCTAAACCTAATACAATATAAAGGGAGACTTTGTCACTTTTTCATTCACACGTTCAAACTCTCTCACCCGCCTCTCATATTCTCGAACCGACGACCCAAAACTTTCACTATGCGATCGAAAATCTCGCAACCTCTCTCGAATATGTGAAATTTCTTGCATCTAGGGCTGATTTACTCACTCTCGTTGCATTTACAGGTTCGGTTTTACATTTAATTAGGTTGATTTTTGATCTCGGTGATAATGATGAGCCGTAGGTGCGATTGTAAATTTTTAGGGTTCTAATGGTTTAAATTGATGTTATTACAGATTTCCCTCATCTTTACTTGATCCTAATTAACATGTGTTCAAGTTTAAGGTATGTGAATCTTGTATCTCATTTATCTCTTTGAATTCGAGAAAGTTGTGTACAGGGATTCGGATGAATGTGTTTGTACATGAAATTCATTTGAGTATTTTATAACAGTTGGATATTTTTGTTCTAGTTGATTAGTTTGAACCATGGAAACTGTTTGGGCTGATAGACTGAGAACTATAAATGTAGTGACCTCTGTTATTTGAATACTTAGGAGTTTTTGTTTAATTGTTAAATTATTGAAACTTTGGTTAGTTTGTAGAACTCAATGGGAGCTGCTGCCAATTCCTGTTAGGGTACACAAATCAGATTGTGCATACATGCTTATGGGTGTACATCTGACAACTTAGAAGTTTCATTTTGTTTTCACTCAATGATTAGATTGACCTAATGAATTCCACCTAGTGTTAAAATTATCTAGTCTCTAATCAGAATCTATTTCACTTAATAGTCTATGACTAAATTGATGAGACTTAAACTTGAGAATCTGCCAATAACCGTTGATTAGCCATACCATTAATCAAATTGATAGATTAGGTTTAATGGTTCTCAATTAAGTCATTAATTTCAATTTGCCTTTATTTTTCTGTGTATGTCTAATATTTTGAAGTCTGACATAGCTTGTCTGATCTCAAAACTAAATATCTTACAGTTGAGAGATTGATCAAGAGCATTGCATCTTTTTCTATTGATCCTAGAAAATTGTAGATCATCAAAAAGGTATGTTGTTCTATCAAATGGCAATTTGGGTTAAGACTCAAACTTGGCTGCACAGGGGCAAATTTTTACTTAATTTTGGTTATCTGAAGCCTACTTAATATCTAATATAAATTGCTTGATCCCAGCAAATTATTCACCGAGTCATTTGAGAACTCACTGCATCTTAGATTAGATCTTAGTCACCCATAGATCTTCACAAAGGTATGTGTTTCTCAATACAAGCATTCATGTTGATAATCAGGTAATGCATCATCATGTTTCATTCTTATGTGCATTTAAGTCTTTCTTTGTGTAATTAGACATCCAATTGAGCCTAACACTGGTGGTTCAGACTGTTTATGATCCGCATGGGTCTGAAATAAGTCTATAACTCAGGTGAAAGGATCTTGGACTTATTTAACACAAAGTTAGATTTAATTTGTCAATCTTGACCTATCTAAGTTAATTTGACCATCTTTGTGATTTATTGAGAGCATATCTACAAAGGATGTGATCTATGACACCTATAAGGTTCATATGAACTATCTTAGGTATTTAAGCCCTGTTTGGACACTTATTTGGTCATGTTGACTTTATTAAGTCAAATTTGGCATTGAATTGTTTTTATGTGACTTATGTGACTATCTTTGCTTGAATGTGAATTTGTTGACTTGGTTATGTTTTGTTTAATCCATATGTGCTTATACTTGTATGTTAGGATTGAATTTGACATGTAAAGACACCATCTGATCTGTTAAAGCATAAATTGTCATCTTTGTCCTTTAAATGATCAAACTTGAACACTTGACCCATTAGGACCTCTTGCATGTTTTATAGGTGTTAATTTGACTCCATTGCTTCTAGACAATCCTTATTGATGTTATTATGTGATTTAAACACTTTGTAGTCAACTCTAAGTGTTGTGAATATGCATAAGAGATCCTGCTGGTCTTAGCGGACTTGATTCAGACCTTAGCATACTTAATGTCTGCTTAGCGGACTTGTTTTGTTCCTAGCGAACTTGTTTCCATGCTTAGCGAACTTGCTTTTGTTCCTAGCGAACTTATTTACTTCCTATGATATTTACTTCTGTTAATCATGATATTCTGGTTGCATTTGATCATTTTTGGAGTATATGCACTATATGAGTTGTTTTATGTCATTGATACTCATATGAAAAGCTCTATCACTATCACGAGTCTAGTGTGACATGACATTCATCTAGTGTCAAATTGAATATAATCCTTTAATTATATATGTGCAGATGCCTCCCAGACAAGCTGTTGAAGCTTTAGAGTTTGGTCGTTTGCACAACGGAAGGTGTGTGTTTAACAAGAACTGGGAAAGTGCTGATGAGCAAGCAATTAACTTGTTGCAGCAATCAACTTGGGTAACAGCAATGCAGATTAACCCTATCATCTACAAGGGTATAAATGAAGCCTTTTGGAACAATGCTCAATTTGCAGAGCTGGATAATGAAACAAACATAATAAGGTCAAAGATACAAAACATTGATGTTGAACTTACTGAAGAAAAGATCAGAACGGTCCTAAACTTGCAAGATGCTGACAAGCCCAATACTTTTACAAAGGCCCAGTGGCAATCAACTATCTTAAGGATGGGTTACTCTGGTGTATTTCTTCCAGATGTCAGCAACAAAATTCGCAAGACCTTATTCCCGATTAACTGGAGGTTCATAATCAGCTTCTTTATTGCTGCCTTTGGACACAGAAAGGCAGCTCTAGATGACTTTGTTGAAGAAACCGCATGTGCTCTACATGGGTTTGTCACTGGTGAAGGCTACAATCTCTCACGCCAACTCCTCAAATGGATGATTGCCAATCTACATCCCACTGGAAGGGCAAAGAAGTTCCTGATGTACCCCCGGTTCATCCAGGCTATCTTGGATCATTTTTACCAAACTTTGATCAAGCAAGGAGAAACAATCTCTACAAGTTCAATGAACTCTGGCTCATACAGCAAGTACCATAAAGGTAAATATCAAGGGAATGTTGTACCCTTCTTTCCCGAGATAATTGCTCGGATTGCTCCTGCTGATGCCGAAGGAGATATCCAAATGGGTGAAGCAACTGTTGAAGCTCAAGTAGAACATAATGAGGCTGATCAAGTCCACACTAAGTTGGATTTAAATACACCTGCTACTGCTGCTTCTGATGTTGTTGAAGACCCTGGGAATCTCCATGGTATAAGTGCTAAAGCTTCTGAGCATGCTGAACGCTCCTCAAGTCCTGTGCTGGTGGATCTTTCTGAAGAAGGAGAAGGAGACGACAATGATGATGATGAAGGGTCTGACTCCTCAGATTCTGATGATAGTCCCACACAACCTGAGGGAATTCATCCTCGGAAAAGACAAAGGACTGGAGACTATTCCAGGGCCTCTACAGCTGCGACACCACAATCATCCTCTGATAAAAGCTATAATCCATCACAGGATTAACAGGATGATGAAGAGGATTCAGTGTCTCTCGATGAGGACGATCTTACATATAACCTTGAAGATGAGACTGATAGTCCTCCAGAGTATCCTCCTACGACTACTTTACAAACTCTGACAACACCTGGTGGGAGTAGTTATAAATCCGCTGAGTTCTTCATCAGAGCTGAGAGAAGTAAAGCTTGTACTGAAAAGCTCAAAGTTAGAAGGAAGCCTGGCATAAAGGATGATTATGAATTGGTGAGTTCATCTGGCACTCCATCGGACACAACCTTAGCTGCAGCAACTATCTCTCTATCTCCTGCTGAACATTTTGAAGGAATAGATATGGATATGAGACCACTGGAGCAGCTAGCTGAAGCTGCTGTCACCACCACTGATATTACTGGAACTTTTGCTACCAGCCCATCGGCTTCAGAATCTGAAAGGGTGATGGAACTTCAGGCTGAAATTCTCAACCTTCAGAGTCAGAATGACCATCTAAACTGTTCACTGCAAGTGGCAAATCAAAAGATTAATGATCAGTCACAAGTCATTGCTGAACAAGCTGCTGAAATTCAGAGACTCAAGGACTTGTTAGCCAAGTCAAGTGAAGGAAAACAATTGAGTGACAAACCAGATGATGATACCAGTGATAAAGAGAATGAAATGCCAGAGAACCCACCTCAATCTGCTGGCAAAGACTCGACTGGTGTTCAAGACACTTCAAGCCCATTGCATGACGACGAATTTGAAGTCCATGATGACACTGTCTTAGAAGGAGATGATCTTAATTTCTCTGATGACGAAGATTCCTTTGTCAGCAGCCTCCTTCATGATGAACCAGTTGATGAGACTCTGGACTCGATTAAAAGGCTTGCACCTGTGCCTGAAAACCTAAAACTTCCAAGATTTGCACAGGCAGCTAAGATCCTAGCTATTGAGGGTTCAACAAGTGCTAAGTCTAAAGCTGAACATGACATATCTCTTCAACTTTCGATCATTCCCACAGCTCAAGCTGATATCTTTACCTCCTCTGCCATAGTTCCCGTGACCGAAGGTGTCCCTCATATTTACATCGACCCAGCCTTCTTGGATTTTGAGATGTCCAATTTTAGGGAATACTATGCCGAGAATCTGTACTCAAGAAGAAACTCATGCGGTATTCTCATTGAGACACTTGAGGATGGTAATGAAGCAGCTTAAGAAGAACATCCTTGCTATGTAGACTTTGGAGACGAAAGCGACATGAATGAGCTAGGTCAAAGAATGAACATGCTCATGAACGAAGCCAAACCTCTGAACTACATCGACTTGGATACGATCGATAGTGAGGATGATGAACAAGAGAAACCTCATTATCCTACTCCAATCCAAGTAAAGATGGAAGTAGACGACGAGTATGTGAGTGTGCCTCTTTCGACCGTCATGTCTATAGCAGAAACACTTACCTTGGACATCAACCCATATGTTCCAGGTCCCATTCCAACTGATGCTAAATCATCAATCTTGAGACAAGTGCTGGTCAAGAAACTGAAAGTAAAACTGATCCTGGTGTTTCTGCTGATTAAGATCTCCGAAATCAGATCTTTGAAGCTTCTTTTATACACTTCTCCTCTGACTCTGATAAGGAGGAAAATGATCCCAAGGAATCAGCTGCTCCAGAGCCTGCTGTCACAGAGCAACCAGGTCCTTCTGATAAGGATAAGGGAAAAAGAATATTGACTCCTGAGGAGCATCTGAAAAGGGAAGCTGAGAAGGGTAGATCTCGTCGAGCGCTTATTGAAGAAACACTCAGTGAACAAAACCAACTGCTTGAGGAGAAGGCCGAAGCACTCAAAAGATATGAATCAGGCCATCCTCCTGCTGTTGTTTATGGAAAGGGCTCGAGTACTTTACCTGAACGTTCTGCGTCAACAAGATCAGATGAACCAAGGATCCGCATTGTCAAAAATTTGGAGGGCACTTATGTGGATGAGGAAGACACTTCTGAAATAGCACACATGGTTAGATCTCTAATGAAAGACAACTTCTCCTTAGAATATCTGATGAGTCTTACAGACATTGAGTTGACCAAGTTGTATACTGATGAAGAAAGGTTGAATTCACACCTTCCGCAAAATCAAACTATTAAAGCTGAAACTGATCCTTTGGTAGATATCTTTGCTGACACCACCAAAACTGCTGAATTCCTTCCTATCCGAGATGATCTTATTCTGGACATAGGTAGCACATATCTTCCTCCACCTAAGAACTCGTCTGATGAAGCTCCTGATTCTGAAGAATATATCAAAGCCACAACCAACAGGTCGACTTTTGAGGAACTTCGCAACTACTGTATATTCAAGAATATTGATAAGAAGGCTTACAACAGAAAGAAACTTAAAGGTCTACGAGAGTTTGTGGAAGAGTATCGAAAGACAGAACGTCTGGCAAAGCTTGAACAGATCAGACTCAGAGAACAAGAACGGGCTGAGGCACTTAAGAGGAAAGACAATTCTCCCATCTATGATCAATGGGAAAAGATGGCACCAAACCTAAAGGCTATGCAACAATTTGCTGCCAAGAACTTAAGGAAAATGCCAAGCAACCCAAAGGTCAATCATGGGATGAAAATCTTGGGATGGAAATATGATGAGGCCTTTGATGCATTCCTGGTAAAAAGGTCGAACGGATATGTGCAAATCTTCGGAGATTTCAAAGCTCTTCTCAGCTTGTTCTCTTGGGAGCTCAAACAGCTGAAGTACCTGGAATTGGTAAACCCACTCTAACCATCAAAAGGGTATTCGAGCTGCCGTATTAATCAAATCTGCTTATGAGGACAAGAAATTCAATCAGAATCCTGAAGAAGATAGAAAAGCTCAGATAGCTAAAGAGAAAAGACGTCTTCGTGCCCCTCATCGAGGAATATTCAAAGATATTGGGAAGGAGGTGAAGACAAAGACTATCCCAGGGAATCAGAAAGTTGCTCCAATAAACAGCTGGTACTACAATGGAATGACTCATGAACTAGTGATTGAAAGAGTTGGTGCTAAGTCTATCAGAATATTTGCAGCAATAGAACTCAGACTACTCTCAAGATCCTATTTGAAGCTGATGTACTATGAGAAGATGCGGACCATCCCGGTTCAACTAAGACCCTATGAATGCTATGACGCCAACTATTTTTTGATGTTCTTAAATTGGTGGTGTACAAGGCTTCTGTAACACCCGAGTTGATATTTAGCTTAATAACGTTCAAACGTTGGCGATAATTTGGTCCCAGAAAATTTTTCACAAAATAAGTGGTGTTTAAGTGTCAGTTATCAAAATTCAGACTACCAATTATCAATCTTGACTAACTAATAAAATTCGACGACCACATTTACAAAAGATCAAATCTTATTTAGGAAAAACACTAAGTTCTTCGTCGAGCGTTCGGTTCTTGAGCTTCCATAGGACATCCATTTATGCCGGCCACTTTCCTGCGTTTCCCCAACCAAATTAGATAATGTATAACATAATGGGGTCAGTTAGGATACATTAGAATGCACAAAACAACAAAAATCAATACATGGGAATGGGGTGTCCACCGTAAGCTACGGTGGCCCTGGCTACCTTACGGTAGCTTGGTGCTGGCCCACGGTGACCCTTTTGTGCCTATGGCCACCGTAAGCTACGGTGGTCACCGTAAGCTACGGTGGCTACAGGTCAAGTTGTCCTTTTTCCTGCATTTTTAAGCCATAATCTCACACGGAGCAACCTTGGTTCGACTGTAGGACCTGCTACCATTTAGAATTAACAACCAGACACATTAACAGCTTATGAGGTGCCACCATGCCCCGAGGGCATGGTTCACACATCGGATTCTTACCCAACTTCGACCCGTTTGACCCGTTTACCTTGACTTACAACATTTTATCCCAAGGTGTAGGTCCGAAATCCAACCAAGAACACGATATCTTAATCACAAACGAGTGCGGAATCCTCGTGTGTGATTGATTCAAGAAGAAAGTAGAAGAAATAGATTTGATCTAAGATAAAGATCAAATCTTGAATGCAAAACACTACAATCTTGAAGCTTATGAAACCGATCGGAAACACTAGAGAGTGAGAGAGAAATCGTAAACAATATTCCAAAAAGCTTGTATAATCATAAACATGGAGGGTTTATATACTACCCATACAAAAACCCTAGGGCCAATCATAAACACAAATAGCCCAATCATAAACACTAGAAATCGGCCCATATGGCCTAAATATAATCTAACTAAGCCCAAAAGCCCAATTACTAACAAGCCCACAACTAATGTTCATGCCTCTAATATATATAGCCCAACAATCTACCCCTAGGCATGAACCATTAGACCACCTATGGCAGCTGCAGATCGAATCTGAAAGTATTCTGCACATTGTTCGACCACCATCCATTTGCCACGATCCGATTAGCCGTTCCATAGAAGATCCCTACCCTTACAGCATTTTCCATATCAGTCTCATCACCGAGAATAGGTTGGGAGGCTAGGAGCTTGATGTCTTTTTCACCAAATCTCAGCAGATCGACCGGATCGTAGAAACGAAATTGCCTCATTCTTTTGCATAGAACCACCACCTCGTGAGTCGTTGGATCATAACACCAACAGTCAAAGCTTTTGACTAAGGTACCGTCTTTGATCTCATCCAACATATTGATCACTTTTGTGCATTTGGTGGGTGGTCTCCTTGCTTCACCTATCATCTCACCAGTTTCTGGGTCAGTTCCAGTCTCGACCCATCTTACTTGCTTCAGCTCAAAGTTTGCAAATTATTTTCTAATTGGCTCATCCATTGTTTCGAATAAGATCTCCTTCGGTGGTGTTCCATCTGTTGATGTATGGAGCTCTAAGCAGACTTCTAATCTCAGGCTCAGTCCATGAATGAAATTGGGCACATGTTTTATAGTACTCTACTGGACTGTAGCCGTCACGGATCACAGCAAACAGCTTCTTCTCTGTGTCATAGTGCCAGCACATAATAGTTTCAGGACTCCCCCTTTTGTCTATAGAGCTTTCACAAACATCAAGGGTGTATTGAGTGGGGGCTGGTCCTTGAAAGAATTCCTTAAACCAGTTGTCGTGACCTTCTGGTGCTTTGGAGATGACCCTTCCACTTCGGGCATAGTTAGACATCTCGATAGTGTCATCTCCATCATCCACATTTACTGCTTCTGTACCTTGCACACCCTGAGATGAACTTTGACCAGGGGCACCTGAAGTATTTGACTCCACAACATTTTTCAAATCACCAAACTTCTTCTTCAGGTCCATCAAGGTCTCATACAGATACTTCATTCTATTCTTGTCAGCCACCTCCTTGTCCTTTAACCTTCTGTTTTCTGCCTAGAGTGCTTTTATCTCAGTCTCCCTAATTCTGTTCTGAGACATCAGAAAGTTTATGTGAGGGTCTGCACTTATCCTCATCTCAATTGGTAGCTCAGCAGCTTGAAGTGGGCGGAAACTTGGAATAACAGTTGGCGGCAAGCTTGTTCCACTAGAGAGACTTATTCTGACAGGGCTGGGTACAACAACAGTGTTATCAACCTCCAGAGGTTGCCTTTCCTCATGAATAGGGCTACGTTCATTCAGAGGAGGGTTTTCAGTCTAAACCTGGGCAGGTTGATCTTCAACATTTGGAACTGTTGATTCTTCTTGAGCAGTTTGACTTTGAGAACTAGACTCAGTTGGATGGACCATTAACAGACTTGAGCTAGTCTTTATGAACTTGAACCGGATACTTCTTGGATCTGTCTTATTCCTGGGAGATGGTTCACGGAAGGGGACAGGCTCTTCGAGCATCTCATTCACATTGAACTGAATAGCCAACTCTTGAGGGATGGAGTCACCACTAGAAGATGAGTTCAGGACATCTCTTGATCTTTTCAGATTGATTGGTTCCAAGTCTCCATAGATATCATCATCCATATTCCCTTGATTAGAAAAGATGTCGTCCATCACATTTTCTTCATCTGAAGGTATCACCACATCTTCTTCTTGCACATTTACAGCCGGAGTTGCTGTTATATCTTGATCTTCAGCAACAGATGCATTTACAGTTGGCACATCGGCTTCAGGTTCAGATTCTTTAACTTCTTGTTCCCTTGCCACTTCGGGAAATGCACCCCTCTTGACCCATTCAAGCCTTCCTTGAAAACTGTTTTTACTCTTTCTGTCTTGGGTCTGTAGTCCAAACACTCCACAATCCATCACCTTAATATCCAGTTTTTCCACCCTCTCTTCAATCATGGGATATTTCTTCATGACCACCATTTGAACGAATCTTGGTGTCATCAGGAACTGTTCTCGGGCGCTCAGGTCAGCATTGCCTATCCAATCCAACAACATCATCTTGGAGAAATTGAATTTCCAGTCCAAGGCCAATGCGACAAATGCTTTCCATGCAGTTTGTTGAGCTGATCATAGCTAGTTCTCTTTCCCAGAAATGATTTTTGCATGTAGTGAGCTAGACACCTCCAGTAGTGCGGCAACAACTTCTTGAAGATGGGAGGGAACTTTCCTTCATATCGCAGAGATTGAGCACCCGCTAGAATAACTTCCTTCGGATACTCAATCGGATCAGCAGCACTATCAATGATGTTCAGCCCTTTTCTGATGTCATCTTCTCGAATCACTATCTCCCTGTTCTGAATTGTTGCAGTGATTGTTGTTTTATCTGCATCAGCTCTAGCAGATCCCCAGAACTCCCTTACAAGCTCCTCATCAATCAGCACTATGACATCCGAGAATTCCAAGGTTAACTTCCGTTAGACAATCTCCGTTAGTTACGTTATGAGTGCTAACTTAGTAACTAATGCTTAACTAGGCCGAATACGTCCACGACCTTTGGTTGATCACCGAACCCGTCCATATGTGTTATGTGATTATTTATTTATTGTCATTATGTGCAATGTGATTTAAACACATGATTTAGTATTGATAATAGAATGTCAATTGACCCCTTTTGGTTTCCAGCGAAACTACCGGGCGAAACTGTAGATTCGCTCGGTAGCCGGCTAAACTGTTTGACTTACAAGTGCTAAGAGCCAGTTTCGCTTGGCCAACGAAACTAGCCCCTGATATATATATTTTATAAAACCCTAGTTACTTCCCATTTGCATCATTTCACACAAAACACACACCACTCTCCATCTGTTCTCTCGAGATTTCTGGCCATCCGAGAAAACCACCAAGAAACCATCATCTCATCTCATCCATTCGGACCCTAGATCGAATCGTGAGTCCCAAAACTATTCTTCATGCATTTTTCTATGTGTTTTACCTTAAAGCATGCTTAGATCTTCATGGAATCACTTGATCTTTTGATATGATGCTTAGGAATGCTAGATCTATCATAAAGTCTGTAACTTTACATGTAAAAGCATGCTATAATGAAGATTTATGCTAGTTAGGTCATGTTAGGTTTAAAATGTGTTTTTGGTGATTCGATGATGAAAATCCATGATTAAGGTGTTGAAACTGCCTCTGTGATGTTGGATAATGTTTATGCATACTAGATATTGAATTACATGATGTATGGAAGCTGTTAGATTGATTTTTGGTCTTAAAAACGAGTTTTTCGCGACCAGTGAAACTGTGTGTTCTCTGGGCGAAATTCTGTAGCGAAATTGTTTGAAAATGCATCCAGCGATACTATGTAGCGAAACTATAGTGTCGCCCGCGAAACTAAGTAGACCTGCTCGAACGAAACTACCGAGCGAACCAACCTGAACGAAAGTTCAAACCAGTTTCGAGCGAATCTATGCTAGCGAAACTGCGTCAGCAGTTTCGAGCGAAACTAGCTAGCGAAACTGTGTCATCGGGTACTCCCTAGCGAAAGTGCTGCCCGTGCACACAGCGAAACTGTGTAGCGACACTGTTTAGCGAAACTAAGCCTAGACCAAAACCCAAACTTGTGCAACTTATTTGAATGTTATGCCATGACTTACATGATTATGCAATAATAAGACGTGCTTTGATTTCTGAGTTATGTGAACCCTCATTTATGATCAACCATCGGTGTCGTGTGTCGATATGTCGTGTCATAGTTCCAACGTGCTATGTTATGGACCATAGTGACGTTAAGTTAAAGATTAGACACGCAACTAATACTTAAGACCTAAACGTGTTCTTAGGTCTTCGTTAAGCAAACAATATTTGGATTACTTAGCAAGTGTAGCAGTGCAACCAAAGGTGAGTGTCACTAACCCATTTACCGTGAACCCGTTTGGGTCACACTGAATAACTTAATGAAAAACAATGTTGACAACCTTATGAGTGCTATGCACCTCTCCGATGAACTTGAAAACTTAGGAGTGCTTGGCACCCACGTGATGAACTTGAAGTGTTTTATGGGAGACACTTGTGAAATACTTAAACAACTATTTCTAAAACGAAACTGAAAATGTTTTCGGGATTCATAAGAACCCAAAGTAAACCGTTTTAATATGGCTAGTGTAGGTTAAAGTCTAAACCACATGATATCACATGATTTCTAAGGATTGCCATATAACTGAAAATGTCCTCAACTTAATTGTACCATTGATTGTAAAGCGAGGGGATGTTGGGTAGATCTACTGGAGTCTGACAAACTCCGCCTCGTGACACTGGAGGTGCACGGAGGTACAATATCAGCCTATCTGACCGTGGTCCCGAGAGGACACGGGGGAGGCAAAGCCGCGATGACGTAGGTCCGCAAAACAAAATAGATGATGGCGATGCCACTACAATATTAGTCAGCTTTGGTACAAACTTCCTTAGTGCATGGAACACGGATTAGCTACCCGCGATATCGGTTGAGCACTTTAACTATACAAAACTAGTACATACCCGATAACGTATGTTACGGACATTACTTTTACTAAACCACAATACTATGATTATGGATATCACTAAGCATTGCTTTTCACAAATAAATATCAGATAAGTATATGTTGACACAATTATGATTATATGACCGGGCCACTGCGTGACAAGCCCACTGTGAACTCACCAACCGTTAGGTTGACACTTGCGTGGTTTAAACTTTTGCAGATCGCTGAGGAGTATCCGGAGCGGGTTGGCATGGCACATGAAGACATTTACTTTTGTTCAAACTTAATTGGGAATTTAAAACAATGAATTTGTAAAGCACGTGGTTAGTGCTAAGACAATATTTTCCGCTGCGTGTTTTGAGACTTTATTTTATGAAATATATTTGGACTTACTCTGATTCGTTAAGTATTTGTAACTAATGGTTGTGGTCCTGGTTTGCTCGCACCCCTTAACAGTATAAACTCCGTTAGTGGTTATTTGGGGGTGTGACAGATTGGTATCAGAGCCATAGGTTGCAGAGAACTGGAATCATTTTTGAAAAACGATTTGGAAACTGCAACTTGAAACCTTAGTTACAAACGAACAAACAAATTCCCAAAACAAAAGTTTTCACGTGC
Source organism: Deinandra increscens subsp. villosa (assembly GCA_039602395.1). NCBI lineage: Eukaryota > Viridiplantae > Streptophyta > Magnoliopsida > Asterales > Asteraceae > Deinandra > Deinandra increscens. Next base: position 41,266,224 of record JBCNJP010000009.1, read on the forward strand.
CAACCTGGGATACTCGCTCTGCTGTGTAAGTAAATGCTTCGTACGTATATATATATATATATATATATATATATATATATATATATAAATATATATAAACCGTGTCTAAGTAGTCTAACGGAAAACCTTAGGGAAAATTTTCACACACGAATACGAAATGCGAACGCTAATACGCACACTGTTCCGGGGGAAAGCGACAACGAAACGATGCCACACGCTACGTCCTGATTTCTACTATGATGACTACGCCGACGGTGACTTTTATGGGGAAGCCGACCTTCGACGATAGTACTTACGACGTACTCCGACGACGCCTCAATTTTGCACGAAAAATTTTTCTGGACTAATAGTGGGATAACGGGAAATTGATAATATACATATTATGGGATATGTATAGAGTATAACTGTGACTGAACACTGGCTACTTTAACTATCCAGAAAATGCCTGGAAGAGGACACGGAAGGAACAACATTAACCTGACACCTGCGCAACTGCAAGCTATGATTAATGAACACGTGCAAGCCGCGGTGGCAGCCGTCCAAGCTACCTTCGCCGCGCAGGGTAATTATTATGCCGGTTAAGGCACGAAGCGATTATATTCTGACTTGTTTAAAACTTAAAACCCGAACTATTTATGCATCAGGAAACCTCCATCACTGCACGTTTAAGTCCTTCATGGACTGCAAGCCGATAACGTTTTCCGGCGAAGAAGGAGCGGTAGGACTCCTCAGGTGGATCGAGAAGTCTGAAAAGGTCTTCTCTATGTGCAACTTCCCTGCTGAGAGCAAAGTGAAATATGCGACTGGTACCTTTGAGGGAGCTGCTCTCACCTGGTGGAATGCCGAAATCCAGATGATTGGGTTAGATGCGGCTAATAACATGGAATGGGAAGCGTTTAAGGAACTGATTATGGAGGAGTACTGTCCCCGTGACCAAGTGAAGAAGTTAGAGGGCGAATTCTTGAATCTAAAAATGACTGGGTCTGAAGTCGAACAGTATACTGCGCGTTACCATGAGTACGCGGTCTTGTGCCCCACAATGGTGGATGCTGAGTTCAAACGCATTGAGCGTTATCTGGAAGGCCTCGCGCCTCAAATCAAGGGACTAGTGACTGCCAGCAACCCCACAACCGTGCAGCAATCCATCCGTTTGGCTCACAAGCTTACCGACCAGGAAATTGAGAAAGGTACACTTCCTACAAAAGCCTCAGAGAAGACTGCCTTAAGTGGCAAAAGAAAAGCTGATGATGAAGCTCCCGAAAACTCAGTGAACAATCAGAGTGTTGGAAACATCACTGGGAGGTCTTATAACTCCCAAGGTCAAAGCAAAAGGTCTGGGAACAACAGTGGAAACAACCGCCAAGGCGGAAATGGTCAAAGCAACTACAAGGGTAACCTGCCCATGTGCAACAAGTGTGGGAAGCATCACGCTGGTATTTGTAGAAGGAATTTGAGTTGTGAAAGGTGTGGCAAGAAAAGCCATGAGGCGAAGGACTGTTGGACGATTCTTCCCGAGCAACAAAATCGCCTAAGGCAAAACAACAACAATCATGGCAACAACAACTATGGAAACAACCGGGGCAATGGAAACAACAATGGTCAGAACCGTAACAACAACAATGAAGCTCCCAGAGGAAATGGTAATGGGAACTGCTATGAATGTGGTGCTCAAGGCCACATGAAAAGGGACTGCCCGCAGTTGAGAAGACAGGGAAATGGCAATCAAGGAAACAATGGTGGGAATGGTAGTGTCAGAGGAAATGGCAACGGGAATGGTAACAACGGGAATGGTGGAAATGGCAGAGGAAGAGCTTTCGTCATGGGTCAAGGAGAAGCTCGCAACGACGCCAACGTGATTAACGGTAAATTCATACTAAAAGGTTTCTTCGCTACTATATTGTTTGATTCTGGTGCTGAAAGAAGTTTTATTTCCACTAAGTTTGCTAAGCTAATTAATGCTAAACCGATTGACTTGGATGCTAAGTATGTGGTAGAGTTAGCAAATGGTAAACTTCATGATACGACTCAAATAGTTAAGGACTGTAAGTTAAAACTAGCTGGCCATACGTTAGGAATCGATCTTATGCCTTTCCCGATTAGTAGTTTTGATGTCATAGTAGGAATGGATTGGTTATCTGAAAACCGAGCTGAAATTTTATGTCAAGAAAAAGTGATTCGTATTCCACTCGAAGAAGGTGAGGTGTTAACAGTTCAAGGTGAAAAAGGTGGAACAGTCACCGGTATTATCTCATTTCTTAAGGCTCAAAAGTGTCTTCGTAAAGGACACTTCGCGATCCTTGCAAACGTCACCGACACGACACTTCCCGAGCGTAAAATCGATGACTACCCGATAGTCCGCGACTTCCAAGATGTATTTCCTGATGATTTGCCTGGTTTGCCTCCGTTTCGACAAGTCGAGTTTGGAATCAACTTAGCTCCAGGAGCCGCCCCGATTGCACGCGCACCTTACCGTTTGGCGGTAAGCGAACTCAACGAACTCTCCGCACAACTTCAAGAGTTACTCGACAAAGGATTTATTCGTCCAAGTTCGTCTCCGTGGGGAGCACCGGTATTGTTTGTTAAGAAGAAAGATGGAATGTTCCGAATGTGTATCGACTACGGAGAGCTTAACAAGGTTACGATCAAGAATCGGTACCCACTTCCTCGAATCGACGATCTTTTCAATCAACTGCAAGGTTCGAGCTACTTTTCAAAGATTGATCTACGGTCTGGATATCACCAACTTCGTGTTCGTGATGAGGATGTCCCCAAGACTGCTTTCAGAACTCGCTATGGTCATTACGAGTTTTTAGTTATGCCATTTGGGCTAACTAATGCGCCTGCTGTGTTTATGGATCTGATGAATCGAGTGTGCAAGCCGTACCTCGAACAGTTTGTGATAGTTTTCATTGATGATATTTTGATCTACTCCAAGACAAAAGAAGAACACGAGAGACACCTACGACTTATCTTGGAATTACTCCGCAAGGAACAGCTATACGCCAAGTTTTCAAAGTGCAATTTTTGGATTCGCGAAGTCCAGTTTCTTGGACACATTGTTAATCAGGATGGAATTCATGTCGACCCAGCTAAAGTAGAAGCTATCAAGAATTGGTCTACTCCGAGAGCGCCGGCCGAAATCCGACAGTTTTTGGGACTTGCCGGATATTACCGAAGATTCATCAAGGGTTTCTCGCAATTGGCTCAACCCTTAATAGCTTTAACGCACAAAGGAATGCAATATAGATGGGGTGAAAAAGAAGAACACGCGTTTCAAACTCTTAAGGACATGTTATGTTCAGCTCCGATTCTCTCGTTACCCGAAGGGGTTGATGACTTCGTGGTCTACTGCGATGCATCCATTCAAGGACTCAGTTGCGTGTTGATGCAACGAGACAAAGTGATTGCCTACGGGTCCAGGCAACTGAAGGATACTGAGAAGAATTATACAACACATGATCTGGAATTGGGAGCCGTTGTTTTTTCACTCAAGATTTGGAGACATTACCTCTACGGGACAAAGTGCACGATATTTACCGACCACAAAAGCTTACAACACATCTTTGAACAAAAGGACCTCAACATGCGACAACGACGGTGGGTCGAGCTACTAAATGATTATGACTTAGCAATTAAGTATCACCCGGGAAAAGCCAATGTTGTGGCTGATGCCTTAAGTCGAAAAGAGTACGACAAGCCTCGACGAGTACGAGCGCTGCAACTTACCATTCACACGGGACTGCCGGATCGAATCCGCGATGCTCAACAAGAAGCTTTAAAAGAGGAAAACTTCGCAGCTGAGGCACTGCGTGGTGTAGATGGCAAATCTGAGGTGAAGTCCGATGGACTCAGGTATTACAATGACAGAATTTGGGTTCCTTTACTTGGAAATCTCCGTGAGCTCGTGATGGACGAGGCTCACAAATCAAGGTATTCGGTGCACCCTGGATCGGATAAAATGTACCAAGATTTGAAGAACTTGTATTGGTGGCCGAATATGAAAGCCGACATCGCGCGATATGTGGCTAAGTGTTTAACATGCTCAAGATTTAAGATCGAGTATCAAAAGCCTTCTGGATTATTGCAACAACCAAAGATCCCAGAATGGAAATGGGAGGATATCTCCATGGATTTCGTAACGGGATTGCCTCATCGATCGAATCGACCAGATGCGATTTGGGTTATCATTGATCGACTAACCAAATCTGCACACTTTATTCCAATGAGGGAAAATGACAATATGGATAAGTTAACAAAGCTGTACATTGACCGAATTGTGGCACGTCATGGAGTGCCTAAGACCATTATCTCCGATCGAGATCCTCTATTTACTTCCCGATTGTGGCAATCTATGCAAGGCGCACTGGGAACCAGACTGGATATGAGTACAGCTTATCACCCGCAGACCGATGGTCAGACGGAATGAACTATTCAAACTTTGGAAGACATGCTCCGAGCTTGCGTTCTCGACTTTGGTAAAGACTGGGAGGCTCACCTTCCGTTGGTGGAGTTCTCCTACAACAACAGCTATCATACGAGCATTGGTGCAGCACCTTTTGAAGCACTATATGGCAGAAAATTTAGATCGCCCGTGTGTTGGGCCGAAACGGGTGAGAAGGGACTCACCGGACCAGAAATCATTCATGATACAACGGAACGAATTATCCAAATCAGAAAACGGATAGCCGCAGCACGTGATAGGCAAAAGAGCTATGCTGACAAACGCCGTAAACCTTTGAAGTTCGAGGTAGGCGACAAGGTGCTATTGAAGGTATCTCCCTGGAAGGGAGTGGTAAGCTTCGGAAAGCGTGGAAAGCTGAATCCTCGCTATATCGGTCCATTTGAAATCATTGGGGAAGTAGGCCCGGTGGCCTATCGATTACGACTCCCTGCAGAACTTGATGGAGTTCACAACGTGTTCCACGTCTCGAATCTGAAGAAATGTCTGGCTGAAGACACTGAAATAATTCCTTTGGAGGAATTGGAAATTGACAAACATTTGAGATTTATCGAGCAACCGGTAGAAATCATGGGACGCGAGGAGAAAGCCCTCAAACGTAGCAAGATTCCGATCGTCAAGGTTCGATGGAACTCAAAGCGTGGACCTGAATATACTTGGGAATGAGAGGATCAAATGAAGAAAAAGTATCCTCACTTGTTCGGGCAAACGTCCACGGAAACTCAAGGTATGATTTAATTTTGGGGACCAAAATTCCTTTAACAGGAGGAGGATGTGGCGACCCTAAAACTTTTGCTTTCTTTCCCCAGCAACAACAGCAACAACGACAGCTGAGGCTGTGAACACTACAACGCAAGAATAATTTTCGGGACGAAAATTCCACTTACAAGGGGATGATGTGACATCCGAGAATTCCAAGGTTAACTTCCGTTAGACAATCTCCGTTAGTTACGTTAAGAGTGCTAACTTAGTAACTAATGCTTAACTAGGCCGAATACGTCCACGACCTTTGGTTGATCACCGAACCCGTCCATATGTGTTATGTGTTTATTTATTTATTGTCATTATGTGCAATGTGATTTAAACGCATGATTTAGTATTGATAATAGAATGTCAATTGACCCCTTTTGGTTTCCAGCGAAACTACCGGGCGAAACTGTAGATTCGCTCGGTAGCCGGCTAAACTGTTTGACTTACAAGTGCTCAGAGCCAGTTTCGCTTGGCCAGCGAAACTGCCAGCGAAACTAGCCCCTGATATATATATATATATATATATATATATATATTTTATAAAACCCTAGTTACTTCCCATTTGCATCATTTCACACAAAACACACACCACTCTCCATCTGTTCTCTCGAGATTTCTGGCCATCCGAGAAAACCACCAAGAAACCATCATCTCATCTCATCCATTCGGACCCTAGATCGAATCGTGAGTCCCAAAACTATTCTTCATGCATTTTTCTACGTGTTTTACCGTAAAGCATGCTTAGATCTTCATGGAATCACTTGATCTTTTGATATGATGCTTAGGAATGCTAGATCTATCATAAAGTCTGTAACTTTACGTGTAAAAGCATGCCATAATGAAGATTTATGCTAGTTAAATCATGTTAGGTTTAAAATGCGTTTTTGGTGATTCGATGATGAAAATCCATGATTAAGGTGTTGAAACTGCCTTTGTGATGTTGGATAATGTTTATGCATACTAGATATTGAATTACATGATGTATGGAAGCTGTTAGATTGATTTTTGGTCTTAAAAACGAGTTTTTCGCGACCAGCGAAACTGTGTGTTCTCTGGGCGAAATTCTGTAGCGAAATTGTTTGAAAATGCATCCAGCGATACTATGTAGCGAAACTATAGTGTCGCCCGCGAAACTAAGTAGACCTACTCGAACGAAACTACCGAGCGAACCAACCTGAACGAAAGTTCAAACCAGTTTCGAGCGAATCTATGCTAGCGAAACTGCGTCAGCAGTTTCGAGCGAAACTAGCTAGCGAAACTGTGTCATCGGGTACTCCCTAGTAGGGCTGTTAATCGGGTCAACCCGATCGGGTTTCGGGTTATTAGGGTCGGGTTAGTCGGGCTTTTAAGAAAAAAAATCTCACCCGCAACCCGACCCTATTAAGGTTCGGGTTAGTCGGGTTTCGGGTTAGTAGGGTCGGGCTAGTCGGGTTAGTCGGGTTTCATTTGCCTTTGTAATTGAAGTTGATTGGTGCATAAGTGACGAACAATGATTTCCATGTTAAGTAAAATTTGTCATTATTTTCCTTTTCATATAAAACTTCTAATTTCAAAGTCATTCCTTTGTGTGTGTTTGACATTGTCTAATGACCGTTTCTTATGAATATCGAATATTGCCTATGTTGATATTTCGACTTTGTATACGTGAAGAAGATACATGGCCACATGCAAGATTTCTTTTAGCTTTGTTTATTTTATCTTAACAGGTATATTTTCTATATTCCAAATGTTTATATGTTCTTGATATTTTAGAGAGGAAGCAATCTTAGATGTTTTGGAAAACCTATTCAACGTACTTATGATTTATATAAGTTGTTTAAGTTTGTGGACTAATCAACATCATTTTTTACTATATATTTGTTTTATTCTTTGTTGGTTTCATACACGTTTTTTTTTTGTTTAGTTAAACGTTATAGCATGATGGTGAAACATCTATTTGTATATAATTTCAATCTAAACCACTACTATTCGGGTTATTCGGGTTAACCCGAAACCCGATTTTTTTTTTAAATTTAACCCGAAACCCGACCCTAACTACAATTCGGGTTTGTCGGGTTAACCCGAATAACCCGATTAAGCATTTTAGACCGTATTAGACCCGACCCTAATTACCTTATTTGGGTTTGGGTCGGGTCGGGTTAATCGGGTTCGGGTATTTTCGACACCCCTACTCCCTAGCGAAAGTGCTGCCCGTGCACACAGCGAAACTGTGTAGCGACACTGTTTAGCGAAACTAAGCCTAGACCAAAACCCAAACTTGTGCAACTTATTTGAATGTTATGCCATGACTTACATGATTATGCAATAATAAGACGTGCTTTGATTTCTGAGTTATGTGAACCCTCGTTTATGATCAACCATCGGTGTCGTGTGTCGATATGTCGTGTCATAGTTCCAACGTGCTATGTTATGGACTATAGTGACGTTAAGTTAAAGATTAGACACGCAACTAATACTTAAGACCTAAACGTGTTCTTAGGTCTTCGTTAAGCAAACAATATTTGGATTACTTAGCAAGTGTAGCAGTGCAACCAAAGGTGAGTGTCACTAACCCATTTACCGTGAACCCGTTTGGGTCACACTGAATAACTTAATGAAAAACAATGCTGACAACCTTATGAGTGCTATGCACCTCTCCGATGAACTTGAAAACTTAGGAGTGCTTGGCACCCACGTGATGAACTTGAAGTGTTTTATGGGAGACACTTGTGAAATACTTAAACAACTATTTCTAAAACGAAACTGAAAATGTTTTCGGGATTCATGAGAACCCAAAGTAAACCGTTTTAATATGGCTAGTGTAGGTTAAAGTCTAAACCACATGATATCACATGATTTCTAAGGATTGCCTTATAACTGAAAAAGTCCTCAACTTAATTATACCATTAATTGTAAAGCGAGGGGATGTTGGGTAGATCTACTGGAGTCTGACAAACTCCGCCTCGTGACACTGGAGGTGCATGGAGGTACAATATCAGCCTATCTGACCGTGGTCCCGAGAGGACACGGGGGAGGCAAAGCTGCGATGACGTAGGTCCGCAAAACAAAATAGATGATGGCGATGCCACTACAATATTAGTCAGCTTTGGTACAAACTTCCTTAGTGCATGGAACACGGATTAGCTACCCGCGATATCGGTTGAGCACTTTAACTATACAAAACTAGTACATACCCGATAATGTATGTTACGGACATTACTTTTACTAAACCACAATACTATGATTATGGATATCACTAAGCATTGCTTTTCACAAATAAATATCACATAAGTATATGTTGACACAATTATGATTATGTGACCGGGCCACTGCGTGACAAGCCCACTGTGAACTCACCAACCGTTAGGTTGACACTTGCGTGGTTTAAACTTTTGCAGATCGCTGAGGAGTATCCGGAGCGGGTTGGCATGGCACATGAAGACATTTACTTTTGTTCAAACTTAATTAGGAATTTAAAACAATGAATTTGTAAAGCACGTGGTTAGTGCTAAGACAATATTTTCCGCTGCGTGTTTTGAGACTTTATTTTATGAAATATATTTGGACTTACTCTGATTCGTTTAGTATTTGTAACTAATGGTTGTGGTCCTGGTTTGCTCGCACCCCTTAACAGTATAAACTCCGTTAGTGGTTATTTGGGGGTGTGACAGATTGGTATCAGAGCCATAGGTTGCAGAGAACTGGAATCATTTTTGAAAAACGATTTGGAAACTGCATCTTGAAACCGTAGTTACAAACGAACAAACAAATTCCCAAAACAAAAGTTTTCACGTGCCAACCTGGGATACTCGCTCTGCCGTGTGCCTGCGCGTTGCGGCGGCGACAGTTTATAGCGTGTTATTTGTCTTCTATTTGCGCGTTCAATGGCGATAACAATTTACAACGCAATATTCGTTTATGTTAGCACGATGCGGCCCGATGACAAGCGAATGAAACAAACGAAAGTGTTTTAGAAACAAAATAATGGTTTTTTGAGGAATACGAGTTTTGTTGGGTAAAACTAATGAAAACAAATGAAAGCATTTTAAAAAGATCCTTTTTTAATACGGAATAAGTTTCATGTTTTAGTCAATAAGAATTTAAAAATGTCAGAATGCAAAATAAACTTATAAATTATATATTATCAAATTAGGTGGTGCAAACAAACAATATTCGTGTTTGGCTTATTTGTTTAAACCCATATAAATTACAAGTATTATAATATGATCTTCAATTACTTTACAAAGATTAGCATAAAAATTTAACTTTTAGACTCCATCAAAATATGTTTTAGACTTCAATTTTTATAGTTTAATCATAATGGGTATCATCTTAACAACAATTTAACAAAGATACCTAAAACTTTAAATACTCTTTATACGGAAACAATTAACCAACGCGGTACTTGTTTTTTGTTAGTTTATCAATCCTTTTGTGATATTTTACATTGTATGTTTGTTAGTTTTTTCATTCATCCGAAAATGTAACAAAAACTCAACAAACGAACCAAAGTTATTCTTGACGGCTGTTAGCGACTTCTGCATCCCAAATCTCAGATTTCCAACATATTCGAGTACGCATAACACCAATAATCATGTAGATGGATCCAACAAACACAAATCTATAGCATACAACATCAAATCTAGTAGAAAACTCGCGTGATGCCGCGTTGACGACGACAATCAAGTAACACAGTAGTTGTTTTCTATTAGTTAATCGATCCTCTTTGATACATTGTCATACATTGTATTATTTAGGGGCATTTACATATACCCCCTACTACGTAATTTTATTACATATTTACGCAAGCCAAAACTTTAGTTACATATATCCTCTTAGTAAAACATATATATATATATATATATATATATATATATATATATATATATATATATATATATTACATATTTACCCAATTCATTTTAAATAACTTATTAAATGACTATTATACCCTTATTAATATTTACATATTTCCCCCTTCTAAAGGTTTTTGAAAAACAAAGCCTGACATAATGAAACAAGTGTATGGTTTTTGTTTTAATAAATATGGCCTACAAGCAATATTTATACATAATATTATATTAAAAATGAAGAATAACTGAATATTGATATTTGTAGAAGGAAGTTTCTTGTTACATCGTTCGTAACATGATAAACTTGGTGTACCACTATCCTATAAAGATTGAGATTTTTACACCCTATAGTCTTAAATAGACTTTTCAGCTACTGAAGCTTTTCTTTACAAATGTATCTTAAAAAATGACATTATCGAACATCCTTTCAAACCAGTTTTTGCGGACCATGTCCGGGTCAGGTTGACCCGGATTTACAATAACATATTTGCCTCATTCTTACACAAACAATACAATAACAGAAAATTAAACATTAGCATATGATACAAAAATATAATAAACACAAACACATTATGCTCCAAAGGATCAATGAAAAGAAAACTTGCAATTGATGGCCAATTGCACGTGAAAAGTTACCACAACCAGCGCAAAACCCTATAACATACACCAACCCTAAACAAAGCAAACACATTAGGAAATAAAAAGTCATACAATTAAGGATTTCAAACTCATGTGAACCGTGCAAACAATTATATTATGGTTTAAGATTACCCTGCTGCAAAAAAAAAAAAAAAAAAAAAATTAGTTTGAACTCTAAAGAAAAAAAACAGTGAATTGTTACCTGTTTATCTTACGATTTAGGTGCACAATGATTTCGACAAAACATCACTTGAAATTCTAGCATCCAAAGCACCTACACAAAATCCAATAAAAAAGCAAATGTCAAAGAAGGGGCAACAAAATCACAGATTAACCAAATTGATTAATAGAGAACTGCAGTCACATAAGTAGAAAGAAGCAAAGGACCAAGAAACATTAAACTATGACAACCATATTATAACCAAGCTTGGAGATATCGAGATCCACCACTTTCGCCACTATCCTTTCTCCTGATTACTTCTCCTTCCATTTCTGGGTTGCTTTCTCACTCTACTATTGCCCTATTATAACACACCTACACATATTCCATATTTGTAAGCAA